>CAWUFW010012480.1:0-539716 GCA_963921515.1 Calotriton arnoldi | reverse complement strand
TAACTCATGCACTGCTACAATACTCTGAGCACTACTGATGCAGTCCAGCCATCGCCCTGTCACTACCCATGCACTCCTCCTATCACCCAGCGAGCACCATGTACTTATCCAATCACTCCGCCAAAACCCAAGCACTTATAAATTCACCGTGCACTTTCCTTGCATTACTCTAATCATCCAGTCAGTACCCACTCACTCATGCAATGACCCATGCACTAACTCATGCACTGCTACAATACTCTGAGCACTACTGATGCAGTCCAGCCATCGCGCTGTCACTACCCATGCACTCCTCCTATCACCCAGCGAGCACCATGTACTTATCCAATCACTCCGCCAAAACCCAAGCACTTATAAATTCACCATGCACTCTCCTTGCATTACTCTAATCATCCAGTCAGTACCCATGCACTCATGCAATGACCCATGCACTAACTCATGCACTGCTACAATACCCTGAGCTCTACTGATGCAGTCGAGCCATCGCCCTGTCACTACCCATGCACTTCTCCAATCACCCAGCGAGCACCATGTACTTATCCAATCACTCCGCCAAAACACAAGCACTTATAAATTCACCATGCACTCTCCTTGCAGTACTCTAATCATCCAGTCACTACCCATGTATTCATGCAATGACCCAGGCACTAACACATGCACTGCTACAATCCCCTGAGCACAACTGATGCAGCCCAGCCATCTCTTTGTCACTACCCATGCACTCCTCCAATCACCTAGCCAGCACTATGTACTTATCCAATCACTCCGCCAAAATCCAAGCACTTATAGATTCACCATGCACTCTCCTTGCAGTACTCTAATCATCCAGTCAGTACCCATGCACTCATGCAATGACCCATGCACTAACTCATGCACTGCTACAATACTCTGAGCACTACTGATGCAGTCTAGACATCGCCCTGTCACTACCCATGCACTCCTCCGATCACCCAGCGAGCACCATGTACTTATCCAATCACTCCGCCAAAACCGAAGCACTTATAAATTCACCGGGCCTTATTCACAGAACTAACTTACGTGAAATACGTAAAGTTAGTAATTTTCGGTATTCACAGAATACACTTACCACTACTAACTTTATGTCCGCTCCCGGGCCGGAGATTCCGGCCCTGTTGCGGAATTTCCGCCTCTGGGCCGGAATCTCCGCCTCCGGACCGGAATACCCTCATTTATGCCATTTCAATGCTCATACGGCCTAAATGAGGGTATTCCGGCCCGGAGGCGGATATTCCGGCCTAGAGGCGGAATCGCCACAGGCCGGAATCTCCGGCCCGGAGCTGACATAAAGTTAGTAGTGGTAAGTGTATTCTGTGAATACCGAAATTACTAACTTTACGTATTTCACGTAAGTTAGTTCTGTGAATCAGGCCCATCGTGCACTCTCCTTGCATTACTCTAATCATCCAGTCAGTACCCATGCACTGATGCAATGACCCATGCACTAACTCATGCACTGCTACTATACCCTGAGCACTACTGATGCAGTCCAGCCATCGCCCTGTAACTACCCATGCACTCCTCCTATCACCCAGCGAGCACCATGTACTTATCCAATCACTCCGCCAAAACACAAGCGATTACAATTTCACCATCCACTCTCCTTGCAGTACTCTAATCATCCAGCCAGTACCCATGTACTCATCCAATGACCCAGGCACTAACTCATGCACTGCTACAATACTCTGAGCACTACTGATGCAGTCCAGCCATCGCCCTGTCACTACCCATGCACTCCTCCTATCACCCAGCGAGCACCATGTACTTATCCAATCACTCCGCCAAAACCCAAGCACTTATAAATTCACCATGCACTCTCCTTGCATTACTCTAATCATCCAGTCAGTACCCATTCACTCATGCAATGACCCATGCACTAACTCATGCACTGCTACAATACCCTGAGCACTACTGATGTAGTCCAGCCATCGCCCTGTCACTACCCATGCACTCCTCCTATCACCCAGCGAGCACCATGTACTTATCCAATCACTCCGCCAAAACCAAAGTACTTATAAATTCACCATGCACTCTCCTTGCATTACTCTAATCATCCAGTCATTACCCACATACTCATGCAATGACTCAGGCACTAATACATGCACTGCTACAATCCCCTGAGCACTACTGATGCAGCCCAGCCATCTCCTTGTCACTACCCATGCACTCCTCTAATCACCCAACCAGTAACATGTCCTTATCCAATCACTCCGCCAAAACACAAGCGTTTATAAATTCACCATCCACTCTCCTTGCAGTACTCTAATCATCCAGTCAGTACCCATGTACTCATCCAATGACCCAGGCACTAACTCATGGCAAATACAGAGGAGGTCATGCTAATCACAGGGTTACCCCAATGCATAGTGTTCCCTAGTGTATGTAGGTGTTTTCACTGTATTCTAAGTGTCTTTTAGCATAGCACTGTTTCTAGGGCCAGTTAGTCAGAGTCAGTTACCACCAGTACCCGTCAGCAAAACATTGGGGGCACAGGAGGACTTTCTGCTCCTCTGTTGGTTCTTTCTGCACATCTCTTGCTTCTTCTTGCACTTTTCTTCGTCTTTCTGGACTTCTGTTGCCTCTTTCTGCATGTCTTGCTTCTTTGTGCGCTTTTCTTCCTCTTTCTTCACATGTCCTACCTTTGTAGGCATAATTAGAAATTAGCATTTAAAAAACCTTTGAAATTCACTGAAAAAACCATAGGTTTCAGGGACGTTATAGTTAGAAATTAGCATTTAAAAAAGCTTTGAAATTTACTGAAAAAACCATAGGTTTCAGGGACGTTATAGTTAGAAATTAGCATTTAAAAAACCTTAGAAATTCACTGAAAAAACCATAGGTTTCAGGGAGGTTATAGTTAGTTGGACATTTCACTCGTACAAAACCAGAGAAATTCCCCTGTTATAGTTAGTTCAGCTAACTATAACTCGCGCCCTCGCAATGCACTGCTGATGACGTCACATATTACATCATTCATGACATGGTCAGTGACATCACTGATGACATCACTGATGACATCTCAAATGACATCACTGATGACATCACTGATGCCACATCCACGTGAAAATCTGATGCACCTCCTCACACTCTAATATAACCTTTGATACACCCACCGTAAAACACAGACTACCATTTTCGAAACCATCGACACACCAATACCAGTTACTACATTCGCACTCACTGATTCCTACATCTACACACACATCCACTCATTCACCCATACAATCACTCATACATGCAGTCACTCATCAATACAACACTATCATATGCACTCATACACCTATACAGACACTCACACACCGCCACTCATCCATGGAGTTACTCACACACCTAGTCAGTCATGCAAATAATCAATCACACTCCCATTTACTCACCTATACAGATAGTAACGCATACTTACTCTCTTATATAATCACTGATACAAGTACACACTCATCCATACAGCCACTCTCACAATCACTGACTCTCACGTATAGTCATTTATACTCCAACTCTCACATACAGCCTTTTCCCTATGTAGTTACTTGGACATGTACCACTGAGACATCCATTCACTCACCAACACACCCATACACACACTCACCCGCCCATACAGCTGTTTTCACATGCACTCTTGAACCCATACACCCAGTGAATCAACCACTCACACATCTATGCACAGAGTCACACACCTCACACCCACCCACACACACACTCAGTCTCCCATACAAATACTCAAGCAACAAATCAATAACCGATATACACACTCATGTAGATACTCACCAACCCATGCATTCAGTAAGACACATTTAATCACTCACTTATACAGTCAGTCACGCACCTACTAAATCCTCCATCCAGACACTTATACACCCGCTCATTCTTCAATACGCCTTGGCATATATATAAAACATATTTAAACTTTACAGAAACACACAGTGACTGGATGATGTCATCAGTGATGTCATCAGTGATGTCATTTGAGATGTCATCAGTGATGTCATCAGTGATGTCACTGACCATGTCATGAATGATGTAATATGTGACGTCATCAGCAGTGCATTGCGGGGCGCGAGTTATAGTTAGCTGAACTAACTATAACGGGGGAATTTCTCTGGTTTTGTACGAGTGAAATGTCCAACTAACTATAACCTCCCTGAAACCTATGGTTTTTTCAGTGAATTTCTAAGGTTTTTAAATGCTAATTTCTAACTATAACGTCCCAGAAACCTATGGTTTTTTAGTGAATTTCTAAGATTTTTTAAATGCTAATTAATAACTATAACGTCCCTGAAACCTATGGTTTTTTCAGTGAATTTCTAAGGTTTTTTAAATGCTAATTTCTAACTATGCCTACATAGGTAGGACATATGCAGAGAGAGGAAGAAAGACGCAGAAAGAAGCAAGAGAAATGCAGAAAGAGGCAACAGAAGTCCAGAAAGATGAAGAAAGGTGCAGAAAGAAGCAAGAAATATGCAGAAAGAACGAACAGAAGTGCACAAAGAGGCCTTGTTGCAAAGTCATCCTGTGTCCCCAACTTTTTGCTGACTGGTTCTGGTGGTAACTGACTCTGACTAACCAGGCCCGGAGCCAGTGCTATGCTAAAAGACACTTAGAATACAGTGAAAACACCTACATACACTAGGGTACACTATGGGTTGGGGTACCCCTGTGATTGGCATGACCTCCCCTGTAAGGCCCTAGTACATAATAGGGCAGGGGGATTAAAACTACCTCTAAGTCAGAGGTGCAGAAAGAAGCAAGAGCAGTGCAGAAAGAACCAGCAGAGGTGCAAAAAGAGGGAAGAGGGGTACATAAAGAGGCAAGAAAAGTTTAGAAAGAAGCAAAAGAGGTGCAGAAAGAGGCAATAGAACTGCAGAAAAGGGCAAGAGAGGTGCAGGAAGAGACAGGAGAGGTGCACAAAGAGGCAAACGGGGTACAGAAAGAGGCAAGAGGGGTGCAGAAAGAAGCAAGAGAAGTGCAGAAAGAAGCAACAGAGGTGTCGAAAGAGGCAAGAGAGGTGCAGAAACAGGCAAGAAAGGTACAGAAAGAGGGAAAAGGGGTGCAGAAAGAGGTAAGAGGGACACACCAATTTGCAGGAGAGGTGCAGAAAGAAGCAAAAGCAGTGCAGAAAGAAGCAGGAGAGTGCAGAAAGAAGCAAGAGAGGTGGAGAAATAGGGAAGACGGGTGCAGAAAGAGGCATGAGGGATGCAGAAATTTACAAAAGAGGTGCAGAAAGAAGCAAGAGCAGTGCAGAAAGAACTAACAGATGTGCAACAAGAGGCAAGAGGGGTGCTGAAAGAGATAGGAGAGATGCACAAATTGGCAAGAGAGGTACAGAAAGAGGTAGGAGGAGTGCAGAAAGAAGGAAGAGAAGTGCAGAAAGAAGCAACAGGTGTGCTGAAAGAGGCGCGAAGGGTGCAGAAAGAAGCAAGAGAAGTGCAGAAAGACGCAACAGAGGTACAGAAAGAAGCAAGAGAGGTGCAGAAACAGGCAGGAAAGGTGCAGAAAGAGGGAACAAGGGTGCAAAAAAAGGCAAGAGAGGTGCAGAAAGAAGGAAGAAGGGTGCAGAAAGAGGCAAGAGGTGTGCAGAAAGAAGCAAGAGAGGTGAAAAAGAGGCAACTGAGGTGCAGAAAGATGCAAGAGAAGTGCAGAAACAAGCAAGAGAAGTGCAGAAAGAGGCAAGAGAATTGCTGAAAGAAGCTACAGAGGAGTAGAAAGAAGCAAGAGAAGTGCAAAAAGAGGCAAGTGAGGTGCAGAAAGAAGCAAGAGCAGTACAGAAAAAACCAACAGAGGTGCAAAAAGAGGCAAGGGGTGCAGAAAGAGGCAGGAGGGGTACAGAAAGAAAGAAGAGAAGTGCAGAAAGAGGCAAGATAATTGGTGAAAGAAGCAACAGAGGTATAGAAAGAGACAGGAGGGGTACAGAAAGAAGGAAGAGAAGTGCAGAAAGAAGCAACAGAGGTGCTGACAGAGGCACGAAGGGTGCAGAAAGAGCAAGAGAAGTGCAGAAAGAAGCAACAGAGGTACAGAAAGAGGCAAGAGAGGTGCAGAAACAGGAAGGAAAGGTTCAGAAAGAGGGAAGAGGGGTGCAGAAAGACGCAAGAGAGGTGCAGAAAGAGAAAAAGGGTTGCAAAAAGAGGCAAGAAGGGTGCAGAAAGAAGCAAGTGAGGTGCAGAAAGAGGCAACGGAGGTGCAGAAAGACGCAAGAGAGGTGCAGAAACAAGCAAGAGAAGTGCAGAAAGAGGCAAGAGAATTGCTGAAAGAAGCAACAGAGGTGTGGAAAGAAGCAAGAGAAGTGCAGAAAGAGGCAAGTGAGGTGCAGAAAGAGGCAAGAGAGGTGCAGAAAATTACAAGAAAACAGCAGAAAGGAAAGAGGGATGCAAAAAAGGGAAGAAGGGTGCAGAAAGAAGCAAGAGAGGTGCAGAAAGAAGCAAGAGAAGTGCAGAAAGAAGCAAGAGAGGTGCAGAAAGAGGGAAGATGAGTGCAGAAAGAGGCAACAGGGGTGCAGAAAGAGACAACAGGGGTGCAGAAAGAAGCAAGAGAGGTGTAGAAAAAGGCAATAGAAGTGCAGAAAGAGGCAAGTGAGGTGCAGAAGGAGGCAAGAGAACTGCAGAAAGAAGCAAGAGAGTTGCTAAAACAGGCAAAGGGGGGCAGAAAGAGGGAACAGGTGTTCAGACAAAGGCAAGAGAGGTGCAGAAAGAGGGAAGAGGGGTACAGAAAGAGGCAAGAGGGATGCAGAAATATGCAAAAGAGATGCAGAAAGAAGCAAGAGCAGAGCAGAAAGAACCAACAGAGGTGCAAAAAGAGGCAAGAGGGGTGCAGAAATAAGTAGGAGAGGTGCACAAAGAGGCAAGACAAGTACAGAAAGAGGCAGGATGGGTGCAGAAAGAAGCAAGAGAAATGCAGAAAGAAGCAACAGAGGTGCTGAAAGAGGCGTGAAGGGTGCAGAAAGAGCAAGAGAAGTACAGAAAGAAGCAACAGAGGTATAGAAAGAGGCAATAGAGGTACAGAAACAGGTAGGAAAGGTGCATAAAGAGGGAACAAGGGTGCAAAAAGAGGCAAGAGCGGTGCAGAAAGAGTGAAGAGGGGTGCAGAAAGAGGCAAGAGGGGTGCAGAAAGAAGCAAGTGAGGTGCAGAAAGAGGCAACAGAGGTGCAGAAAGACGCAAGAGAAGTGCAGAAACAAGCACGAGAAGTGCAGAAAGAGGCAAGAGAATTGCTGAAAGAAGCAACAGAGGTGTAGAAAGAAGCAAGAGAAGTGCAGAAAGAGGCAAGTGAGGTGCAGAAAGAAGCAAGAGCAGTGCAGAAAGAACCAACAGAGGTGCAAAAAGAGGCAAGAGGGGTGCAGAAAGAGGTAGGAGAGGTGCACAAAGAGGCAACAAAGGTACAAAAAGAGGCAGGAGGGGTACAGAAAGAAGGAAGAGAAGTGCAGAAAGAAGCAACAGAGGTACAGAAAGAGGCAAGAGAGGTGTAGAATCAGGCAGGAAAGGTGCAGAAAGAGGGAACAGGGGTGCAGAAAGACGCAAGAGAGGTGCAGAAAGAGAAAAAAGGGGTGCAAAAAGAGGCAAGAGGGGTGCAGAAAGAAGCAAGTGAGGTACAGAAAGGCAACAGAGGTGCAGAAAGATGCAAGAGAGGTGCACAAACAAGCAAGAGAAGTGCAGAAAGAGGCAAGAGAATTGCTGAAAGAAGCAACAGAGGTGTGGAAAGAAGGAAGAGAAGTGCAGAAATAGGCAAGTGAGGTGCAGAAAGAGGCAAGAGAGGTGCAGAAAATTGCAAGAAAACAGCAGAAAGAGGCCTCCCATGGCCGATTTCGGCCCCGTGGACCCCATCCCCCGGGGCATGGCCACATATTTAATATTTTTTAATTTATTATTTTTAAGGAGGGGGGCTACGCGGCCCCCCTCCTGAGGCCATTATTGTATTGGCTCCGGGGACCCCATTCCCCGGGACTGTGCCTCAATCTTTTTTTTTTTAATTAAATCTTTTTATTAAACCAATGTCAGATACAGTATATATTACACATTTCCGGCAATATTTGGAGAGGCATGCATTGAGAGGCACAATACTTTGATCACATATTTTAACAGATGTTCTGGATCTTATCCACTTGACCCCACAAGAACTCTAACAGGCCCCATTCCCTCAATGTTCTAAATATCGCACTAATCACGCCCCCTCACAGGCCACGATATGTCTCCCATTGACGCCATATTTTCTCCCATTTACGTGGGCAGCCCCTGCTCTCATATACAATTTTTTCTGCGGCACAGCACCAGTCAAGATCAGCCTTCCACTGACCCACCTTCGGAGGAAGAGCGGCCCCCCATGCCCTGGCAACATTCCTCTTGGCCAGCATGGCCTCCATTATCAGCCATAGCTTCTGATACTTAGGCCATGTCTGCTCCCCCGTGACACATAATACATGCCATCTAGCATCCACGGGGATTTCCTGCCCCAAAACGTCCGACATTACTCGCACTACCTTCCCCCAGTATTGCTGTATGGCTGGACACTCCCAAATTATATGGAAGAAAGTACCTTTTTGATTGCAGCCCGTAGGCAACGATCTGTGTGGGTGCGCCCTAGTTTATTAATTTTTTTAATTAGGGAGGGGGGCCGCTTGGCCCCCCCTTCCGTTGGCCACTTCTGGCCCCAGGGACCCCATCCCCCGGGGCCTGGCCTCATGTTGGGGACCGTGGGGGGAGCCCCAATGCCCCCACGGTCCCTGCTGGCTCCCCGCCTCCTGCGGGAGCCGGCATTGCTTTTGGGCAAGGGGAGCTGCTGACATGCAGCTCCCTTTGCCCAATAGCAATTCTGCTTTGCTTCGTTGAAGCGAGAGCAGGTTTCCTACTCTCGCTTCAACAAAGCAAAGCAGTGTTTGCTATGGCAGGGCGGGAGGCGTGCTCCCGCCCTGCAATAGCAAACGGCAATGTCCCGGGGGTAGGCACCCCGGGACATTGCAGGAGCCGGGCCTCGGGGTGGCGATCCCCAGGGCCATCGAGGGCTCCAGGAGGGGGGCCGCACGGCCCTCCTCCCAGCATTTTTAAAGCCCCGGGAGGTGGTGGTCCCCGGGGGTCCGCAACGGACCCCCCTATGTAAATAATTAGTGCCCCGGGGAGGTGGTGCTCCCCGGGGCTGTGTGGGGGGGCTTGAGCCCCCCACACTTTGATTTTGAATACAGCCCTGGGGAGGTGGCGGTCTCCGGGGCTGCGGGGGGCCGCATGGCCCCCCACATTTAAATCATGTAGCCCGGGGAGGTGGTGGTCCCCGGGGCTTGAGGGGGCCTGCGAGGCCCCCCCACCCAAAATAATTAAATGCCCCGGGGAGATGCCGGTTCCCAGGGCTTGGGGGGCCTGCGAGGCCCCCCATCCTAAAATGCAAATGGCCCGGGGAGGTGGCGGTTCCCAGGGCTGCGGGGGGCTGCGTGCCCCCCGCATATAATTATCTAAGCCCCGGGGAGGCGGCTTATAGAAAACAAAGCACGGGAGCCCGCGCTTCGTTTAAAAAAAAAAAAATTCAGCCACATTCCCGCACCCAATGCGAATTTGGCTGATTTTTATTTTTTTTTAAAGCTTTTTTAGGCCCTGGGGGTCCCTGTGGGACCCCCTGAGAAGGCCTAGGGGGTCAGGGTGTTTCTACCCTGCCCCCTTTTCTTGTTTTTTAACCTTTTTTTACTGTTTCTTGTGACTCGGTTACCGAGTCACAAGATGGCTGCCAACACATTCTGCTTTGGAGTGTTGGCAGCCAATCAGAATTAAGCTCGTGCTCGGGAGGATTCGCGAATCCTCCTCGGTGCTCAGATATATAAATTTTTATTTTTTGAATTTCTCAGGAACTACTGAACGGATTTACACGATTTAAAAAAAAGGGCGCTTTCTGAACCAAGAGCTACCTTTTTGCAAAATTTGGTGTAATTACGTTCAGCAGTTCGGGCTGTAGCCTGTTCCCAAATTTCCTATGGAAATTAACATGGGGAAAACGCGTTTTGGGACCCCCCTTTTTTCTCGGCCCCCGCTTGACGAATCACCCCAAAACTTTCAAGGCAGGAGCTGACCGGAGCTGATCATTAGTTTTGAACATTTCGCAAAGATTCGTCCAACAGCTCCAAAATTATTGGCAAAAGAAAAAACGCTTTTTAAATAGAAACAAGGTCCTAACTATAACTATCTACTGGCGACCGCCAGTAGGTAATATATATATATATAATATTTTTTTTTAAATACCCCTAAATCCCCAAATTTACCTTTACTACCCCAATACCCATACCCCCTAAAACCCTAAAAATACCTTTTCCACCTCACTACCCATACCCCTAAACCCCAAAATTACCCTTACCACCACTTAACCCATACCCACCCTTAACCCTAAAAATACCCTACCCACCCCAAAACCCATACCCACCCTGAACCCTAAAATTATCCTTAGCACCCCAAAACCCATACCCACCCTAAAACTTAAAATTACCCATGGCACCCCAAAACCCAAATCCATCCCGAACCCTAATATTACCCTGGGCCCTCCATAACCTAAACCCACCCTGAACCCTAAAATTACCCCTACACCCAAAAACCCATACCCACCCTGAACCCTAAAATTACCCTTGGCACCCCAAAACTCATACCCACACTGAACCGTAAAATTATACTTGGCACCCCAAAACCCATATCCACCCTGAACCCTAAAATTAGCTTTAGCACCTCAACACCCATACCTACCCTGAACCCTAAAATTACCCTGGGTACCCCAAAACCCAAACCCACCCTGAACCCTAAAATTTCCCCTACACCCCAAAACCCATACCCAGCCTGAACCCTAAAATTACTCTTGGCACCCCAAAACCCAAACCCACCCTGAACCCTAAAATTATACTTTGCACCCCAAAACCCATATTTACCCTGAACCCTAAAATTACCGTTAGCACCCCAAAACCCATATCTACCCTGAACACTAAAATTACCCTTAGCACACCGAAACCCATACCCACCCTGAACCCTAAAATTACCATTGGCACCCCAAAACCCATACCAACCCTGAACCCTAAAATTACCATTGACACCCCAAAACCCATACCCACCCTGAACTCTAAAATTACCATTTTTACCCCACAACCCATACCCACCCTGTACCCTAATATTTCCATTAGCACCCCAAACCCATACCCACCCTGAACCCTAAAATTACCCTTAGCACCCCAGAACCCATACCCACCCTGAACCCTAAAATTACCCTTAGCACCCCAAAACCCATACCCACCCTAAACCCTAAAATTACCCTTAACACCCCAAAACCCATACCCACCCTGAACCCTAAAATTACCCTTAGCACCCCAAAACCCATACCCACCCTGAACCCTAAAATTAGCCTTGGCACCTAAAAACCCATACCCACCCTGAACCCTAAAATTATCCCTACTCCCCAAAACCCAAACCCACCCTAAACCCAATACTTACCTTATACTTACATATAAAACACATGTGCCTTTACCATTCATGCCTTTACAACGAAATTCGTTGTAAAGACATTCATGGTCAAGGCATCTGCGTTGTAATGCAAACACAAGGAGATGACCGACGGAGCACTAAAACTTTTCAGACAGTCACCCTCATTCTGGGTTGAATCCATCATCGTTCTTTAGCTCACTTCGCCACCCCTGTTCAAACACTGCTATATACAAATCAGTCTTGACTCTGTGCCCCATGGGAACAGTCCAGCCCAAACTGCAAAGCCATGTCTTCCCTGAGCAGGAAACAAGCATCCTGGGACCGGTTTCGGGCTAACAGCCCTCATCAGCCAGGCTAGCTTGAATCCAGTGGCAAAGTGAGCAAGGGACCCATGTCTGGGCATACCCTGCCAACTTAGGGCGACCAAAGCAAACACAAGGAGATGACGGACAGAGCACTGACATTTTTCAGACACTCACCCCCAGTCACAGATCTGGGTTGAATCCATCATCGTTCTTTAGCTCACTTCGCCACCCCAGTTCAGACACAGCTATATGCAAATCAGTCTTGACCCTGTTTCTCATGGGAACAGTCCAGCCCGAACTGCCAAGCCATGTCTTCTCTTGACGAGAAACAAGCATCCTGGGACCGGTTTCGGGCTAACAGCCCTCATCAGCCAGGCTAGCTTGAATCCAGTGACAAAGTGAGCAAGGGACCCACGTCTGGGCATACCCTGCCGACTTAGGGCGACCAAAGCAAATACAAGGTGATGATGGTCGGGGCACTGAAACTTTTCAGACACTCACCCCCAGTCACAGATCTGGGTTGAATCCATCATCGTTCTTTAGCTCACTTCGCCACCCCAGTTCAGACACAGCTATATGCAAATCAGTCTTGACCCTGTGCCTCATGGAAACAGTCCAGCCCGAACTGCTAAGCCATGTCTTCCCTGGACCGGAAACAAGCATCCTGGGACCGGTTTCAGGCTAACAGCACTCATCAGCCAGGCTAGATTGTATGCAGTGGCAAAGTGAGCAAGGGACCCACGTGTGGGCATACCCTGCCAACTAAGGGCAACCAAAGCAAACACAAAGAGATGATGGACGGAGCCCTGAAACTTTTCAGACACTCACCCCCAGTCACAGATCTGGGTTGAATCCATCATCGTTCTTTAGCTCACTTCCCCACCCCAGTTCAGACTCAGCTATATGCAAATCAGTCTTGACCCTGTACCTCAAGGGAACAGTCCAGCCCGAACTGCCAAGCCATGTCTTCCCTGGACCGGAAACAAGCATCCTGGGACTGGTTTCGGGCTAACAGCCCTCATCAGCCAGGCTAGATTGAATCCAGTGGCAAAGTGAGCAAGGGACCCACGTCTGGGCATACCCTGCCAACTTAGGGTGACCAAAGCAAACACAAGGAGATGATGGACGGAGCACTGAAACTTTTCAGACACTCACCCCCAGTCCCAGATCTGGATTGAATCCATCATCGTTCTTTAGCTCACTTCGCCACCCCACTTCAAACACAGCTATTTGCAAATCAGTCTTGACCCTGTGTCTCATGGGAACAGTCCAGCCTGAAATGCCAAGCCATATCTTGCCTGGACCGGAAACAAGCATCCTGGGACAGGTTTCGGGCTAACAGCCCTCATCAGCTAGGCTAGCTTGAATCCAGTGGCAAAGTGAGCAAGGGACCCACATCTGGGCATACCCTGCCAACTTAGGGCGACCAAAGCGAACACAGGGAGATGATGGACGGAGCACTGAAACTTTTCAGACACTCACCCCAAGTCACAGATCTGGGTTGTATCCATCATCGTTCTTTAGCTCACTTCGCCACCCCAGTTCATACACAGCTATATGCAAATCAGTCTTGACCCTGTGCCTCATGGGAACAGTACAGCCTGAACTGCCAAGCCATGTCTTCCCATGACCGGAAACAAGCATCCTGGAATGGGTTTCGGGCTAACAGCCCTCATCAGCCAGGCTAGCTTGAATCCACAGCCAAAGGTTGTGTGCAGTGTTGGGTTGGTTGCCTTTGGGAGGGTTGGCCACAGGGCCTGGCGGCAGGTTAGGCCTTGTGACCAATCCTCCATGGTACATGGCCAGAGGCCATGCGCAGCATGGGGTTTGCTATATGCAGAGGTTTGGCTGCCGGGTTAGCCACAGGCCAGTCCCTTTGGCCAACCCCCTGCTGTGCACGGCCGAAGGCCTTGCGCAGTGTGGGGTTGGCTGCCTTTATGGGGTTGGCCGCAGGGCCTTGTGGCCAACCCCCCCACTGTGCATGGCCGTATGTCATGCACAGCATGAGTTTGGCTGCATGTGGGGGGGGTTGGCTGAAGGCAGTAGGCGGCAGGGGATTGCATTTATGTAGGATAATTAAATATTACTTTATGTTACAAAAACCTAGAAATCCACTGAAAAAAACAAAGGTTAAAGTAACGTTATAATTAGATTAATATGTCAGTGACATATTTAACGTTTGGAACTAAAAAAACACAGAAATTCAAAGCTACCTATAACTTGCACTGCTTATGACCTCACATATTACATTACTCATGACATGTTCTGACATCATTTAGGAAATCACTCATGACATCACTGATGACATCATCCAATGAGTGTGCTAGTTTGTATTATAGTTTATATAGCGGCGGGTAACATTCCTTGGTACTTTTCTACCTAATTTGTGAAGCCTGGGTCCAGCTAATGGGTGTAAGTTTTACAAAACACATGTGCTCCTAATGCTTCATCGGTGCGTAGAGGTACTAAACATGTTATAAATCTTTGTATTGAAGAGCAACAATGTGTGTAGGTGACAGTTGACGATTTGTGTTCGCTTGTTCCACACAAGTTTTTTTGGTACTGCAGAAAATGTTTCCAGCAGGGAAATGCTTCTACATTCTACATACTAAATATTGTAAGCAGCCTTAAGTTATTAGACAGAATCCTTCTCAGCATTATAACTTCTACTTAACATAGAAGACTGTGTCCACCAGGTGTTAAGCTATGTACATGTGCTTGTGTTGCTTCAGAAGATGGTCCATCTGTAAAGCTTTCACTACAGTATGATGACTGCTGGTACTATAATCTTTAGGACTTCCAGGCGTTGCTGATTTTTAGCGAATAGTGTCTTTATTGCCAAGTGTTGCATAGAGTGTACACTGTTCTTAGAGGATATGTTTTAATACTCTGCACTGTATTTCTCATGAGAGTTTCACTGTCTGCAAACAGTGTCGTACAGAGTAAACTTTCTCTATAGAGTAAACATTGTTTACAGTACACACGTTTCTACTCCTATCAACTTCATTTCTCAATGTGAGGGGTTTGATACAGATAAATGCTGTGCGTAGTAGGGCATTAATTTTGAAACAGACGTTGAGTATCTTGGGGAACTTGGCTTTCTTTAAACATTTGTGTACAGATTGATCACCATGTGAAATGAGGGTTTGCCATATACATATCTGTGCTTGATTGTTAATGTGAACTAGACTACTCATTAAGTGTATGGTATAGTGTCAATCTTACACATAACCCATGCTTCCTACAACCAAGAGAGTTCTATCTGCAATGGCATTAATGATGCTTCATATTATTTTAAGCTATTTTGTACTTACTTTTAAGCCTCTAATGCCATACTAATTTATAGAGAAATATGTGCAAAATAAGCTTGGATGATGTCATCAGTGATGTCATCAATGATGTCATTTGAGAACTCATCAGTGATGTCATCAATGATGTCATAGAACATGTCATGACTGATGTAATATGTGAGGTCATAAGCAGTGCATGGCAGGGGTGCAAGTCATAATTAGCTCTGCTAATTATAACTGGTACATTTCTGTGGTTTTTTTATTCAAAAAGTTTATGTTCTCACTGGAATATTCACCTAATTATAACTCTACTTTAACCTTTGGTTCTTTCAATGAAATTCTAACATTCTTTTTTAAACAAAAACAGTTCTTTTTAACACACCTAACTATAACATTACTTTAACCTTTGGCTTTTTCTGTGAATTTCTAAGGTTTTGTTTTTTTAACGTAAAGTAATATTGTAATGCCATACATAAAAACAACCCCCATGGCCGAAGGCCATGTGGGGCAGGGGGCTGGCCCCAGTAAAATCCCCAGTAGGCATCCAACCAAACACTGCTCACAGCCTTTGCTTTGAGAAGCAAAAGGTTGGCCTTCGGGCCCCGGGACTCCATCTGGGGCAAAATACAAGAAAAAGGGGAAGGGGGTAGCATGTCCCCCTCCCCAAGCCTTATTACACCCCAGGGATCCCATCTCCCAGGGCGATACCAATAAAGAACAAGGAGGTGGGCCATGTGGCCCCCCTCCCCAAGCCTTATTAGGCCCTGGTTAACCCATCCCCAGGGTCTTTTATTGGATCAAAGGGGTGGGGGGCTGCACGATCCCCCTCTCTGAGTCTCATCAGGCTCCGGGGACCACATCTCCTGGGACTAAAATCCCAAAATCTAGGGAGATGGAACATGCAGCCCCCCTCCCCCAGCCGTATTAGGCCCCTGCGACCCCATCCCCAGGGCCAAAAATAATTAAAAAAGGGGAGGAGCTGCGCCGCCCCCCTCCTCAAGCCTTAGAAGGCCCTGAGGACCCCATTCCACAGGGACTTTTCTAATGTGCAGCATTTGGTTGGCCTTCGGGCCCCGGGGACCCCAACTAGGGCCAAATACAAGAAAAAAGGAGAGAGGCTAGCATACCCCCCTCCCGATGCCATATTAGGCTCCAGGGATCCCAACTCCTGGGGCAATATCATTAAAAAAGGGGGAGGGGGCTGCGTGGCACCACTTCCCGAGCTTCATTAGGCCCTGGGGACCCAATCCCCCAGGCCTTATGTATTTTGCAGGGGAGGAGGTCCACGTGGCCCCCCTCTCCAAGCATTATTAGGCCCTGGGGACCCCATACTCCAGAGCCTTTTTTTTAAGGGAGGAGGTGCGGGCCGCACTTTCTGAGGCATTATAGGCCCTGGTGAGCACACCCCCAGGGGTGAAACTTACAAAAAAGCCTTAAAAAGGCCCTGGGGACTCGATCCCACAGGGGCGTGTTTTTATTAAAGAGGAAGGGGGGTATGTGCCCACCTTCCTTGAGCCTCATTAGGCCCTGGGGACCCCATCCACCAGGCCCTATTTATTTTAATGGGTAGAGGGGGGCACATTGACCCCCCTCCTTGAGCACATTCCCCAGGACTGTGTATATATGGTATATATATATTATCTACTGGCGGTCGCCAGTAGATAGTTATAGTTAGGACCTATTTTCCATAGGAAATCCGCAACATTCTATTTGAAATAACGTTGGCGCCGGTTGACGAATCTTCGCGAAAGCTTCCAAATTGTTGGGGCGCTCCGGTCCGCTCCTATCCTGAAAGTCTCGGGGTGATTCGTCAAGCGGGGGCCGAGAAAAAAGGGGGGTCCCAAAACGCGTTTTCCCCATTCATTTTTCCATAGGAACCGTTCATCGCAGCTACAGCCCGAACTGCTGAACGGAATTACACCAAATTTGGCAAAGAGGTAGCCCTTGGTTCAGTGTCGTGCCTTTTGCTTAAATGGTGTAAATCCGTTCAGTAGTTCTTGAGAAAATCAAAAGTAAAGTCACATATATATCTATGTCCGAGTAGGGTCCGCGTACCCTCCCGATCACGAGCTGCATGCTAATAGGCTGTCAAGTGGCTGTCAACACTCCAAATCAGGAAGTGTTGGCAGCCATTTTATCCTCGGTAGAACCGAGGGACAGAAACAAGTGCGCAAAGCGCAAAAGGGGGCAGGGTAGAAACACCCTGACCCCCTAGGTCTGCTCAGGGGATCCCACAAGGACTCCCTGGGCAGAAAAAAGCATTTTTTTTTTTTAAATCGGCGGGATGCGCTTAGGGTGCGCGGATCCCGCCGAGAAAAAAGAAACAAGTGCGCAAAACGCACAAAGGGGGCAGGGTAGAAACACCCTGACCCCTAGGTCTGCTCAGGGGTCCCACAAGGACCCCTGGGCAGAAAAAGCATTTTTTTTTAAAAAAATCGGCGGGATGCGCTTAGGGTGCGCGGATCCCGGCGAAAAAAAATAATCGAAGTGCGGTCTGCCGCGCTCCGATGCAATTTTGCCCCCGGGTGGCCCAAGTCCCGGGGGCATGAGGGGGGTGGGTTTATATTTTATGTGGGGGGCCTCTAAGGCCCCCCAAGCCCCGGGGACCGCCACCGCCCATTGCTTCTTTTTAAAAAAAAAAAAAAAATGACCTGTGTGGGGGGGCTCGAGCCCCCCCACACGCCCCGGGGACCGCCACCTCCCCGGGGCACTAAATATTTCAATATGGGGGTCCGTTACGGACCCCGAGCCCCGGGGACCACCACCTCCCCAGGGCTTTGCCAATGGAGGGAGGGGGGCCGCGCGGCCCCCCTCCTGGAGCCAATGATGGCCCTGGGGACCACCACCCCCCGGGGCCGGCTCCTGCAGTGTCTACCCCTGGGACACTGTAGTTTGCTATGACAGGACGGGAGCCTCGCGGCTCCCGTCCTGTCATAGCAAACTGCTTTGGTTTTTGGAAGAGAGAGCAGGGAAACCTGCTCTCTCTTCCAAAAACCAAAACACATTGCTTTTCCACATGGGGAGCTGCATGTTAGCAGCTCCCCATGTGGAAAAGCAATGCCGGCTCCCGAAGGACGCGGGGAGCCGGCGGGACCGTGGGGGTATTGGGGACCCCCCCACGGTCCCCAACGAGTGGCCAGGCCCCGGGGGATGGGGTCCTCAGGGCCATTAGTGGCCCGGGAGGGGGGCCACGCAGCCCCCCTCCCCCAAAAAAAAAAATATATAAAAAAAAAAAAAAGGGCAAGGCCGGCCCCGGGGGATGGGGTCCACGGGGCCTTAAATGGCCTGTGGAGGGGGCCACGCAGCCCCCTCCAAAGATTTTAATAAAAAAGAAAGAGGGCATGCCCCGGGGGATGGGGTCCCCAGGGCCAATAGAGGCCCAGGGAAGGGGGGCCACGCGGCCCCCTTCCCGTTTTTTTTATTTAAAAAAAAAAGAAAATACTCATGCCCCGGGGTCAAAAGTGGCCGAGGGAAGGGGGGCCACGCAGCCCCCCTCCTATACAAAAAAATAATAAAGAAAAAAAAAAAAGACCGGCATCGTGCCAGAGGCCCCGCCCCCTCCCTGCAGCAGTCTGCAAACGTGCCCCCTGGCGCGTTTTAAGAAGGGGAAGTAATTCCCCTTGAATACTGGGGGTCCCTGAGGGCCAACTAGCCCACCAGGAATCTCCAGTATGCGCCAGGGGCTGCGTTGCAGAGAGGTGTACAGAGGCCACGCCCCTTTTACACCTCTCTGCAATGCAGCTCTGTGGCGCTTTTGGAGGTACATGGTGGGCTAGTTGGACTCCAGGGACACTCAGGATTCAAGGGGACTTAATCCCCCAACTTAAAACGCGCCACGGGGCGCGTTTGCACAGTGGTGAAGGGAGGGCGGGGCTTCAGGTGACATGTGTGCAAACAGGCCCCGTGGCGCGTTTTAAGATGGGGAATTAAATCCCTTCAATCCTGAGGGTCCCTGGGGGCCAACTAGCTCACCAGGTACCTCCAGTAAGCGCCACGGAGCTGCGTTGCAGAGTGTTGTAAAAGGGGCATGGCCTCTGAACACCTCTCTGCAACGCAGCTCTCTGGCGCATACTGGAGGTATCTGGTGGGCTAGTTGGCCCCTAGGGACCCTCGGGATTGAGGAGGAATTAATTCTCCAACTTAAAACGTGCCACAAGGCGTGTTTGCAGACATGTCACCTCAGGCCCCACCCCCTTCCTTCACCATTGTGAAAATATTCCTCTAAAATCAGCCGAACTACGAATTCCGATTTACTCACCTGTTATCAGGAGAGACCTCAGTGCAGCATCTTTGAGCCAAGTACTGATCCTGAAAAGTAATTTTAACCGTACTTACCAGTAACTTCTCGGCCCCCGCTTGACGAATCACCCCGAGACTTTCAGGATAGGAGCGGACCGGAGCGCCCCAACAAGTTGGAAGCTTTCGCGAAGATTCATCAACCGGCACCAACGTTATTTCAAATAGAATGTTGCGGATTTCCTATGGAAAATAGGTCCTAACTATAACTATCTACTGGCGACCGCCAGTAGATAATATATATATATATATATATTCACTGAAAAAACCATAGGTTTCAGGGATGTTATAGTTACTTGCACATTTCACTTGTACAAAACCATAGAAATTTGGCCGTTATAGTTAGTTGAGCTAACTATAACTCACGCCCCCACAATGCACTGCTGATGACGTCACATATTACATCATTCATGACATGGTCAGTGACATCACTGATGACATCACTGATGACATCACTGATGACATCATCCATGTGAAAATCTGATGCACCTCCTCATACCTTAATAAAACCTTTGATACACCCATTCTAAAATACAGACTACCATTTTCGAAACAATACAGACACCAATACCAGTTACTACATACGCACGCACTGATTCCTAGGTCTACACACACATCCACTCATTCACCCATAAAGTCACTCATACATGCAGTGACTCATCAATACAACACTATTATAGGCACTCATACACCTATACAAACACTCACACACCGCCACTCATCCAGAGTTACTCACACATCTAGTCAGTCATGCAAAGAATCAATCACACTTCTATTTACTCAGCTATACAGTTATACACACACAACCTCACTTATTCATAGTGATATTAACATATACTTACTCTCTTATACAATCACTGATACAAGTACACACTCATCCATACAGCACTCTCACAATCACTGACTCTCACGTATAGTCATTTATATACTCCAACTCTCTCATGCACTGCGTTTTACATATGTAGTTACTTGGACATGTAGCACTGAGATATCCATTCACTCACCAACACACCCATACACACACTCACCCACCCATACAGCTGTTTCCACATGCACTCTTGAACCCATACACCCAGTGAATAAAGAACTCACACATCTATGAACAAAGTCACACACCTCCCACCCACTCACACACACACTCAGGCACCCATACAAATACTCAGGCAACCAATCAATAACCCATATAGACACTCATGTAGCTACTCATCAACCAATGCAGCAGCTTACACAGCAATAGACAGACTGATACAGACATTCACACAGTTTAGTCACTAACCCATGAATTCAGTAAGAGACATTTAATCACTCACTTATACAGTCAGTCACACACCTACTAAATCCTCCATCCACACACTTATACAGCCACTCATTCTACAATATACCTTGGCCAATATATTTATAAAACATATTTAAACTTTACAGAAACACACAGTCACTGGATGATGTCATCAGTGATGTCATCAGTGATGTCATTTGAGATGTCATCAGTGATGTCACTGACCATGTCATGAATGATGTAATATGTGACGTCATCAGCAGTGCATTGTGGGGGCATGAGTTATAGTTAGCTCAACTAACTATAACGGCCAAATTTCTATGGTTTTGTACGAGTGAAATGTGCAAGTAACTATAACGTCCCTGAAACCTTTGGTTTTTTCAGTGAATTTCAAAGGTTTTTAAATGCTAATTTCTAATTATAATGTTCATTAAACCTATCTGCTGTGCGATCCAAAAACAAGCTGGTGCTTGTAGTGTTCTGGACAGTGGACGCAACCATGTTACCTCAGGCAGTGGGGAAGATCTCGGTCATGAACCTGTGTCGTCGCCCCCTGTAAGCGGAAGCGCAGTGGGCTGGTCCAACGTACGCCACTCCAGCGTAGAAGTGTGAATAAATAGGCCGGGGTTCTGGACGTGGTTCACTTGTGTGAAAGCCAACGCGTCTGCCAGAGCGGCGACCCTCACCCTGCCACGTGGCTGCCGCCATGACCGCGGGCCTCCTCGTCACAAGCCCCCTGCGAACACAGCGGCACAGCACTGCACAGTTATGTCTGTACAGACTACTGCCTTCGATCTACACTGCGGACAGCAGGGCTCACAATTGAGATTGAGTCGCGATTCCAGATGACGGAGTCCAGTAGGCATGACACATTGCTCCCAGTGTGGCCCGCCCGGACCTCGCATCATCGCAGGCTGCGTACACGCTGAGCGCCAGTGGTATCACTAACTCAGTGCACCACAAGTAAACACCACGTGGCCTTATTAAGGCAGAATTCATTAAAGAAAAGACATTGCTACCAGTGCGGCCCACACGGACCACGCATCATCGCAGGATGCGCACACGCTGAGTGCTTCAGGTGCCACTAGCTCACTGCACCATAAGTCATCGCCACGTACCCTTAAACCTACATAATATCCTTTTAGTATCCTTGCTTCAAGAACTTTTTTTATATCAATTATAGCTTTAGTACAATGACCAAATTCATCTTGCAAGTCCAAAGGAACACTGAATGGCAGTTTACACTGCGGACAGCAGAGCTCACAATTTGAATTCAGTCTTGATTTATTAATTGCAGACAGAATTGTACTCTATGTCGTTGAATTTTCTCAAGAGGAAGTGACAAAAAGCTTTCCTCGATGTCTCTGCTGACTACTGCCTTCGATCTACACTGCGGACAGCAGGGCTCACAATTCAGATGGAGTTGTGATTGCAGATGACGCAGTCCAGTAGGCAACAGACATTGCTACCAGTGCGGCCCTCCCGGACCACGCATCATCGCTAGCTGTGCACACGCGGAAATCTTCTGATGCTCCTACCTCAGTCCACCACAACTGATGGACCCTTTATGACAGAATATTTTGTGTATGATTTCAGATCTGGTGCCCCTAACTTAGTGTAGCACAAGTCATGGACCCTTTATGATTGAATCTCTGTGTGTGATCTGATAATTACTGTTGTACTTGTTACCAGCACCAACCATTCCCGGAGGGCTGGCTTACACTCACCCCACACGCATCCAGCACAGACGTCACTGGACATGTGACCCTGGTAATAAAAAGGAGTCGAGTGCACGTGCTCGTATCCAGTTCCACTATCTATCTGTGTCTGTGTGTTCATTATGTATGCAACATGCTGCCCCTGAGCCCTACCACATTACATTGTGCTCTGGACAGCGTATGCAACCAACTTACCTTTGACAGTGGGAGAAAACTTTGGTTATGTAACTTTGTCTCGGTCATTGTACAAGTACGTACGTAGAGACTGGGGGGCAGATGTATCAAACGATTTTGAGGTCGCAAAAATAGCGAATCGCAAAAAAACAGCGTTTGCGGCCTCAAAAAAGTGAAACCCGATGTATGAGCAATATTCGCAGTGCAAAATTAGAAATCGCTAAATAAGCGATTTCTTATTTAGCGATTTCATAAAATGTGCGCATCCCTTTTGCGAATTCGCAAACACGTCCAAAATGTTTGCGAATTTCGCAATTTGCGAAATCGCTGTGTAAGAAATCGCAATGCAATGTAACATTAATTTGCTAATAGCAAATTATAAGAAATCGCAATTTAGCACTACAAAATTAACACCAACACAACCCAGGTGGTAACCAGGTGCAAGCTATATTAAGAGGCCCACAATGCACCAGCCACTTTCACAATGGCTTCACTCTACCTGATAGCAAGGAGGCTGCGACTGCGTGCGGCAGCACAGAGAAGGATGCGACAAGAACGGGTGTTCAGGGTGCGCATCACACTCTTCATGCAGACTGAGGAGGAGATCCACGACAAGTACAGGCTGGACCCAAAGAGCATTCTGGACCTGATAGATGAGCTGAAACCCCACATGGAACACCCAACAGGCAGGACCCAAAGCATACCAGTCCATGTGCAGGTACTGTGCTCACTGCACCTGCTGGCCTCAGGCAGTTTTCAAGGGGTGATAGCTGCGGCAGGTGGGGTGTCCCAGAGTTGCCTGTCACGTTTCTTTCGTGCATTCCTAGATGCCATGGTACAAAGGCTACGCTACCACATACAGTTCCCCACCACACAACAGGATTTACAACAGACACAACTGGACTTCTACCAGATTGCACACTTCCCAAACGTTATTGGCTGCATTGATGGTACCCATGTGGCTCTCACACCCCCATCAACCAACGAATATGTGTTCCGTAACCGCAAATCCTACCATTCGCTCAACATTCAGGTCATATGCAATGCCAGGCATGTAATCACGGACATTGTTGCTAAATTCCCAGGGAGCAGCCACGACTCCTTCATCTTCAGGCACAGTGGGATATACGGACGTCTCACTGCTGGCGAGTTTGGTGAGGGCTACCTCCTAGGTAAGTGCATGTCTAACCTCCCACAATCAGGTACAACACTGGTCTGTGGGCCATTGACTGACCTCTCATTAATGTCCCTGCAGGTGACAGTGCCTATGCGGTGCGGGAGTTCATCCTGACGCCATACCTAAACCCAGCCAATGCCAGGGAGCGGCGTTACAACCGTGCCCACAAATCGACGCGCTGCATAATTGAGCGGACATTTGGCATCCTCAAAAGCAGGTTCCGCTGCCTGCATAAAAGCGGAGGCGCACTCCAATACAGCCCAGAGACAAGCTGCAAGATTGTGGCCACCTGCGCAATGCTACACAACATTGCAGTGAGGAAAGGCATCCCAGTTGAACTGTCAGACAGTGACACTTCTGATGATGATGACCCATGCCCCCCTGGAAGACCTGCAGTTGGATTTGGGGCAGCTGCGGGATGACAGAGACGGGATGAGATAACCCATAACTATTTCTAGGTGAGTAGAAATGACATGAGACATGTGTTATTTGGTTTCAGGTCTGTGTTTATTTCAGCCCTTACATGCAGGATAGAATATGTCACACAGCCTGAGAGACTCCATGCATCCCACTATGTGTAGCACATGTTATGTCCACAGTGCAGGTCTGTGAGCAAGCCAGGAGTCCTGTTGTAATGAGTTACCTCACCCTTTGGTGTAACTTAGTTTGGGCACTTCATCTTCTCCTGTTGCGGCCTGCTGGTGCCTGCTCTGGGTGCTGACTGGCCTCCCATGACTCCACATGTGTAGCTCCCTGTCTCCCACTGCGCCGTCTTGGCACAGGCACTGGTGGTGTCATGCTGCTCCTGCTGGATACCTCCTCGCTATCCTCTGAGACCCGAAGTGCTGGGCCACCTGTGTTGGCTGTCTGCATGTGTTCCACAGCACTGGTGACCAGCACCAGGCCTTTCGCCACATCCTGGCAGCAGTGGGACATCTCCACTTGCATGCTGATTGTGCGACGTGTCAGCTGGCTAGTGGTAGTGCACAGGCGGTTCACCGCCTTGGTGTAGCTGTGCAGTCGGCTGTCCGCACGTTGCCTCATCCTGTGCCTGTCTGCCTTGTCCCTCTTTAATGTGGCACACAATTTATGTATAGCACCTGCCATGGACATGATGCCCTCCCCATGTGACATAGGCTTTTGTTCACTGTGCACAGCTGCCGATTTATGGACCGCAGTGATTTCTGTTGCAGGCGCTGTACCTGCAGTATGCTGCCCTCCAGTCCAGCAAACACTGCGTCTTCATCATCCGTGCCAAAGCTGGTGCTGGCACGTGACCTGCGACTCCCATGTCCATGCACTCTACGTCGCAGTGTGGCCTGTGCCGGGACCTGTGTCACACCCTGCCTTGGCTCTGCCTGTGCTTCCTCATCGCCTGTGGACTGTGTATCTGCCTCCAGGGATGGCAGTGGTGGCACAATGGTGCGCTTCCTCCTTGGGACAGGTGTGCTCCCTCTGCTGTCTTCTGGCTCCCCCTGCCCTGCTTGTTCAGCTGTGACTTCCACCTCCTCATCTCCCGCACTGTCATCCAGTGGCCCAGGTTGTGCTGTGGATGAAGCGGGGAAATTGTTTTGTGACATTGTCTACATTTTCACTGAATAAAGTTTTCACATTTTGTATTGGCTAACTGGTATCTATAGCATTTTACCATTACAGGGTCTCACATACTGCTTCAACATTGCTGTGTGTACTTGCCCCACTGTGTTGTGCCTATGACTGCGTCTCCCATGATGCATTGCTGTGTGTGCTGGAATAAGTGGACCGGAGTGGCATTTGTAGTGTGTGTTGGGTGCATTCCTGTGTGTGGGGATGGGATGGTGCTGTGGGGGGCTGCATTTGGCATGCCTCTTACCTTGTCTGGTGGTTGCAGGCTCTGAGCTGTCTATGTCAGCCACTCCACTGATGCTTTCTGGCCGGAGGGTGCTCTCCACCAACTCCTCCTGGGGTGTTGAGTCGGTTGCTGTGGATGTTCCACCCCTGTCTTCCTGGACTGCGCCAGCCTAGTTGCCACCTTCTCTTTGGACCTTTGGCGCATGTCGTACCATCTCTTCCTCAGCTCTTCGACCGTGCGCTGGGTCACACCTACAGCATTTACTTTTTCCTGGATGGCCAGCCAGATTTTGCGCTTCCTGGACTCAGGTACACGGAGTGCCTTTTTTCCAAATAGGAGTTCATGGTTGCACACCATCTCCTCAATCAAGACCTCCTGCTCCCTTTCACTGAACTTGTTTTTCCTCTTCCTCACTGCCCTCTCCTTGTCCTTCTCTGTGGGCTGGGAATCCATTTTTGCTGTTTGTGACTGCTGTGCTCACTCCTCTGCCTCTCCTCACAGCCTCTGTCCCTGCCTCAGGCACTCAGGTGCAGCAGATCACTCCCACTTCCTGGGTGTGATGTCATCAAGCTGCACCTGAATTGCTGCTTCCCGTTTTTGCGATTCCTTATTTGCGAATTTCGCTAATAAGGAATCGCAAAATCGAGTATCGCAGATTATTCTTAGAATATTAAGTAATCGCAAATTATTAGCGATCTTCTACATACATTGCGATTAGCGATTCTCAAATTGCGAATCGCTAAAACTCGCAATTTGAGAATCGCTAATCATATTTTTGATACATCTGCCCCTGGATGATTAGAGTACTGCAAGGGGAGTGTATAGTGAATTTATAAGTGCGTGGGGATTGGCGGAGTGATTGTATAAGTACATATGTTGGCGCACCCTAACTCCGACAACGAGCTTGTCTCTAATTGGCTGCCCTCCATGTCCCAAAAACTGAAATTTGGATTTTGCATGGCCCAGTATTGCTACAGCTGCAATACTCCACTGAATGTGCAATAAACATTCACACCCACACAGATGTGTCATGTCCACCATCTTTCTTGTGTGGAACTATGGATGAATGTAGGGTCAGTGATTCCCGTACCTTCCATGTTGGCCATGTTCAGGGACTTGGCTCACAGAGTGACACATTGATGCTTGCGACCCGGGTGACGGCAGCACTACAACAAGAACACCGGCATGCCAGTGTTGCAAGATTTTTAAGCATTCTCTAGCCCAAAGACAACCAAAAAGTAGCCCAAACTAGCCCAATATTGCTACTTTAAGGAAGGAGGGGCAGGGACATCGTCAAGCAGGCGGTGAATGGATTGGAATTGATGTTGCAGCAGGCTGCCAAGTAAATATTTGTCAAATAAAGCGCTTTAACATACTAGTTTGCTGGAGCGCTGTATATATATTTATAATCTGGCAACTAGCACAAACCTAAATTTTACCGCACAACTGGGAAAAATATAGCCCAATTGTGCGTGATCTAGCCCAATCTGGCAACAGTGCTACATCAGTTGATTCCTCATACAGCTCACGATGGAGCCACGCCCATAGCTCCGGAGTCATTCTTCACATCCTCACGCACAACTGGCATACACCAGGCCAGCCCACTCCGCTTACGCTTACAGGGAAGGACAACAACGCTACATGGCCCAGATTTTCATTGCAGTGATCTGCTGGTCACACCCTAGTTGTCAGTACGCCACAGCCACTCCCTCACGGCTAGTATACACCCACACCACACCCATCCAGCACAGGCGTCACAGGACACATGACCCTGCCAATAAAAAAGACTGGGCGCACGTGCTCAATGCCATTTCAGAGTTGCTCGCACCGGATGCACTGCGGCCGGCACAGGCACACCGGCACGGGACGGTGACTTTCGGTCCACTGAGGTACGGGTACCGTAACTGCTGAGCGGGTGTACAGACTGCGGTGATGGCCCGTCCCGGCGGTCTGAACAGCTCAGGTTTTGTGCGCCCTGCTGGACCGCAGTGTAGGCCTGAGCCACCGAACAGGGAGGCCTACCACCACGTGCGTGGCCTCACTGTTCACTGAGTTAGTGGCACTGCAAGGACTTAGCGGGTGTGCAACCTGCGATGATGATAGGTACACTTGTTTGTCCTCTGGCATGGCAAAATCAAGACGCAGCACCAAATGTGAGACTTGTTGGCCTGCGGAGCGGGACTGCATGATGCGGAGGGTGCCCTGTCCGTGAAATGGTGAGCAGTGAGGCCTGGGTGTGCAGCGGTGGGCAAATACATCTGGGCGGCGGGAGTGGATACACAAAGGCGGCACAGCGATTTAGGCGTACGCAATCGTATATACTCTCCCATTTCTAATTCTGTACTATGTTTAGATGTGGGAGCTTGAGGGCTCCACTAGGTCCCGGCACGTGGTTGGAGACACAGCACTCACTGTCCCTCTTCATCTCTTCCTTTCTCTCCTTCACACTCTTTCTCTCTCTCTTCTTCTCTCACTCTTTCTCTCTTTCTCTTTGTCTTCCTCTCACTCTTTCTTTCTTTTTCTCTCTCTCTTCCTGTCACTCCCACTATTTATCTCTTTCTCTCTGTCTTCCTCTCACTCCTTCTTTCTTTTTCTCTCTGTCTTCCTCTCACTCTTTCTTTCTCTCTCTATCTCTCTTTCTCTCTCCTTTGATGGACGCATGACGCACAATCTTATCTTGCTTTTTGTCTTGCAGGCCTGCGAGGAAGCGTGGCCATCCTGCAATCAACACTCAACCTGAATTGTGAGCTCCGCTCTCCGCGTGTACACAACGGGTGAGAGGTTTCTTCGGCACGTGGTGGACCCTCTTCGACACACGCCGGTGGTATAAGGTGAGCAGAGAGGCTTGTTTGCGCAGCGGCGGGCAGTCACCTCCGGGCAGTGAGAGTGGATGGGGTGCAGCAGCCTGGGTGCGCAGCGGCACGCAGTCACCTCCGGGCAGTGGGAGTGCATGGGGTGCAGCAGCCTGGGTGCGCAGCAGCTGTCATACACCTCTGGGCAGTGGGAGTGGATGAAGTGCAGCAGCCTGGGTGTACAGCAGTGGGTAGACACCTCTGGGCAGTGGAAGTGGATGGGGTACACTAGCCTGGATACACAAAGGCGGGACAGCGATTTAGGCATACGCAGTTGTATGTACTCATCCATTACTGATTCCATTTTTATGTTTCAGATGACTAAGCTTGAGTGCTGCCCTATATCCCGGCACGTGGTTGGAGACACACCAGTGACAGAAAGGTGAGCTGTGAGGATTTTCTCCACAGTGTCAACACTCATTCTCCCTCTCCATCTCTTCCTTTCTGTCACTCACACTCTTTCTCTCTCTCTCACTCTCTATCTCTTCCTTTCTCTCTCTCACACTCTTTCTCTCTTTCTCTGTCTCTTCCTCTCTCTCTCATTCTTTCTTTCTCTCTCTTCCTCTCTCACTCTTTCTCTCTCTTCCTCTCTCTCACACTGTTTCTCTCTCTCTTCCTCTCTCTCACACTGTTTCTCTCTTTCTCTCTTCCTTGTATCTCACTCTTTCTCTCTTTCTCTGTCTTCCTCTCTCTCACACTTTCTCTCTTCCTCACTCTCACTCTTTCTCTCTCTCTCTTCCTTTCTCTCACTCTTTCTCTCTCTCTCTTCCTCTCTCTCACTCTTTCTCTCTCTCTTCCTCTCTCTCACTCTTTCTCTCTCTTTCTGTCTCTCACTTTTTCTCTCTCTCTTCGTCTCTCTCACTCTTTCTCTCTATCTTCCTCTCACTCTTTCTTTCTTTTTCTCTCTCTCTTCCTGTCACTCCCACTGTTTCTCTCTTTCTCTGTCTTCCTCTCACTCCTTCTTTCTTTTTCTCTCTGTCTTCCTCTCACTCTTTCTTTCTCTCTCTATCTCTCTCCTTTGATGGATTCATGACGCACAATCTTATCTTGCTTTTTGTCTTGCAGGCCTGCGATGAAGCGTGGCCATCCTGCAATCACACTCAACCTGAATTGTGAGCTCCGCTCTCCGCATGTACACAACGGGTGAGGAGGTTTCTTCGGCACGTGGTGGACCCTCTTCGACACACGCCGGTGGTGTAAGGTGAGCAGAGAGGCTTGTTTGCGCAGCGGCGGGCAGTCACCTCCGGGCAGTGGGAGTGGATGGGGTGCAGCAGCGGCACGCAGTCACCTCCGGGCAGTGGGAGTGCATGGGGTGCAGCAGCCTGGGTGCGCAGCGGCTGTCATACACCTCTGGGCAGTGGGAGTGGATGGAGTGCAGCAGCCTGGGTGTACAGCAGCAGGTAGACACCTCTGGGCAGTGGAAGTGGATGGGGTACACTAGCCTGGATACACAAAGGCGGGACAGCGATTTAGGCATACGCAGTTGTATGTACTCATCCATTACTGATTCCATTTTTATGTTTCAGATGACTAAGCTTGAGGGCTGCCCTATATCCCGGCACGTGGTTGGAGACACACCGGTGACAGAAAGGTGAGCTGTGAGGATTTTCTCCACAGTGTCAACACTCACTCTCCCTCTCCATCTCTTCCTTTCTGTCACTCACACTCTTTCTCTCTCTCTCACTCTCTATCTCTTCCTTTCTCTCTCTCACACTCTTTCTCTGTCTCTGTCTCTTCTCTCTCTCATTCTTTCTTTCTCTCTCTTCCTCTCTCACTCTTTCTCTCTCTCTCCTCTCTCTCACACTGTTTCTCTCTCTCTTCCTCTCTCTCACACTGTTTCTCTCTTTCTCTCTTCCTTGTATCTCACTCTTTCTCTTTCTCTGTCTTCCTCTCTCTCACACTTTCTCTCTTCCTCACTCTCACTCTTTCTCTCTCTCTCTTCTTTCTCTCACTCTTTCTCTCTCTCTCTCTCTCTCTCACTGTTTCTCTCTCTCTTCCTCTCTCTCACTCTTTCTCTCTCTTTCTGTCTCTCACTGTTTCTCTCTCTCTTCGTCTCTCTCACTCTTTCTCTCTGTCTTCCTCTCACTCTTTCTTTCTTTTTCTCTCTCTCTTCCTGTCACTCCCACTGTTTCTCTCTTTCTCTCTGTCTTCCTCTCACTCCTTCTTTCTTTTTCTCTCTGTCTTCCTCTCACTCTTTCTTTCTCTCTCTCTCTCTTTCTCTCTCCTTTGATGGACGAATGATGCACAATCCTATCTTGCTTTTTATCTAACAGGCTGTGATTCGACGTCCCCCCCCACACCGCCACAGCTGAACGCGTGTACAAACTGCAATGATGCTTGGCCATCCTGACAACGCCTGACAAAGTTGCTTCAGCACGTGGTGCACCCTCTTACACACACGCCGGTGGCAGAAGGTGAGCCGAGATACTTCTTTCCGCAGCAGCGGGCACTAACCTCTGGGCGGTGGGAGTGGATAGTGTGCAGCAGCCTGGGCGCACAAGAGCGCACAGACACCTCCGAGCAGTGGGAGTGGATGGGCTGCAGCAGCCTGAGTGCGCATTGCCGAAACAGATAATTAGGCGTGTGCAGTTGTATGTACTCTGCAATTACTAATTCTATACTATCTTTCAGATCACTAAACTTAAGGGTGCACTATGTCCCGGCACGTGGTTGGAGACACACCGGAGGCACAAAGGTAAGCTGCGAAGATTTTCTCCAGTGTCAACACTCCCTCTCCATCTCTTCCTTTCTCTCTCTCACACTTTCTCTGTTTCTCTGTCTGTTCCTCTCTCTCATTCTTTCTTTCTCTCTCTTCCTCTCTCTCACTCTTTCTCTCTCTCTCTTTCTCTCTACCTCTCTCTCACACTGTTTCTCTCTCTCTCTTTTCCTTGTATCTTACTCTTTCTCTCTCTCACTCTTTCTCTGTCTTTGTCTGTCTTCCTCTCTCTCACTCTTTCTCTCCTCTCTCTCACTCTTCCTCTCTCTCTTCCTCTCTCTCATTCTTTCTCTCTCTCTTCCTCTCTCTCACTCTTTCTCTCTCTCTCTTCCTCTCTCACACTATTTCTCTCTTTCTCTCTCTCACTCTTTCTCTATTTCTTTGTCTTCCTCTCTCTCTCACTCTTTCTTTGTTTCTTTCTTTCTCCCTCACTCTTTCTCTCTTTCTCTTTCTCCTTTGCTGGACGCATGACACACCATCTTATCTTTCTTTTTGTCTTACAGGCTCTGATTCACAAATGGTCCAGCGATGACACGACATGGCTGTACATAGTTTTATTTGTTGTTGTTTTGTTTTAATAAAATGTTTTATATGTAAATCCATACATGACTAAGATTCTTATTTGTCCAACCTAACGTGACTGTCACATTTGTTTGTGGGGGGTGGGGGTGAGGGGAGATGGCGGACAAGGAGCTCCTACTGGGGGATGTCGGAGCAGTGTTGGGTGTCCGACCTGCATGATCGTTGCCTCCATTACATCTGTTCTCAGAGACTTAAGAGCCGGCGGTCTGGCTCATAGATGAAGAACTGCGAGCCGACTAGCAGGCTCATAGAGGGAGAACCGCGGCCCGTCAGTTCGCAGAGGAAGAGCTGCGGGCCAGCTCGCAGAGGAACACCTGCGGGCCGACTAGTATAGGGAAAGGTGCGGGCCATCGGCTTCCAAAGGGATAGCTGCGGAACACTGATGTGGGGAGAGGGAGCGTGAAGAGCGTATCTCGCAGAGAGACACCTCTGGTATATTTCCAGTATTGGCTTCACAGATACAACTGCGGGCCCGAGAACTCGCACCCGAAGAGCTGTGAGCCGACAAGTGGTTCGCAGAGGCAGACTTGCGGGCCCAAGTATGTTGTTGGAGGTATGCTGTTGATGGTGGAAAAGGGTGCGTTACCTGCTGATGTAGGGAGACGCAGCGTGAAAGCGGTATCTCGCACAGACAGAGCTCCGGTATATTAAATTGCCCCTGGGACCTTTCTTTTATATTTTCACTCGATGCGAGGCACAAGATGGCTGCTAACACTTCCTGGTTTGAATTGTTAGCAGCCAATCAGAGGCAAGCTCGTGCTCGGGAGTTAGGCACAGTCCAGATATATATATCTTTTTTTCCTTTAATATCTCAAAAACTACTGAACGGATTTACACCATTTCCACAAAACCGCGCTTTCTGCACCAAGACCTTTCTCCCTGCCAAATTTGCAATTCTTTCTTTGTCACACAGTACATGTAATGCACCGCTCTCATCAAGAATGGAATCAGTAATGGCACAATTTCCCTGTTGCTCCACACATAAATACATGTAAAGAACAAATCAGAATAGTTCCTTTATTTTTTCAAATTGCAAAACTTCTCTCTATTGGTTATTTTTGAACTTTCCATATAAACAGTTTTTTAAAAATTTAAGAACACATACAGGTGAGAAGTTCAACGTATTCTATCAACAAACTTTCTAGAACATTCTACGACACGTGCAGGTTAAAAGTTCATCATTTTTTCAAACCTAACGATATTTTTTTGCAACATTTTCTCGAACATTTAAGGGCACGTGCAGGTTAAAAGTTCACCATTGTTTTAAGTTCGAACAGTGCCTTCCAAATGCAAGTAGCAGGTGTGGTTGAACTGAGCAAATTTTATCCTATCATATGAACTCTACGTTGAAACTGCTTTTTATTAACCAATCACAAAGATGCTTTTCGACAAACTAATATGCACCCTACTTTTTAGTAAACAATGTTTTTCATCTCCCAATCAGTTATCGTTTTGTATGAGAAAAAAAGTAGTTCCCCATCTTTAAACATATCTCTTATTCTACGAACGGACTGCATGAGCTACAGACATCTATCCATATCTTCCAGCTACACCTTCAAAATGCTAGTGTGGATCGTAGGACATAGCTATGTTTTCTGGTGCAAGAGGTATGCAGAACAGAGACGTATTGACTTAGACCTAGGTTTACAAAATGTGGACATTAAATGGTTTGGACAGAGAGGATTGAAGTGGCACCAATTACTCCCTTTGGTTAAAACCTGTTTGCATCTCCAACTCCCTGACCTCATGATTGTGCACTGTGGTGGAAATGACCTAGGCACATTGACTGGGGTAGGTTTGGAAATGCTAATGAAGGACACCTTTAGACAATTGATGTTGCTTTTGCCTCAAACTGTCTTTGTATATTCCAATATATGCCAAAGACAGAAGTGGAAATGGTCAAACAAATTTTGTCCTCAGATTGAAAAATCTAGGAAGAATGTCAACAAAGCTGTGTCTGCATACCTCAGAGACCATAGAATGGGGTCGATCTACAACAACAACATACGTTATGATATGGCTGATATCTACAGAAGTGATGGAGTACACTTCACAGATCAGGGAAATCGAGTTTTTCTGAATAACCTGAAGCTGTGCATCCGCACTTATATGTAGCTCCAACTAATAAACACAAAGGCTCTTTTTAGAGCCGCCTTATATTCCCAATATCGGTTCGCAGACTGACAACTGCGATCCGGCTAGCACAGGGAGACCTGCGGGCCATCGGGCAGCCTCGCAAAGGGAGAGCTACGGCCCGTGGGCTCGGCTCGCACAGAGAGAGCTACGGGCCGTCGGCTCGCAAACGCAGAGCTGTGAGCCAATGGACTGGTAGTGTTTTATGGTTTAGGGTAGTGCAGTGGTGTTTGTGTAGTGTAGGGGGTCCTGCTGTGGGTAGTGTTTTAGGGTTTACGGTAGTGCAGTGGTGTTTGTGTAGTGTAGAGGGTGGTGCTGGGGGTACATTTAGGGTTTAGGGTAGGGCAGTGGTCTTTACGTAGTGTAGGGGGTCCTGCTGTGAGTAGTGTTTTAGGGTTTAGGGTAGTGCAGTGGTGTTTGGGTAGTGTAGAGGGTCATGCTGGGGGTAGCGTTTTACGGTTTAGGGTAGTGCAGTGGTGTTTCTGTAGTTTAGGGGGTCGTGCTGGGGGTAGTGTTTTAGGGTTTATGGTAGTGCAGTGGCGTTTCTGTAGTGTAGGGGGTCATGCTGGCAGTAGTGGTTTAGTGTTTAGTTACGTAGTACAGTGGTGTTTGGGTAGTGTAGGGGGTTCGTGCTGGGGTAATGTTTTAAGGTTTAGGGTAGTGCAGTGGTGTTTCTGTAGTGTAGGGGGTCGTGCTGGGGGTAGTGTTTTAGGGTTTAAGGTAGTGCAGTGGTGTTTCTGTAGTGTAGGGGGTCGTGCTGGCAGTAGTGGTTTAGTGTTTAGTTAGGTAGTGCAGTGGTGTTTGGGTTGTGTAGAGGGTCGTGCCGACAGACTGACTCACAGAGCTCCGAGCCAACGGACTGGCTTCTAAAGGCATAGCCGCGACCTCGTGATGTAGGGAGAGGCAGCGTGGAAGGAGTATCTTACACAGACACAGATGCCAGTGTTGCCTCGCAGAGGTAAAACTACACACCCGATGGCTTCTACACGGAGAGATGCGAGCTGACGGACTAAGTCACAAAATGGCTGCCAACACTTCCTAGTTTCAACCGTTCACAGCCAATGAGCCGCGAGCTCGTGCTCGTAACCCTCAGCCAATCAGATGTCAGAATTCTCAAATATCGATATCTGTAAAATTTGATATTTTTCAAAAACTACTGAACGGATTTACACCATTTCAACAAAAGCGTGCTTTCTCGACCACAACCTTTCTCCCTCACAAATTTGGCGTAATTCCGTTCAGCAGTTTGACCTGTAGCCTTGTCTAAAGTTTCCTATGGAAAATACATTGAGAAAACACATTTTGGGACTCCCCTTTTTTCTCAGCCCCCCCTTGACCAAACACCCCCAAACTTTCAAGATAGGAGCTGATCAAAAAGAGAAACTTTTTTGAAAATTTCGTAAAGATTCGTCAAACTACGCCAAAGTTATAAGCACATGGAGGGCTCCAGGAGAGGGGCCGCGCAACACCCCTCCAAACATGAGAGAAGCCCCGGGGCTGCGGGGACCCCAGCGGGCCCCCACAGCCCCAGCGACCCCCAGCTATTATTTTTTAAGAAATGCCCGCGGGACCTAGCCCACCCGGGGACCTCATTAAAATAAAACGCGGGAACCCGCGACCCCAGCGCTAATTGCGCCGATTTTGTTTTTTTTTAAAAAATGCTTTTTTTGGCCCTGGGGTCCTTCTGGGACCCCCTGAGCAGGCCTAGGGGGTCACGGTGATTCTACCCTGCCCCCTTCTCTTGTTTTATACCTTTGTTTCTCTGTTTTCTAGTGACTCGCTTCTACCGAGCCACAAGATGGCTGCCAACACTTCCTGGTTTGGAGTGTTCGCAGCCAATCACAGTGAAGCTCGTGCACGGGACTTAGGCTCCGCCCAGATATCAAAACTTTTATTTTTCTTATTTCTCAGCAACCACTGAACGGATTTACACCATTTTAGAAACGGTCGCTTTCTGAGCCAAGCACTACCATTGTGCCAAATGTGGGGTAATTCCGTTCAGTAGTTTCGGCTGTAGCCTTGCACAAAGTTTCCTTTGGGAAATTGATTTTTTGACTCTTATTTTTTGTATTTCTCAAAAACTACTGAACGGATTTACCCCATTTAAAAAAAAGGTCGCTTTCTGAACCAAGCTCTACCTTTCTGCTGAATGTGAGGTAATTCCGTTCAGCAGTTCGGGCTGTAGCTCGTCGCAAACTTTCCTATGGAAATTAACATGGAGAAAATGCGTTTTGGGACCCCCCTTTTTTCTCAGCCCCCGCTTGACAAATCACCCCCAAACTTTCAAGATAGGAGCTAACCTAAAAAGTGCAACTTTTTGCAAAATTTCATAAAGATTCGTCAAACAACGCCAAAGTTATTAGCAAATCAAAAAATGCTTTTCCTATGGAAACTAGGTTGTAACTATAACTACCTACTGGCGACCGCCAGTAGGTAATATATATATATTAATTTCCAAGCTCTGCCACAGAGAACAGAGACGCACTCTCCCTCAAAGCGTCTTTTATTTCAATTCAATCGCAATCCAGATACAAATCCAAATGCAGGCCCAACGCGTTTCAAACTTATCACAGTCCTTGATCACGGGACATTTTTAAGCACTAGCAACATGCCGCGTTACATAGTCCCTCATTTGCATAATTACAATTGTGCTCATGTGAGCGTCATCGTGACTTACTACATAGTGCATTCTGGGGCCATGAGTTCGCGGCATGCTAATCCTTTCATCAACCTTGAATAGGTAAGTATAGTGCTAAAAATAATACGCATGATATCCAGATTAACTCCACTAATAAAATTCACTGAGAGTGCGTCTCTGTTCTCTGTGGCAGAGCTTGGAAATGAATATATATATATATATATATATATATATATGTATACATATATACGTACATACAGACATACATTTGTACATATATATATATATATATATATATTCACTGAAAAAACCATAGGTTTCAGGGGCGTTATAGTTAGTTGGACATTTCACTCGTACAAAACCATAGAAATTCCCCCGTTATAGTTAGTTCAGCTAACTATAACTCGTGCGCCCGCAATGCACTGCTGATGACGTCACTTATTACATCACTCATGACATGGTCAGTGATATCACTCATGACATCACTGATGACATCTCAAATGACATCACTGATGACATCACTGATGACATCATTCTTGTGATAGAGTGGCAGACCTCTCACCCTAATATAACCTTTGATACACACACTCAAAAATACAAACTAACATTTTCAAAACAATGGACATACCAATACCAGTTACAACACACCTATTCAGTAATTCCAAGATCTACACACACATCCACTCATTCACCAACAGTCCCTATACAATCACTCATACATGTACTCACTCATCATATGTACTCATACACCTATACATCCTGTTACACACCACCACTCATCCATAGAGTTACTCACACACATAGTCACACATGCAAACAAAGTATCAAACATCCATTTACTTGCATATACAGTTATACACACACTACCACACTTACTTCTACAGAAACTTACACATACTTACTCTCTTAAACAATCACTTATAGAAACACCTACTTATTTGTACAGGAACTCTTCCAATCTCTCACTCTCACATATACTCACTTATATACACCAATACTCATATATACTAGTTTAAAACATATGTAGTTACTCATAAAGACACTATTGAGACAGTCATTCACTCACTAACACACCCATACACAAATTCATCCACCTATACAGTCCTGCACACATGCTGTCTTCAACACATACAAACAGTGAGTCACTCATTCATGCATCTATGCACTAAGTAATACCCCCCACCGAACCATACATACACTCAGACACTCATACTGATACTCAAAAAACCAACTAATAACCCATATAGACACTCATGTAGCTACTCACCAACCCATGCAGCCACTTATACACAAAGTGAGAGACTGATACAGATATTTTCATATTTAAACATTACTCACTAACCCATGTATTCACTAAGATACACTTAGTCAGTTATACAATCAATTTTACAAAAAAAAATCATCCATTTAGACACTTATATACCCATTTATTCTTCCATCGACCTTGAGATATACATATATAAAACATATTTAATTTTCAGAAAAGCACACATTCACTGGATGATGTCATCAGTGATGTCATCAGTGATGTCATTTGAGATGTCATCAGTGATGTCATGAGTGATGTCACTGACCATGTCATGAGTGATGTAATATGTGACGTCATCAGCAGTGCATTGCGGGCGCACGAGTTATAGTTAGCTGAACTAACTATAACGGGGGAATTTCTATGGTTTTGTACGAGTGAAATGTCCAACTAACTATAACGCCCTGAAACCTATGGTTTTTTCAGTGAATTTCTAAGGTTTTTTAAATGCTAATTTCTAACTATAACGTGCCTGAAACCTATGGTTTTTTCAGTGAATTTCTAAGGTTTTTTAAATGCTAATTTCTAACTATAACGTGCCTGAAACCTATGGTTTTTTCAGTGAATATATATATATTTATTATACTATGTATACATGTGAAAATGTCTTGGTCCCCTGTTTGCCTCGGTGGCACGGAAAAAATGGGTGGAACTGACGTCAGCACGCCGACGAGGTCCTCTTATGGCTCCTATGACGTCATACGGTGTCGCGAGCGGAGCCGTGCTAATATGACGTCCTCGTTGACGTGGGAGAGCTAGGAAAGAATTTCCGTGGAATGCTGGTGCAGGGGATATTCACCTAAGTGTTCAGGCTAGTCCTTTGGGAGCAACTGTTTATGTTGCCACTCCAGAAACCGAAACCAGTGATCCGAGGGCAGAGGCCCTGCAGATGGCACACGAGGTGGGGTGCCCAGTCGTGTGCACCGGCGGGGCAGCGAAGTGACAAGCACTACAACCCACAAAAAAGGTAACGAGGGCACTGAATAACACAGGATCTTCTCTTTGTATCTGGCAGGAACAACGAAGTTAAAATGCCCTAGTACCAAAATGTAGAATTAGTGCTACAACGGTCTTCAAGAGGACCTGCGATGCCGCTTCTGCCTCCCGTACCCTGGAGGCGGCACATGGGTCACGCGGTACGGTCATACTGCGGTGGGACGCACACTCGTTGACCTCTCATGGCACTGCTCCACACTTCAGGGAGGACGCTTTCCATTAGCTATGTTTTCTGATGACATGTCGCGCCGGCCCCGTCCAACAACAGAACTCCTTTAGATCCAAACAGACTCTTCCACTCTCTCACCGGAAGTGAAACCAGGCCACGCGGACACTTTCACAATACAACAGCCGGGAATGCACTTTTCGGTAAAAAAACCACATTCCTTCCTCCTAATTAATCAAATAAATGTCTCACTGAAGAACAGGGGCCAGCTTCGATCGGTAAACAGCCGTTACAACAACTTTTTTACTTTGCGATACCATTACAACGCATGCATTACCACGCATGCGTTGTACATCACGAAGTCATTACTACGCATTTTTTTAGAACGCATGGTCATTTACCACGCATTCCTTTACAACGAATTTTGTTGTAAAGGTATGTGTGGTAAATGACCATGCGTTCTAAAAAACATGTAGACGATCCATGTCGTTGTAAGGAAACAGAGGCTGTTCTGTTTCCTCACAACGACGTGCACCGCCCCTCAGAGACGACGTGAAGCAGGAACCATGAGGATAGAGGAACCACAAGGAGTGAGAGGTAAGGGGGATTGGGCATGGGGTGGGGTTTCTTTTCTAGGGTTTAGGGTAGTGCAGTGGTGTTTGGGTGGTGTAGGGGGTCGTGCTGGGGGTAGTGTTTTAGGGTTTAGGGTAGTGCAGTGGTGTTTGGGTAGTGTAGGGGTCGTGCTGGGGGTAGTGTTTTAGGGTTTAGGGTAGTGCAGTGGTGTATGGGTAGTGTAGGGGGTCGTGCTGGGGTAGTGTTTTAGGGTTTAGGGTAGTGCAGTGGTGTTTGAGTAGTGTAGGGGTCATGCTGGTGGTAGTGTTTTAGGGTTTAGGGTAGTGCAGTGCAGTGGTGTTTGTGTAGTGTAGGGGGTCATGCTGGGGGTAGTGTTTTATGGTTTAGGGTAGTGCAGTGGTGTTTGGGTAGTGTAGGGGGTCGTGCTGGGGGTAGATTTAGGGTTTAGGGTATTGCAGTGGTGTTTGGGTAGTGTAGGGAGTCGTGCTGGGGTAGTGTTTTAAGGTTTAGGGTAGTGCAGTGGTGTTTGTGTAGTGTAGGGGTTGTGCTGGGGGTAGTGTTTTAGGGTTTATGTTAGTGCAGTGGTGTTTGGGTAGTGTAGGGGTAGTGCTGGGGTAGTGTTTTAGGGTTTAGGGTAGTGCGGTGGTTTGTGTAGTGTAGGGGGTAGTGCTGGGGGTAGTGTTTTAGGGTTTAGGGTAGTGCAGTGGTGTTTGGGTAGTGTAGGGGTTCATGCTGGGGGTAGAGTTTTAGGGTTTAGGGTATGGCAGTGGTGTTTGGGTAGTGTAGGGGGTCGTGCTGGGGGTAGATTTAGGGTTTAGGGTAGTGCAGTGGTGTTTGGGTAGTGTAGGGGGTCGTGCTGGGGGTAGTGTTTTAGGGTTTAGGGTAGTGCAGTGGTGTTTGTGTAGTGTGGGAGGTCATGCTGGGGGTATATTTAGGGTTTAGTGTAGTGCAGTGGTGTTTGGGTAGTGTAGGGAGTCGTGCTGGGGGTAGTGTTTTAGGGTTTAGGGTAGTGCAGTGGTGTTTGGGTAGTGTAGGGAGTCGTGCTGGTGGTAGTGTTTTAGAGTTTAGGGTAGTGCAGTTATGTTTGGGTAGTGTAGGGTGTCATGCTGGGGTAGTGTTTTAGGGTTTAGGGTAGTGCAGTGGTGTTTGGGTAGTGGAGGGGGTTGTGTTTTAGGGTTTAGGGTAGTGCACCCAACCAGCCACAATATCCGTGGACAAAGGGGATCCTGACTCTTTGGAACGCTCCGTCAATTGAATAATTTGGGTCAAGGGCCCTACCACGTCCAAGACCTATCAATTCCTTTCTTGGGATCCCTCATATACTTGGAGAAAAAGGTACATCGTTTCTCATCAATTTCAGGCGTGTGTGCCACCTTCCCCTTCAGTGAGGGCCTGGGGCATTCTCCCTTCATCCTATTCCTGACCTCCCTTTCAAGGGGTTGATGGATTTTCCCCACCACATACTCTGCCAGTTTGGCATCAGGTGTCCACTCTGCCAACCTAGGGTGGTAAATTTGGGTAGGCTCAAACATGTCCGAGTGGACCCCGTCCCCAACCGGGGACTGAGAGGAGTGATACTCTGGACGCCAGGGACGCCCCGAGTCCTTATCCTCATCGGAGGAGAAATCGTCCTCCGATACACCCTCTCCCTCTAAGGGAAACCCGCCGTCGGGGTCTACAATAGTGGTGACAGTGTAGCAATTTTCTCCGGGCCCCTCCTCCTCCCGGCAGGGTGCATGTTTTAGCGTTCGCGCACTCTTGAGGAAGGTCTCCGTAAGTTTATCAAATCCTTCCAAGTGCCCCGCGTTATGCTTAACGGCCCTTTTATTCCCCATCTGGGAGCTACTTGGACCCGCCACCACCAGATCTGGGTCACTGAACACCCCAGGGATGCTTTTCGCCAGCTTATCAACCTGATCCCTAAGAGGAGCCAGCGCCCTAGAAATAGCCAGAGAGAGGGCTTGGTCCACTGCTGGAGGGAGAAGTTGGGGGCCATTCCTCCTCCACTTCCTGGTAGGAGGAGTAAAAATGGTCTTCTGGAGAAGACATGATAGCAGAGGGTGTGAGCACAGAACAAATGCCCTTAAAATCCTTAAGACAGCCCCCTCGCCGGTGCTCCAACAGCTGGGCTTTCCCCGAAGCTGTTATAAGAATAGACTGAGGCGCAATACCAATTACTAACGTGGCCGTGTGGGGAAATCACCGCGTAGCAATGTCAAAATTAGGCGAGGGTTGGTCTGGAATCAAGCGGACACTAAAGGAGTGACCGGATTCCCAAAGGCGCTTAAAGACCAGCGGGAGCGCTCGACGGAGCTGCCTCGCTCGGACCAGACGTGCCTGACAGGATCTCACCGCGCGCAGAGCACACAGCGGGAGAAACTGCGAGGGGGAGAACGCGCTCGGGCAAGAGACTGCTGCGCAGGGAATATGAAACAATACCAAGGCAATAATGCTAATAACGTGCACAAGAAACCGCTATACAAACAGCAACAACGTCAGATTAAGCCAAGAATGTAAGGAATGCACTTAACTGACGAGCAGTGAAGAAAGAGGAAGCGGAAGGGACGTCACGATATTATATACGATGGACTGTGATATGATTGGACTATAGTTGCCTTGGAGACTACCCCCTAATGGTTCATGGGTTGTGTAGTCTTTTGTTTAATGATTGTTGTGTTACGTTTTCTTTGAACTGCTATGCAAATAAAGTGAGAAAAGATATGCATAATCCTCGCCTCCGTCCTGCCATAGAATTCATTAAACTTTATTTGATCTGATTTAGAAACATAGATCATAAAAGTGTACATAAAAACAGTAAATCCTCTTTCCTAATACAATACAGTGAGAATTAATTAAAACCAGTAGGTAAAAACGGGTGTTACAAAGCCCGGTTCAGAGCAACTTCAGGTTAACAGAATCGTAAAGTTCAATGTTTCGCAAGATCAATCTCATGTACTTCGTGCAAAATACGCAATAAGGGGTCCAAGTAAGATATAACGCTCCAATACCTGACCAGTTTGCACTATATAAAACTGCAGAAAAACTAAAAATAAAAAGTGTTTTGCACACTTCTGTCATTGGGCTATATGTGGGCTACATCTGGGTGATATTTGTGCTACATTTGGGCTCTTTGTTCTCTGGTGGCCATCTTGGGAGACTTATTTGTTATGAAGTTTCCTAATTTCGTCATTTACTGCAGTCTCCTCAGTAGGAAATGCTTTCAGTTTTTACTTTGATTCCATCAAGAAGGCATTCAGATGTGTCACACATTTGCCATAAATTCAGAATGTTAGCACTCTAGTTGTTCATTAGATCACTGTAGTAAACCTACTGCTCACCAGGGAGTTAACTGGAAGTCTACTGCTGGTATTGAAAGTGATTGTTTTAGTCTGCATGTCAGAATGTTCTAATGAAATAGAAGAGGATTTGAGATCTCACTTAAAACATGCCCTAAATTTACTTTCTGCAGCACTAACCATAATTTCTATGGCAAAATGAACCCCCTCATTTTGTTCCTTTTTAAATTAAATGTTTTAAGTGTTACCAGTTTATTCCAATCAAGATGGCTTCAGGTGTGCCATACTTTTGTCATAAGTAAGACTGTTAGCGCTCTAGTTGTTCTTTAGAACACTCTGGGAAGCTGCAGTAGAACACAAAGGCATCAACTGACAGGCTGCTCCTGTTGAAATATAACAGGAAGATATTTGAGATCTCACTTAAAACATGTCCTAATTTTTCTTTCTACAGCACTAACCATAATTTCTATGACAAAATGAACCCCCTCATTTTGTTCCTTTTTAAATTAAATGTTTTAAGTGTTACCCAGTTTATTCCAATCAAGATGGCTTCAGGTGTGCCATACTTTTGTCATAAGTAAGGCTGTTAGCACTCTAGTTGTTCTTTAGAACATCCTGGAAAACTGCAGTAGAACACAAAGGAATCAACTGACAGTCTCTGCCCTTGTTGGATGTACATGTTTTACTGAGAATGTCAGACTTCATTCTCACATGACTGAGAAAGATAATGTGAATTTACAGAAAATATGCTCTCATTTTAGCTTCTGGAGCACCTTCCAAAACTGTATGGGACAAGCATGTGAAAATAGTTTTCTCTCAAACATGATTCATATTATCCCAGCAGAAGGTTTTTCACAGGATAAAATCACCTTAGAACACACCACAATTCCTGAAATTAGTATGGTACCATCAACAAATGAATTCTAATGTAACTAAAGTCTGTTATCGCCCTTTATAGTTCTCCTTTTGGTAACCCTCAAAATCTTCGATTCACTACAATTCATTTCAATGGGGACTATCATTTATATTGGTCCCAAGATGGCTGCCAGCAATTCCAGGATGAAGTGCTGACAGCCAATCAGATCTCACGATGACATGTGTGGTTAGGCTCCGCCCAGATATATATGTGTTTTCTTTTTCAAATTTCTCAGGAACTACTGAACGGATTTACACCATTTAACCAAAAGGCATGACTCTGAACCAAGGGCTACCTTTTTGCCAAATTTGGTGTAATTCCGTTCAGCAGTTCGGGCTGTAGCTGCGACTAAAGGTTCCTATGGAAAATTGCATGGGGAAAACACGTTTTGGGACCCCCCTTTTTTCTCGGCCCCCACTTGACGAATCACCCCGAAACTTTCAGGACAGGTGCGGACCGGAGCGGGCCATAAGTTTTGAGAATTTCGCGAAGATTCGTCAACCGGCGCCAAAGGTATTGGAAATAGAATGTTGCGAATTTCCTATGGAAAATAGGTCCTAACTTTAACTATCTACTGGCGACCGCCAGTATATAATATATATATATATTCACTGAAAAAACCATAGGTTTTAGGGACAGTTATAGTTAGTTGGACATTGCACTCGTACAAAACCCGTGAAATTCCCCCGTTATAGTTAGTTCAGGTAACTATAACTCGCGCCCCCGCAATGCACTGCTGATGACGTCACATATTACATCACTCATGACATGGTCAGTGACGTCACTGATGACATCACTGATGACATCTCGATTTTTTTTTTTATCGGCGGGATCCGCGCACCCTAAGCGCATCCCGCCGATTTTTTAAAAAAAATAATACTTTTTTCTGCCCAGGGGGTCCTTCTGGGACCCCCTGAGCAGACCTAGGGGGTCAGGGTGTTTCTACCCTGCCCCCTTTGTGCGTTTTGCGCACTTGTTTCTTGTGTTTTTTTTTTTTATCAGCGGGATTCGCGCACCCTATGCGCATCCCGCCGTTTAAAAAAGAAAATGCTTTTTTTTGCCCAGGGGGTCCTTGTGGGACCCCCTGAGCAGACCTAGGGGGTCAGGGTGTTTCTACCCTGCCCCCTTTTTGCGCTTTGCGCACTTGTTTCTGTCCCTCGGTTCTACCGAGGGACAAAATGGCTGCCAACACTTCCTGATTTGGAGTGTTGACAGCCACTTGACAGCCAATTAGCATGCAGCTCGTGATCGGGAGGGTACGCGGACCCTACTCGGCCATAGATATATATGTGACTTTACTTTTGATTTTCTCAGGAACTACTGAACGGATTTACACCATTTAAGCAAAAGGCACGTCACTGAACCAAGAGCTACCTCTTTGCCAAATTTGGTGTAATTCTGTTCAGCAGTTCGGGCTGTAGCCGCGATGAACGGTTCCTATGGAAAAATGAATGGGGAAACGCGTTTTGGGACCCCCTTTTTCTCGGCCCCCGCTTGACGAATCACCCCGAGACTTTCAGGATAGGAGCGGACCGGAGCACCCCAACAAGTTGGAAGCTTTCGCGAAGATTCGTCAACCGGCGCCAACGTTATTTTAAATAGAATGTTGCAGATTTCCTATGGAAAATAGGTCCAAACTATAACTATCTACTGGCGACCGCCAGTAGATAATATATATATATATATTCACTGAAAAAACCATAGGTTTTAGGGACAGTTATAGTTAGTTGGACATTTCACTCGTACAAAACCATAGAAATTCCCCCGTTATAGTTAGTTCAGGTAACTATAACTCGCGCCCGCAATGCACTGCTGATGACGTCACATATTACATCACTCATGACATGGTCAGTGACATCACTGATGACATCACTGATGACATCTCAAATGACATCACTGATGACATCACTGATGACATCATCCAGTGACTGTGTGTTTCTGTAAAGTTTAAATATGTTTAATATATATAGGGAAAGGCGTATTGAAGAGTGAGTGGGTGTATAAGTGTCTGAATGGATGATTTAGTACGTGAGTGACTGACTCTACAAGTGAGTGATTAAATGTATCTTACTGAATGCATGGGTTAGTGACTAAACTGTGTGAATGTCTGTATCCGTCTGTCTGTTGGTTTGCAAGCGGCTGCATGAGCTTTCTGAATAGCTACATGAGTGTCTACATGGGTTATTGTTTGATTGTCTGAGTATCTGTATGGGTGCCTGAGTGTTTGTGTGGGTGGGGTGTGTGTGACTCTGTGCATAGATGTGTGAGTTGGTGATTCACTGGGTGCATGGTTTCAAGAGTGCATCTGTGATGGACTGTATGGGTGGGTGAGTGTGTGTATGGGTGTGTTAGTGATTGAATGTATATCTCAGTGGTACATGTGTGAGTAACTACATATGTGAAAGGCAGTATATATGTGTGTTGGAGTATATAAATGGCTATAAATGAGAGTGTGTGATTGTGAGAGTGGCTGTATGGATGAGTGTGTACTTGTATCAGTGATTGTATAAGAGCGTAAGAATGTGCTAGTATTTGTATGAGTAAGTGAGCTGGTGTGTGTATAACTGTATAGGTGAGTAAATGGGTGTGTGATTAAGTTTTTTGCATGACTGACTAGGTGTGTGAGTACCTGTATGGATGAGTGGCGGTGTGTGAGTGTTTATATAGGTGTATGAGTGCATATGATAGTCCTGTACTGAGTGACTAAGTATGAGTGACTGTACGGGTGAGTGAGTGGATGTGTGTGTAGACCTAAGAATCAGTGAGTGGGTATGTAGTTTTTGGTGTTGGAGTGTCTATGGTTTTGAGAATGGCAGTCTGTAATTTAGAGTGGGTGTATCAAAAGTTATATTAGGGTGTGAGAAGATGCATGAAATTATCACATGGATGATGTCATCAGTGATGTCATTTGAGATGTCATCAGTGATGTCATCAGTGATGTCACTGACCATGTCATGAGTGATGTAATATGTGACGTCATCAGCAGTGCATTGCGGGGCGTGAGTTATAGTTAGCTGAACTAACTATAACGGGGGAATTTCTATGGTTTTGTACGAGTGAAATGTCCAACTAACTATAACTGTCCCTAAAACCTATGGTTTTTAGTGAATTTCAAAGGTTTTTTAAATGCTAATTTCTAACTATAACGTGTCTGAAACCTATGGTTTTTTCAGTGAATTTCAAAGGTTTTTTAAATGCTAATTTCTAACTATAACGTGCCTGAAACCTATGATTTTTTAAGTGAATTTCAAAGGTTTTTTAAATGCTATTTTCTAACTATGCCTACAGAGGTAGGACATGTGAAGAAAGAAGAAAAACGCACAGAAAGAAGCAAAAGATGTGCAGAAAGAACCAACAGAGGAGCAGAAAGAGGCCTTGTTGCAAAATCATCCTGTGCCCACAACTTTTCAGACGGGTACTGGTGGTAACTGACTCTGACTAACCAGAGCCAGTGCTATGCTAAAAGACACTTAGAATACAGTGAAAACACCTACATACACTAGGGAACACTATGCGTTGGGGTACCCCTGTGATTAGCATGACCTCCTCTGCAAGTCCCTAGTACATAATAGGGCAGGGGGATTAAAACTACCTCTTAAAACGCGCTACAGGGCACTGGTGAAGGGAGGGGGGGCCTGAGGTGACGTGTGCAAACGCACCCCGTGGCGCGTTTTAAGTTGTGGGATTAAGTCCCCTTGAATTCTGAGGGTCCCTGGGGCCCAACTAGCCCCCCAGGTACCTACAGTTAGGACCACAGAGCTGAGTTGCAGAGAGGCGTTCCGAGGCCACGCACCTTTTTTCACCTCTCTGCAACGCAACTCTGTTGTGCTTACTGAAGGTACCTGGTGGGCTAGTTGGCCCCCAGGGTCCCTCAGGATTCAAAGGCAATTAATTCCCCAACTTAAAACGCACCACAGGGCGTGTTTGCGCACATGTCACCTGAGGCCCCGCCCCTCCCTTCACCACTGTGCAAATGCGCCCCGTGGTGCGTTTTAAGTTGGGGGATTAGGTCACCTTGAATCCTGAGGGTCCCTGGGGCCCAACTAGCCCACTAGGTACTTCCAGTAAGCACCACAGGCCTGCGTTGCAACGCCTGTAACAAATTGTGCAGTTGTGTTTAGGTAATGAAGAGGGTCGTGCTGGGGGTAGTGTTTTAGGGTTTAGGGTAGTGCAGTGGTGTTTGTGTAGTGTAGGGGGTCATGCTGGGGGTAGATTTAGGGTTTAGGGTAGTGCAGTGGTGTTTGGGTAGTGTAGGGAGTTGTGCTGGGGGAGTGTTTTAGGGTTTAGGGTAGTGCAGTGGTGTTTGGGTAGTGTAGGGGGTCGTGCTGGGGGTAGTGTTTTAGGGTTTAGGGTAGTGCAGTGGTGTTTGGGTAGTGTAGGGGGTCATGCTGGGGGTAGTGATTTAGGGTAGTGCAGTGGTGTTTGGGTAGTGTAGGGGGTACTGCTGGGGGTAGTGTTTTAGGGTTTAGGGTAGTGCAGTGGTGTTTGGGTAGTGTAGGGGTACTGCTGGGGGTAGTTTTTAGGGTTTAGGGTAGTGCAGTGGTGTTTGGGTAGTGTAGTGGTTCGTGCTGGGGGTAGTTTTTTAGGGTTTAGGGTAGTGCAGTGGTGTTTGTGTAGTGTAGGGGGTAGTGTTTTATGGTTTAGGGTAGTGCAGTGGTGTTTGTGTAGTGTAGGAGGTCGTGTTTTAGGGTTTAGGGTAGTGCAGTGGTCTTTGGGTAGTGTAGAGAGTCATGCGGGGGTAGTGTTTTAGGGTTTAGGGTAGTGTAGGGGGTCATGCGGGGGTAGTGTTTTAGGGATTAGGGAAGTGCATTGGTGTTTGGGTAGTGTAGGGGGTCATGCGGAGGGTAGTGTTTTAGGGTTTAGGGCAGTGCAGTGGTGTTTGGGTAGTGTAGGGGGTCATGCTGGGGGGAGTGTTTTAGGGTTTAGGGCAGTGCAGTGGTGTTCGGGTAGTGTAGGGGTCGTGCTGGGGGAGTGTTTTAGGGTTTAGGGCAGTGCAGTGGTGTTCGGGTAGTGTAGGGGTCATGCTGTGGGGAGTGTTTGAGGGTTTAGGGCAGTGCAGTCATGTTTGTGTAGTGTAGGGGGTTGTGCTGGGGGTAGTATTTTAGGGTTTAGGGTAGTGCAGTGGTGTTCGGGTAGTGTAGGGGGTCGTGCTGGGGGTAGTGTTCTCGGGTTTAGGGCAGTGCAGTGGTGTTTGGGCAGTGTAGGGGGTAATGCTGGGGGTGGTGTTTTAGGGTTTAGGGCAGTGCAGTGGTGTTCGGGCAGTGTAGGGGTCATGCTGGGGGTGGTGTTTCAGGGTTTAGGGCAGTGCAGTGGTGTTCGGGCAGTGTAGGTGGTAGTGTTTCAGGGTTTAGTGTGGTGCAGTGGTGTTCGGGCAGTGTAGGGGGTCGTGCAGGGGGTGGTGTTTCAGGGTTTAGGGCAGTGGTGTTCGGGCAGTGTAGGGGGTCGTGCTGGGGTGGTGTTTCAGTGTTTGGGGCAGTGCAGTGGTGTTCGGGCAGTAAAGGGGGTCGTGCTGGGGGTGGTGTTTCAGGGTTTAGGGCAGTGCAGTGGTGTTCGGGCAGTGTAGGGGTGCTGCAGGGGGTGGTGTTTCAGGGTTTAGGGCAGTGCAGTGGTGTTCGGGCAGTGTAGGGGGTCATGCAGGGGGTGGTGTTTCAGGGTTTAGGGCAGTGCAGTGGTGTTCGGGCAGTGTAGGGGGTCATGCAGGGGTGGTGTTTCAGGGTTTAGGGCAGTGCAGTGGTGTTCGGGCAGTGTAGGGGGTCGTGCTGGGGCTGGTGTTTCAGGGTTTAGGGCAGTGCAGTGGTGTTCGGGCAGTGTAGGTGGTCGTGCTGGGGCTGGTGTTTCAGGGTTTAGGGCAGTGCAGTGGTGTTTGGGCAGTGTGGGGGGTCGTGCTGGGGCTGGTGTTTCAGGGTTTAGGGCAGTGCAGTGGTGTTCGGGCAGTGTAGGGGGTCTTGCTGGGGCTGGTGTTTCAGGGTTTAGTGCAGTGGTGTTCGGGCAGTGTAGGGGGTCGTGCTGGGGGTGGTGTTTCAGGGTTTAGGGCAGTGCAGTGGTGTTTGGGCAGTGTAGGGGGTCGTGCTGGGGCTAGTGTTTCAGGATTTAGGGCAGAGCAATGGTGTTCAGGCAGTGTAGGGGTTTTGCTGGAGGTGGTGTTTCAGGGTTTAGGGCAGTGCAGTGGTGTTCGTGCAGTGTAGGGGGTGGTGTTTCAGGGTTTAGGGCAGTGGTGTTCAGGCAGTGTAGGGGGTCTTGCTGGGGTTGATGTTTCAGGGTTTAGGGCAGTGCAGTGGTGTTTGGGCAGTGTAGGGGGTCGTGCTGGGGGTGGTGTTTCAGTGTTTAGGGCAGTGCAGTGGTGTTCCGGCAGTGTAGGAGGTCGTGCAGGGGGTGGTGTTTCAGGGTTTTAGGGCAGTGCAGTGGTGTTCGGGCAGTGTAGGGGGTCGTGCAGGGGGTGGTGTTTCAGGGTTTAGGGCAGTGCAGTGGTGTTTGGGCAGTGTAGGGGGTCGTGCAGGGGGTGGTGTTTCAGGGTTTAGGGCAGTGCAGTGGTGTTCGGCCAGTGTAGGTGGTCTTGCTGGGGGTGGTGTTTCAGGCTTTAGTGCAGTGGTGTTCGGGCAGTGTAGGGTGTCTTGCTGGGGGTGGTGTTTCAGGGCTTAGGGCAGTGCAGTGGTGTTCGGGCAGTGTAGGGGGCTTGCTGGGGCTGGTGTTTCAGGGTTTAGGGCAGTGCAGTGGTGTTCAGGCAGTGTAGGGGGTCGTGCTGGGGCTGGTGTTTGTGGGTTTAGGGTAGTGCAGTGGTGTTCGGGCAGTGTAGGGGTCGTGCTGGGGCTGGTGTTTCAGGGTTTAGGGCAGTGCAGTGGTTTTCGGGCAGTGTAGGCGGTCGTGCTGGGGCTGGTGTTTCAGGGTTTAGGGCAGTGCAGTGGTGTTCGGGCAGTGTACGGGGTTGTGCTGGGGCTGGTGTTTCAGGGTTTAGGGCAGTGCAGTGGTGTTCGGGCAGTGTAGGGGGTCGTGCTGGGGGTGGTGTTTCAGGGTTTAGGGCAGTGCAGTGGTGTTCGGGCAGTGTAGGGGGTCGTGCTGGGGCTGGTGTTTCATGGTTTAGGGCAGTGCAGTGGTGTTCGGGCAGTGTAGGGGGTTGTGCTGGGGGTGGTGTTTCAGGGTTTAGGGCAGTGCAGTGGTGTTCGGGCAGTGGAGGGGGTCGTGCTGGGGGTGGTGTTTCAGGGTTTAGGGCAGTGCAGTGGTGTACGGGCAGTATAGGGGGTCTTGCTGGGGGTGGTGTTTCAGGGTTTAGGGCAGTGGTGTTCGGGCAGTGTAGGGGGTCTTGCTGGGGGTAGTGTTATGGGGTTTAGGGCAGTGCAGTGGTGTTCGTGCAGTGTAGGGGGTCGTGCTGGGGTGGTGTTTCAGGGTTTAGGGCAGTGCAGTAGTGTTCGGGCAGTGTAGGGGATCATGCAGGGGGTGGTGTTTCAGGGTTTAGGGCAGTGCAGTGGTGTTCGGGCAGTGTAGGGGGTCGTGCTGGGGGTGGTGTTTCAGGGTTTAGGGCAGTGCAGTGGTGTTTGGGCAGTGTAGGGGTCGTGCTGGGGCTGGTGTTTCAGGGTTTAGGGCAGTGCAGTAGTGTTCGGGCAGTGTAGGGGATCGTGCAGGGGGTGGTGTTTCAGGGTTTAGGGCAGTGCAGTGGTGTTCGGGCAGTATAGGGGGTCGTGCAGGGGGTGGTGTTTCAGGGTTTAGGGCAGTGCAGTGGTGTTCGGGCAGTGTAGGAGTCGTGCTGGGGCTGGTGTTTCAGGGTTTAGGGCAGTGCAGTGGTGTTCGGGCAGTGTAGCGGGTCTGCTGGGGGTGGTGTTTCAGGGTTTGAGTGCAGTGGTGTTCGGGCAGTGTAGGGGGTCTTGCTGGGGGTAGTGTTTCAGGGTTTAGGGCAGTGCAGTGGTGTTCGTGCAGTGTAGGGGGTCGTGCAGGGGTGGTGTTTCAGGGTTTAGGGCAGTGCAGTGGTGTTCGGGCAGTGTAGGGGGTCGTGCTGGGGGTGGTGTTTCAGGGTTTAGGGCAGTGGTGTTCGGGCAGTGTAGGGGGTCTTGCTGGGGGTGATGTTTCAGGGTTTAGGGCAGTGCAGTGGTGTTCGGGCAGTGTAGGAGGTCTTGCTGGGGGTAGTGTTTCAGGGTTTAGGGCAGTGTAGTGGTGTTCGGGCAGTGTAGGGGTCATGCTGGGGGTGGTGTTTCAGGGTTTAGGGCAGTGCAGTGGTGTTCGGGCAGTGTAGGGGGTCGTGCTAGGGTATGTGTTTCAGGGTTTAGGGCAGTGCAGTGGTGTTCGGGCAGTGTAGGGGGTCATGCAGGGGCTGGTGTTTCAGGGTTTAGGGCAGTGCAGTGGTGTTCGGGCAGTGTAGGGGTCGTGCTGGGGGTAGTGTTTTAGGGTTTAGGGTAGTGCAGTGGTGCTTGTGTAGTGTAGGGGGTCGTGCTGGGGGTAGTGTTTTAGGGTTTAGGGTAGTGCAGTGGTGTTTGTGTAGTGTAGGGGGTCATGTTTTAGGGTAGTGCAGTGCTGTTTGGGTAGTGTAGGGGGTCGTGCTGGGGGTAGTGTTTTAGAATTTAGGTTAGTGCAGTGGTGTTTGGGTAGTGTAGGGGGTCGTGCTGGGGGTAGTGTTTTAGGGTTTAAGGTAGTGCAGTGGTGTTTGTGTAGTGTAGGGGGTCGTGCTGGGGATAGTGTTTTAGGGTTTAGGGTAGTGCAGTGGTGTTTGTGTAATGTAGGGGGTCGTGCTGGGGGTAGTGTTTTAGGGTTTAGGGTAGTGCAGTGGTGTTTGTGTAGTGTAGGGGGTCATGCTGGGGGTAGTGCAGTGGTGTTTGGGTAGTGTAGGGGGTCATGCTGGGGGTAGTGTTTTAGGATTTAGGTTAGTGCAGTGGTGTTGGGGTAGAGTTTTAGGGTTTAGGGTAGTGCAGTGGTGTTTGTGTAGTGTAGGGGGTCATGCTGGGGGTAGTGTTTTAGGGTTTAGGATAGTGCAGTGGTGCTTGTGTAGTGTAGGGGGTCGTGCTGGGGTAGTGTTTTAGGGTTTAGGGTAGTGCAGTGGTATTTTTGTAGTGTAGGGGGTCATGTTTTAAGATGCAACGCTCCAATACCTGACCAGTCTGCACTACATAAAACTGCAATAAAACTAAAAATAAAAAGTGTTTTGCACACTTTTGTCATTGGGCTATATGTGGGCTACATCTGGGTAATATCTGTGCTACATTTGGGCTCTTTTTTCTCTGGTGGCCATCTTGGGAGACTTATTTGTTATGAAGTTTCCTAATTAGCTCATTTACTGCAGTCTCCTCAGTAGGAAATGCTTTCAGTTTTTACTTTGATTCCATCAAGAAGGCATTCAGATGTGTCACACATTTGCCATAAATTCAGAATGTTATTACTCTAGTTGTTCATTAGATCACTGTAGTAAAGCTACTGCTCACCAAGGAGTTAACTGGAAGTCTACTACTGGTATTGAAAGTGATTGTTTCAGTCTGCATGTCAGAATTTTCTAATGAAATAGAAGAGGATTTGAGATCTCACTTAAAACATGCACTAAATTTTCTTTTGCAGCACTAACCATAATTTCTATGGCAAAATGAACCCCTCATTTTGTTCCTTTTTAAATTAAATGTTTTAAGTGTTACCAGTTTATTCCAATCAAGATGGCTTCAGGTGTGCCATACTTTTGTCATAAGTAAGGCTGTTAGCACTCTAGTTGTTCTTTAGAACACTCTGGGAAGCTGCAGTAGAACACAAAGGCATCAACTGACAGGCTGCTCCTGTTGAAATATAACAGGAAGATATTTGAGATCTCACTTAAAACATGTCCTAATTTTTCTTTCTACAGCACTAACCATAATTTCTATGGCAAAATGAACCCCCTCATTTTGTTCCTTTTTAAATTAAATGTTTTAAGTGTTACCAGTTTATTCCAATCAAGATGGCTTCAGGTGTGCCATACTTTTGTCATAAGTAAGACTGTTAGCGCTCTAGTTGTTCTTTAGAACACTCTGGGAAGCTGCAGTAGAACACAAAGGCATCAACTGACAGGCTGCTCCTGTTGAAATATAACAGGAAGATATTTGAGATCACACTTGAAACATGTCCTAATTTTTCTTTCTACAGCACTAACCATAATTTCTATGACAAAATGAACCCCATCATTTTGTTCCTTTTTAAATTAAATGTTTTAAGTGTTACCAGTTTATTCCAATCAAGATGGCTTCAGGTGTGCCATACTTTTGTCATAAGTAAGGCTGTTAGCACTCTAGTTGTTCTTTAGAACACTCTGGGAAGCTGCAGTAGAACACAAAGGAATCAACTGACAGTCTCTGCCATTGTTGGATGTACATGTTTTACTGAGAATATCAGACTTCATTCTCACATGACTGAGAAAGATAATGTGAATTTACAGAAAATATGCTCTCATTTTAGCTTCTGGAGCACCTTCCAAAACTCTATGGGACAAGCATGTGAAAATAGTTTTCTCTCAAACATGATTCATGATATCCCAGCAGAAGGTTTTTCACAGGGTAAAATCACCTTAGAACACACCACAATTCCTGAAATTAGTATGGTACCATCAACAAATGAATTCTAATGTAACTAAAGTCTGTTATCACCCTTTATAGTTCTCCTTTTGGTAACCCTCAAAATCTTCGATTCACTACAATGCATTTCAATGGGGTACTATCATTTATATTGGTCCCAAGATGGCTGCCAGCAATTCCAGGATGAAGTGCTGACAGCCAATCAGATCTCACGATGACATGTGTGGTTAGGCTCCGCCCAGATATATATGTGTTTTTACTTTTGATTTTCTCAGCAACTACTGAACGGATTTACACCATTTAACAAAAAGGGTTCTTTTTGAACCAAGAACTACCTCTTTGCCAAATTTGGTGTAATTCCGTTCAGCAGTTCGAGCTGTAGCCTTGCATAAAGTTTCCTATGGGAAATTGATTTTTTTACTCTTATTTTTTTAATTTCTCCGCAACTACTGAACGGATTTACACCATTTAACAAAAAGGGTTCTTTCTGAACCAAGAACTACCTCTTTGCCAAATTTGGTGTAATTCCGTTCAGCAGTTCGAGGCTGTAACCGTGTCTAAAGTTTCCTATGGGAAAATGAATGGGGACAACACGTTTTGGGACCCCCCTTTTTTCTCGGCCCCCGCTTGACGAATCACCTTGAGACTTTCAGGGTAGGAGCAGACCGGAGCGGGCCATAAAGTTTGAAAATTTCGCGAAGATTCGTCAACCGACGCAAGAGTTATTTCAAATAGAATGTCGCGGATTTCCTATGGAAAATAGGTCCTAACTATAACTATCTACTGGCGACCAATAATGGTGCGGGAGGGCTCTCCTGCCCTCCCGCAGCCCCGGGGACCGCCACTCCCCTGGGCTTCTTTTAAAAATTTTAAATAACGTGTGGGGAGCTCAAGACCCCCACACGCCCCGGGGACCACCACCTCCCCGGGGCACATAGAAAATAAATGTGGGGGTCCGTTACGGACCCCCGGAGCCCCAGGGACCACCACCTCCCCGGGGCTGTGCAATTCAAGGGAGGGGCCGCGCGGCCCCACTCCTGGAGCCCTTGATGGCCCTGGGGACCGCCACCCCCAGGGCCGGCTCCTGCAGTGTCCCGGGGTGCCTACCCCGGGACACTGTGGTTTGCTATGACAGGACGGGAGCCTCGCGGCTCCCGTCCTGTCATAGCAAACTGCTTTGGATATTGGAAGAGAGCAGGAAACCTGCTCTCGCTTCCAATATCCAAAGCAAATAGCTTTCCACATGGGGAGTTGCATCTTAGCAGCTCCCCATGTGGAAAGCAATGCCGGCTCCCAAGGGACGCGGGAGCCGGCGGGACTGTGGGGGGATTAGGGACCCCCACAGTCCCCAACGGAGAGGGACAGCCCGGGGGATGGGGTCCCCGGGGCAAGTAGTGGCCCGGGAGGGGGGCCACGCGGCCCCCCTCCCCAAAATAAAAAATAAAAAAATTGAAAAAAAGGAAAGGCCGGCCCCGGGGGATGGGGTCCCCGGGGCCTTAAATGGCCTGAGGAGGGGGGCCACGCAGCCCCCCTCCACATATTAAAAAATTTAAAGAAAGAGGGCATGCCCCGGGGGATGGGGTCCCCGGGGCCAAAAGTGGCCAAGGGAAGGGGGGCCACGCAGCCCCCCTCCCATTAAAAAAAATGTTTAAAAAAAAAAAAACGACCGGCATCGTGCCGGAGGCCCCGCCCCCCTCCCAGCAGTACTCTGCAAACGCGACCCCTGGCGCATTTTAAGAAGGGGAAGTAATTCCCCTTGAATACTGGGGGTCCCTGGGGCCAACTAGCCCACCAGGAACCTCCAGTATGCGCCAGGGGCTGCGTTGCAGAGAGGTGTACAGAGGCCATGCCCCTTTTACACCTCTCTGCAACGCAGCTCTGTGGCGCTTTTTAGAAGTACATGGTGGGCTAGTTGGACTCCAGGGACCCTCAGGATTCAAGGGGACTTAATCCCCCAACTTAAAACACGCCACGGGCGCGTTTGCACAGTGGTGAAGGGAGGGGGCGGGGCTTCAGGTGACATGTGTGCAAACAGGCCCCTTGGCGCGTTTTAAGATGGGGAATTAAATCCCCTTCAATCCTGAGGGTCCCTGGGGGCCAACTAGCCCAACAGGTACGTCCAGAAAGCGCCACAGAGCTGCATTGCAGAGAGGTGCAAAAAGGGGCGTGGCCTCTGAACACCTCTCTGCAACGCAGCTCCCTGGCGCATACTGGAGGTACAGGGTGGGCTAGTTGGACCCCAGGGACCCTCATGATTCAAGGGGACTTAATCCCCCAACTTAAAACGCACCACGGGGCGCGTTTGCACAGATGTCACCTCAGGCCCCGCCCCCTCCCTTCACCATTGTGCAAATATTCCTCTAAAATCAGCCGAACTACGAATTCCTATTTACTCACCTGTTATCAGGAGAGACCTCAGTGCTGCATCTTTCAGCCCAGTACTGATCCAGAAAAGTAATTTTAACCGTACTTACCAGTAACTTGAATTTCCTTCCATAGGCTAACATTGACTTGTTTCACTTGGAAATTCTTCTAAGTGTGGAGTTTTGGAACTTTATAATATTCCTCTAAAATCAGCCGAAATACGAATTCCGATTTACTCACCTGTTATCAGGAGAGACCTCAGTGCTGCATCTTTCGGCCCAGTACTGATCCTGAAAAGTAATTTTAACCGTACTTACCAGTAACTTGAATTTCCTTCCATAGGATATCATTGTCTGCTTTTTGCTGAAAAAGTTTCTAAGTGTCGATTTTGAAACATACAAATATTCCTCTAAAATCAGCCGAACTACGAATTCCGATTTACTCACCTGTTATCAGGAGAGACCTCAATGCTGCATCTTTCAGCCCAGTACTGATCCTGAAAAGTAATTTTAACCGTACTTACCAGTAACTTGAATTTCCTTCCGTAGGATATCATTGACTGGTTTCACTTGGAAATTCTTCTAAGTGTGGAGTTTTGGAACTTTATAATATTCCTCTAAAATCAGCCGAAATACGAATTCCGATTTACTCACCTGTTATCAGGAGAGACCTCAGTGCTGCATCTTTCAGCCCAGTACTGATCCTGAAAAGTAATTTTAACCGTACTTACCAGTAACTTGAATTTCCTTCCATAGGATATCATTGCCTGCTTTTTGATGAAAAAGTTTCTAAGTGTCAATTTTTGAAACATACAAATATTCCTCTAAAATCAGCCAAAATACGAATTCCGATTTACTCACCTGTTATCAGGAGAGACCTCAGTGCTGCATCTTTCAGCCCAGTACTGATCCTGAAAAGTAATTTTAACCGTACTTATCAGTAACTTATATTTCCTTCCATAGGAATCCATTGTCTGGTTTTCAGCAGAAAAGTTTCAAAGTGTTGATTTTCACAAACTACAAATATTCCTTAAAAATCGCCTGTATGACTTAAACGCATTCTTTCAACTGTTTACAGGAGATGCACCAGTGCTGGATCCAGGATCCACCACTGAGTAAGAAAAAGTAACGATAACACTACTTACCTGCTAAGTGAATTTCCTCCCATAGGATAACATTGGTGATTCTATGTGAAAAAGTTTCTAAGTGTCAACTTTTAAAATACAATAATATTCCTTAAAAATCACTACTGTAACCAAAACGCTTTTACTCAACTGTTTACAGGAGATGTCCCAGGACTGAATCTAGGATCCAGTCCTGTGGTTAGAAAAGTAATCCATAAAGTAACTAATTGCATTTAGCTAGAAATTCACATTGAGCTCAATGTTGCATTGTGTTTGAAATTGTGTTGCCCTTTGCAACAACTGTAACTACTGTACTTAAAAGTCTATTGCCTATTTGCAAAGTATTTAAACTAAAGTAATTCATTCTGAGAAAGTATATTTTGTAATGTAATGTATAATGTAATTACAATGTAATTTAAAAAATAAAATATCTAAAAATAAATAGTTTAAAAAAATGTAGTAAATCAGTATCAAAAAAAATAAATATAACAATTGATACATTTAAAAATTGTCATTTACAAAACCTTTGAAATTCACTGAAAAAAACCATAGGTTTCAGACATGTTATAGTTAGAAATTAGCATTTAAAAAACCTTTATAATTCACTGAAAAAACCATAGGTTTCAGGCACGTTATAGTTAGAAATTAGCATTTAAAAAACCTTTGAAATTCACTGAAAAAACCATAGGTTTCAGACACGTTATAGTTAGAAATTAGCATTTAAAAAACCTTTGAAATTCACTGAAAAAACCATAGGTTTCAGGCACGTTATAGTTAGGAATTAGCATTTAAAAAACCTTTGAAATTCACTGAAAAAACCATAGGTTTCAGGCACGTTAAAGTTAGGAATTAGCATTTAAAAAACCTTTGAAATTCACTGAAAAAACCATAGGTTTCAGGGACAGTTATAGTTAGTTGGAGATTTCACTCGTACAAAACCATAGAAATTCCCCCGTTATAGTTAGTTCAGCTAACTATAACTCGCGCCTCGCAATGCACTGCTGATGACGTCACATATTACATCACTCATGACATGGTCAGTGACATCACTGATGACATCACTGATGACATCTCAAATGACATCACTGATGACATCATCCATGTGATAATTTCATTCATCTTCTCACACCCTAATATAACTTTTGATACACCCACTGTAAATTACAGACTGCCATTCTCAAAACCATAGACACTCCAACACCAATAACTACATACCCACTCACTGATTCTTAGGTCTACACACACATCCACTCACTCACCCGTACAGTCACTCATGCTTACGGTCACTCAGTACAGGACTATCATATGCACTCATACACCTACATAGACACTCACACACCGCCACTCATCCATAGAGGTACTCACACACCTAGTCAGTCATGCAAATAATTAATCACACTGCCATTTACTCACCTATACAGTTATACACACACCAGCTCACTTACTCATACAAATACTAGCACATTCTTACGCTCTTATACAATCACTGATACAAGCACACACTCATCCATACAGTCACTCTCACAATCACAATCAAACACTCTCGCTTATAGCTATTTATATACTCCAACACACATATATACTGCCTTTCACATTTGTAGTTACTCACACATGTACCACTGAGATATACATTCACTCACTAACACACCCATGCACACACTCACCCACCCATACAGTCCATCACAGATGCACTCTTGAAACCATGCACCCAGTGAATCACCCACTGATACATCTATGTGCAGCCACACACACCCCATCCACACAAACACTCAGGCACCCATACAGATACTCAGACAACCAATCAATAACTCATAGACACTCATGTAGCTATTTACAAACCCATGCAGCCACTTACACACCAACAGACAGACGGATAAAGACATTCACACAGTTTAGTCACTAACCCATGCATTTAGTAAGATACGTTTAATCACTCACTTATAGAGTCAGTCACGCACCTACTAAATCATCCATCCAGACACTTATACACCCACTCATTATTCAATACACCTTGGCATATATATTAAACATATTTAAACTTTATATAAACACACAGTCACTGCATGATGTCATCAGTGATGTCATTTGAGATGTCATCAGTGATGTCATCAGTGATGTCACTGACCATGTCATGAGTGATGTAATATGTGACATCTTCAGCAGTGCATTGCGGGGGCGCGAGTTATAGGTAGCTGAACTAACTATAACGGGGGAATTTCTATGGTTTTGTACGAGTGAAATCTCCAACTAACTATAACTGTCCCTGAAACCTATGGTTTTTTCAGTGAATTTCAAAGGTTTTTTAAATGCTAATTCCTAACTATAACGTGCCTGAAACCTATGGTTTTTTCAGTGAATTTCAAAGGTTTTTTAAATGCTAATTCCTAACTATAACGTGCCTGAAACCTATGGTTTTTTCAGTGAATATATATATATATGAAGACCAAGTTCTCTCCCAGGTAAGGACAGAATGCGACACAGCTCTGGGGTAAACTTAAAAATGGCTTTATTGATTGTCTTGCGCTCGGCATTAAAAGTCCTTGAAACGCTTGGCAGACGCGTTTCAGCCTCCAATGGCTTTCATCAGTGCCGGTTTCAATTGGCTTCTCATTATCCCTGGGGGCCAGCTGGTACGATGTTTTAACTGTGACCACTCCCAGTCAGGTGGTCACTTGCCCCTCCTCCGCCTCAAACATGCAAGGCACCTGGCGCTCCTCCTGCCAAGCCGCTGCATGCTGGTAGTTGGAGTCCTCCGTGAAAGCCCATTCAGTGATGGGGCTTTTCAAACATCAGGTGATGTCCCACTCTTTGTTGGCTGGTGAACCCCACACCGCCGCAGTATCTTGGAAGAGCCAAAGCCATTTCCAGTCCTCCTTATCAGGCAATCAGTATTGCCTCCTCTCTCCCCATATAGCTGTAAATTCCGAGTGGAGATAAACAGTACCGGGGGGACTCCACGTTGCAGTTGTATGCATAGACCAAACGTGCAGGTATCCCGCCTGGCTCCAGAACGAGAGGGCGTGTCACTGGCCAGCCCTTGCTTTGCTGGCCAAACATGAAGACCAAGGGGCATATTAGCAAGACCCACGTTAAAATTATCGCCGTTTTAGCGGCAGGAAACTGCCGCTAAAACGGCGATAATGGGCTTGCTAATATGCGTTATGGAATTCCAATAGAAGCCCAGGTTAAATGTGCAGGACATCTAACCTGGGCTTCTATTGGAATTCCGTAACGCATATTAGCAAGCTTATTATCGCCGTTTTAGCGGCAGTTTCCTGCCGCTAAAACGGCGATAATTTTAACGTGGGTCTTGCTAATATGCCCCCAAGTTCTCTCCCAGGTAAGGACAGAATGCGACACAGCTCCGGGGTAAACTTAAAAATGGCTTTATTGATTGTCTTGCGCTCGGCATTAAAAGTCCTTGAAACGCTTGGCAGACGCGTTTCAGCCTCCAATGGCTTTCATCAGTGCCCGTTTCAAATGGCTTCTCATTATCCCTGGGGGTCAGCTGGTACGATGTTTTAACTGTGACCACTCCCAGTCAGGTGGTCACTTGCCCCTCCTCCGCCTCAAAGATGCAAGGCACCTCGTGCTCCTCCTGCCAAGCCGCTGCATGCTGGGCGTTGGAGTCCTCCGTGAAAGCCCATTCAGTGATGGGGCTTTTCAAACATCAGGTGATGTCCCACTCTTTGTTGGCTGGTGAACCCCACACTGCCGCAGTTGCTTGGAAGAGCCAAAGCCATTTCCAGTCCCCCTTATCAGGTAATCAGCATTGCCTCCTCTCTCCCCATATAGCTGTAAATTCCGAGTGGAGATAAACAGTACCAGGGGGGCTCCGCGTTGCAGTTGTATGCACAGACCAAATGTGCAGGTATCCCGCGTGGCTCCAGAACGAGAGGGCGTGTCGCTGGCCAGCCCCTGCTTTGCTGGCTAAACATGAAGACCAATTTCTCTCCCAGGTAAGGACAGAATGCGACACAGCTCTGGGGTAAAATTAAAAATGGCTTTATTGGGGCGTGGCCAACTACTATGGCCGCGCGGACGTGATCCTGCCTGGCTCCTGTTCCATGGTCCGTAAAGGCTGCGGTTTTAGGGACTAAATTCGGCCAAAAACGATGGAGGGGCGCGGGTGAGGCTCCGGAGCAGCGAGGGCCAGTGAAACGCACCGCGGAACCACCAGCGGTTTCGCAATTGTCCACGATCACCAGGCCTACGAAGCGGCACAGCGACCAACATGGCGGCCAAGGCGTAAGGAGGCTGCCGGAGGTCCCGGCTGGGCGGAGAGGAGCCCTGAATACACCCACGCCCACAGCGCCTGATGTGCAGAAGCGGTACCTCCCCGAGTTGGAGTGCCGTGTGACCAGCGGATGCAGGAGATTTGCCAGGAGTGGAGGCTGTGCGAGGCGAAGCAGTGAGGCGGGGACGTACACCGGAGCCCAGCGGTGAGCTTCCACGAGGGGGCCGAGGTGCAGCGGAGTGCCGGCATGGGTCCGATCGGCGCTCCTTCAATTAAATATTAAGCTACGGTCCTGGGGGAGCTCGGGGTGACCCCCCAGTGGGATAACATTTTGCTGCTGGTTCTGAGGGGGCCTGCTTGCGGACATCGCCTGACCCTGTTGCCTGACTGTAAGATGGCGCCCCGCCGGTGGTAAGAGGGCTACGAGGGAGTTATGCAGGGCGTGGAGCCCGTTTGCGCTGCAGTGGAGAGCAACCTTGCAGGGAGTGGAGGCTGTGAGCGGCGTCGCAGTGAGGTGAGGACGTCCGCCGGAGCCTAGAGGTGAGCAACCACAAGGGGGCCAAGGCGAGGTGGAGTGGCAGCTTGGGACCGATCAGCGCCACTTAACCGGAGCTTCTACACTGTGGTCCTGGGGGCATTCGTGACGGCCCCCAGTGAGACGAATTCTGTCTGGGGATGAGAGGGGACCCACAAGAGGACATAGCCTGACCCTACTGCCTGACTTCAAGAAGGCACCCCGTTGGATGTGAGAGGGCCTCGAGGTGCACGGAGCGGAGCCCGCCAGCATTACAGTGGAGATCGAACTTGCTCCAATGAGAGACAGGTGAAGCCCCAGCACGACAGGCGGGTGGTGGTGAGAGGGATCGCCTCTCCAGTGGGGGCCTGACAGAGCAATTTACCCTACCTGCTGCTGGTGCTCCGGAGACACCGGAGGTGGTGACCTGGGCGACCTCGGCGCCTCACCTCAGTCAACAGCTAAATACTGGGAACGTGCCACGTTGCCGGGGGGGATCTAAGAGCAGCTGAGGACCTGAGGCGGAGACAACGTGCAATAGACCGGGAGCCCCTGTTCTGGATCGATCTGACCCTGATGTCTGGACCTAGCGGGGGTGCCTCTCCAGCCCGTGTTCTTCCGGTTGCAGTCATCTGCTGTGCAGGTTGGTGGCCCCGTCTCGGCGGCTGATCCTGAGGTGGTGAGCCAGGGAACTGTGCCTGGCGTTTGGGGGAGGTGCTGGAGTCCGTGGGGCGCCGGGTGGCGTGCAGGGCCTGGCCCACCTAAGCGGGGGAGCGCTCGGCACACGTGTGCTCCCTGCGTCGGGTGGCGCTTCACGAGATCTCTATGCCGCCCAAAAAATCACAATCTGCTAAGGTGACCAATTTTTTCGGGGCCCCCAGCACAGGGAAAGGAGCGACGACAAGTCCCGACCAGCAAGGGGATACCATGGCATTGACTAAAGACGACTTGTTGGCCACTCTGAGAGAATTTAAGCAAGAACTGAGAGATGAGCTCAAGGTAGATATCAATGCCTCTTTAGACGCCTTCAAGTTGGACATGGCCATTAAAATTTGCGACCTACGCAAGGATGTCGATTCGGTGGGGACGCGCACCCTCGACCTAGAGACCCACTGTCAAGATCTAGAGACTCGGATACAGCCCCTGGAGGAGGGTGCGGAGGCCCTGTCGGCGCAACTAAATGCGGCACTTCTCAAATGTGAGGACCTCGAGAACCGGTCTCGAAGGGAGAATGTTAGGGTGCGGGCCTGGAGGAAGGCCGTGAGGGGCCCGATCTGGAACGGTTTCTCATGGGTCTCTTTAGCAATATCCTGGGTGAAGGTGACACCCCGATTCTGCTGGAAAGAGTGCACAGGGTAGGTCCACCTCAACAAGGTAAACAGCAACGGCCTAGGGACATACTCACTAAGTTTGCCTCCTTCAAAATGAAAGAAATGGTGATGCGGAGGGCCCGGGGGCAAGATACAATCGAGTACCAGGGGTGCACTTGTTCCCTCTACCAGGACGTGGCGCAGTCCACACTAATGCGCAGGCAGCAATTTCGTCAGATCACCTCTACCCTTAGAGACAGGCACATTCGATACAGGTGGACAAACCCTTTTGGTCTGGCTTTTTCTCTGAATAATAAGCACCATCACTTTATTGACGTGGAAGGGGCTATGAGCTTACTGGGCCTAGAGGGCAACTCATCGACGGCGCACTCTGCCTCTCCGGGAGGTTCGGGGGACCGGAGGGGAGAGTCAGAGACCTCAGCTGGATGGGGTATGATCCCCATGAGCGGCAAGAAAACCCCGTGACTCCTTTAGCAGTGGATCTCGGGAAAACCGCTGGGGGCTGCTGACTCCCTCGGAGGGTATAGTCACTCCGGGCCTAGCCGGCGCATCGGCGCTTTGCAATTCTTAACAGTTCCAAAAAACAAGTGCACGGGCCATCCTCTAACTGTAATGCTATTCTCAAGTTATATGGGATGGGAGGGCTGCTTCTGCAAGAGGACCTGATGGAGCGGGCATGTCCATGCCCCGGTGAACTCACACTAATGTGGACACGGAGTGTGATGTCATGTTATTATTTGGTTTTCATTCTCAATGTTTTGGTTTTTCAGGTTTGGTCTCACACGGTGCTTCAGATGGATGGTGATGGGCAGGATGGGGGGAGGTACAGGGCGGTGGGGACGCTACTACCAGAGGCCAGAATGGTAGATCGACTATAGATGGGAGTAAAATTTTTATCCTGGAACGTTAGGGGCCTTAACTCCCCTAACAAAAGGCAGAAGTTTTGGAAGTACATAGGGGATCAGGCTCCTTTAGTGGTGGCAATACAAGAGACACATCTTAAGCGCTCGGAGGAGCAGAGGCTCCGACACAGACAATATCCTCAGATTTTCCAGGCCAATAGTGGGAGGAAACAAAATGGGGTTGGTTTAATCTTTCACTCCTCGGCCCACTTTACACATGAAGCCACTTTGAGGGACAAAGAGGGGCGTTATGTAGACGTGTCCGGCTCCCTCATGGGCCGCCCTTGCACAATAAGCTTCGGTGTATGCCCCGAATACAGGTCAAATAGAGTTCCTCTCGATTTTTCTTCACTCTCTGGGGGTTTTGCTACGGGTGATTTGCTTATATTGGGGGATTTCGACTAGATATGGGACCCTCAACTAGATTCCACTCACGCAAACAGGGGGGGGGGGAGTCTTCACTCCTGCGCTCAAACATTCCTTGTCACAAATGGGGCTCGTGGATGGGTGGAGGCATCTGAATCCCTCGACAAAGGATTTCTCCTTTTTTTCACATGCACATAGGTCATACTCACGAATCGATTTCATCTTTCTTAGTCAGACGCTCTTATATGCGGTCACTAGCTCCCAGTTGCTGCCTATTGCCCTGTCCGACCACGCGCCCCTGACTTGTCAGCTTGATTGGCCGACTCCACGTGCTAAGCTTACTCGATGGTACTTCCCAGAATGCCTATGTCGGGATCGATTGAACCGGGATGATATCCGCAAAGCCATTCGTGATTTTTTTCTTCTGAATGACCCGGCTGATACTTCCTTAGCCACTAACTGGGACGCGTTTAAGGCTTACATTAGGGGTCATTGCATATCTCTCGCGTCGTCCCTTAAAAGACTTCAAACTAAGGAACGCCTGGATCTGGAGGCGAAGCTGGGCGCGGCAGAGGAACACTACAAGGTGTCCCCGTCAGTCCTTTCTCTGCGGAAGGTCACAGCATTACGGGGCAAGTTGAATGAAATATATACCAATAGGGCAGAGAGAACACTGCTTCGTCTTCAGGCCAGGGGCTATGTGGGACGGGACAAGGTGGGGACGATGCTCGCTAGGCAATTAAGGGCCCGGCAAGAGAAGACCTACATTAAGCAAATTGTAGATGATCATGGTACGACGCATGTGCAGGAGGAGGGGAAAGCGAGCGCGTTTCACGACTTTTACCAGACGCTGTATGGGGCAGACACGCCTAATGCGCACGAGCAAGGTCGATATCTGGATGAGCTTGAGATCCCCCAACTGTCGGCAGCGGACAATGAGGGGCTGGGGAGTGCTATCACTTTGGAGGAGGTACAAGCCGCAATTGATTCCCTTAAACGTCACAAGGCCCCTGGGCCCGACGGCTTCTCTGCCTCTTTCTATCGCACATTCTCTACGGAACTTGGACACCACTTGACCACGCTTTTTAATGACATAGCGACACGGCAGGCCGTCACGACTTCAACGGGTGAGGCGTTGATTTCCATTCTCCCCAAGCAAGGAAAGGATCCGATAAAATGTGCCTCATATCGCCCCATTGCCTAACTCAACCTGGACGCGAAGCTCTACTCCAAAATCCTGGCCACGAGATTGGAGAGGTGTCTTCCGGACCTCGTCCACCCCGACCAATCCGGGTTCATTAAGGGGCGCCAAACCCATGACAATCTACGTCGCGTGTTTCACCTGATAGACAAGGCTCAAAAGAAAAAGATCCCTGCGGCATTGCTCTCACTCGACGCAGAGAAGGCGTTCGATCGTGTTGATTGGACCTTCTTGGAACTTTCTCTGCGCCGATTCGGGTTCTGTGAAGCCTTCATTGGGATGGTTCGGGCGAATTTTGCAGCGCCCCGATCTCGGGTGTTGGTGAATGGAGTGGCATCTGGATGGTTCAATCTGGCGAGGGGGACTAGGCAAGGTTGCCCTCTGTCCCCTTTACTCTTTGCCCTCAGTATTGAACAATTTGCGATGCGGATACGCGCCAACGCCAACATCAAGGGCATTACTTTTGGGCAAGATGAACATAAAATTGCTTTATTCGCCGATGATATCTTATTGCCAGTGACTGAACCACGTTTGTCGCTTCCGATCATATGCCAAGAATTGGAACGGTTTGAGGCGGTTTCCGGATTTCGGGTGAACCGTTCCAAGTCCTCTATCTTGAATCTCACATTGCCCCCTGGAGTCCAAGAGAGCCTGGCGGAGTCCTCTCCCTTCTGTTGGGCACACAAGGCGATTACTTACCTGGGGATACAGATTACTCCCAAACTTGGAGATCTGTATCAGGCTAATTTCCCGCCGCTTCTGCGGCAGCTCACGAACAAGTGCAAAAAGTGGGGGGCCGCCTACATTTCCTGGATTGGCAGGATCAATGTTATAAAAATGAATGTACTGCTGCGTCTTCTCTATCTCTTTCAGGGTTTGCCTATTCAGCCGGACAGAGCCCTCTTCCCCGCCCTGAAATCCCTCCTACTCAAATTCATTTGGCAGGGCCGGCGGGCTCGCATCTCCTTCCATTTACTGACCAGGCCGAGATTAAAGGGGGGTTGGCACTGCCGGACTTTCTGACGTATTACAGGGCTGCGCAACTTAGGGTCCTAAGCGAATGGTCCCTGCAAGCGTCGGACAAACTGTGGCTACATATAGACAGGCAGGTAATGGGGAGGACTATATGGGACTTGCCTTGGCGTTCTAGGGACGATAGACCGCCTAACGCCTATCTGAGTGTTCCTACCTCCACTACCCTTAGCGTATGGGACACGGTTACTAGGGCGTTGCCCCTGACCACATTTCTGTCCCCATATTCCCCTATACACTTCTCTAAGCACTTTCCACCGGCGCAACAGGAAGGGCCCTTTGATGGTTGGAGGGACGGAGGGTGTCGTATGATTTCAGATCTTTTTCAGGGCACCAAGCTTCGCTCCTTTGCGGATAGCATGACACGCTTTAATCTCCCACGCTCGGAGCAATTTCATTACTCTCAGCTGGTCCACTGGGTCCAACAACCGGAGCTCAAGGCGGCAGCTACACGGGGGTATCTCCCGCTGGAAAAATTTGTTCAGACAGGCACTACTGGGAGAGGGTGTATCTCTTTTCTATACAATTTCCTTCTTACTCTGGCACCTTCTCGCTCACAACACCACAGGGAATGCTGGGGGACGATGATTCAGGTCCCGCCCTCGGATAAACAATGGGAGACCCTATACAAGGATATTGCCAAATTTAATAGATCGATGTATCTCAGGGAAGCTCACTATAAGACGCTTTATGACTGGTATCTCCACCCTCACCGGTTGCACGCAATCTTTCCGGGTACCTCAGATCGCTGCTGGCGGGGATGTGGGGCCCTGGGGAACTTTAAACACATTTGGTGGGACTGTCCCGTAATCCAGATTTTCTGGAAAGAGATTCTTGCCCAGATTAAACTCATATTGGGGTATCCGATCGCGGACTCCATAGAACACGTGCTACTGGGCATTCGAGATCCCCTGCTTCAGCGGCAGACGCACGCAGATAGGTCCATTTTATGGCTTTGTTTGGGAGCGGCGAAGATGGCTATAGTGGGGGCCTGGAAGAAACCTACTGCTCCCTCTCTCTCACAGTGGCATGCACGCTTATGGAAGGCGATAGCATTGGAGCGGCTCTCTGATATCACAGACGACAACAGGAAAGATTTTGAATATACCTGGGTCCCGCTGGTTGGTTATCTCTCTGAGGGGCTTCCATTGTTTGCTTGTAGCCCTCGGCTGAGGGCACTCCACCTCTTTCTGATTTAACAGCAGCCCCATCACCACCTTACTTCTACCGTCAGAGTTTACATATAATGTGTGAGACCATTGTTTTGTTAGTTTTGTATATATATTTTTTTTTTTTTGTTTCATTCCTTTTTTCCTTTTTGCCTCCATGAGTGGGGCTTGCGTCCGTAGATGCCAGGAACTCATGGACTTCTGGATTACCCCTTCGAAGCAAGACGTATATTGCTCGATATGGGTTACGATTTGGTTTGCTTCAATCTTGTGTTGAGCCTAACATAAGGTACACATTATCCCTTCTGTATTGTTAGCGAATTGAGACTGGGGGATGGCTCACCGAGGTTATTAGAAAATGTGTTTTGTACTATCGCTACTAATAGAGCGGGGGGACTCCCCACCGGGGGGGGGGACAATGGGAGGAGGCGGTTTGTCTCCGCCTTGTTTATACCTGCATTGAAGGAATGTGTTTTCTACAAGAGGTCCTTTGTATCCTCTTTGCTTTGTCTTTTATGTTTTTTCAAATTTACATAATTCAATAAAAACATTCTGATAAAAAAAAATGGCTTTATTGATTGTCTTGCGCTCGGCATTAAAAGTCCTTGAAACGCTTGGCAGACGCGTTTCAGCCTCCAATGGCTTTCATCAGTGCCCGTTTCAAATGGCTTCTCATTATCCGTGGGGGTCAGCTGGTACGATGTTTTAACTGTGACCACTCCCAGTCAGGTGGTCACTTGCCCCTCCTCCGCCTCAAACATGCAAGGCACCTCGCGCTCCTCCTGCCAAGCCGCTGCATGCTGGGAGTTGGAGTCCTCCGTGAAAGCCCATTCAGTGATGGGGCTTTTCAAACATCAGGTGATGTCCCACTCTTTGTTGGCTGGTGAACCCCACACCGCCGCAGTATCTTGGAAGAGCCAAAGCCATTTCCAGTCCTCCTTATCAGTCAATCAGTATTGCCTCCTCTCTCCCCATATAGCTGTAAATTCCAAGTGGAGATAAACAGTACCGGGGGGACTCCACGTTGCAGTTGTATGCATAGACCAAACGTGCAGGTATCCCGCCTGGCTCCAGAACGAGAGGGCGTGTCACTTGCCAGCCCTTGCTTTGCTGGCCAAACATGAAGACCAAGTTCTCTCCCAGGTAAGGACAGAATGCGACACAGCTCCGGGGTAAACTTAAAAATGGCTTTATTGATTGTCTTGCGCTCGGCATTAAAAGTCCTTGAAACGCTTGGCAGACGCGTTTCAGCCTCCAATGGCTTTCATCAGTGCCCGTTTCAAATGGCTTCTCATTATCCCTGGGGGTCAGCTGGTACGATGTTTTAACTGTGACCACTCCCAGTCAGGTGGTCACTTGCCCCTCCTCCGCCTCAAAGATGCAAGGCACCTCGTGCTCCTCCTGCCAAGCCGCTGCATGCTGGGAGTTGGAGTCCTCCGTGAAAGCCCATTCAGTGATGGGGCTTTTCAAACATCAGGTGATGTCCCACTCTTTGTTGGCTGGTGAACCCCACACCGCCGCAGTTGCTTGGAAGAGCCAAAGCCATTTCCAGTCCCCCTTATCAGGCAATCAGTATTGCCTCCTCTCTCCCCATATAGCTGTAAATTCTGAGTGGAGATAAACAGTACCGGGTGGGCTCCGCATTGCAGTTGTATGCACAGACCAAACGTGCAGGTATCCCGCGTGGCTCCAGAACGGGCGTGTCGCTGGCCAGCCCCTGCTTTGCTGGCTAAACATGAAAACCAAGTTCTCTCCCAGGTAAGGACAGAATGCGACACAGCTCCGGGGTAAACTTAAAAATGGCTTTATTGATTGTCTTGCGCTCGGCATTAAAAGTCCTTGAAGCGCATGACAGACGCGTTTCAGCCTCCAATGGCTTTCATCAGTGCCCGTTTCAAATGGCTTCTCATTATCCCTGGGGGTCAGCTGGTACGATGTTTAAACTGTGACCACTCCCAGTCAGGTGGTCACTTGCCCCTCCTCCGCCTCAAAGATGCAAGGCACCCCGCGCTCCGCCTGCCAAGCCGCTGCATGCTGGGAGTTGGAGTCCTCCGTTAAAGCCCATTCAGTGATGGGGCTTTTCAAACATCAGGTGATGTCCCACTCTTTGTTGGCTATATATATATGGAAGACACTACAGACACTACAGTTATTGAATTTTTTAAAACCCTTGACGGACGCTTGAAAATCTACGGGGATGCTATAAGAAATAAAAAACAGCGCAAGTTCTTCTGAGATAAAAAGGAGTATGCAGAGGGTAGAATTTTAACATATGTGAAGTGCTTTAATTGGGCCTAGCGAGATTTTCAAGTCACTCAACAACAAAGACAACAGGAGCTGTTATCCACTGAGTCTAACATTTGAGTTCAGACACAGAAGGACAGACCTGAGGGATCCCTTTAGGAATACGTCCCCTAAATTTTATTCATGAATTTCAACTACTGATACAGAAGAAGGAACAGGCCTCGTAAGGCTGGACTCCAATAAGAGGAAGAGGTAGAGGCAAAGGTCAAGGAAGAGGAAGGGGGACAAAGAAAAGCAAAGAATAACAAGGAGAGGGAGCAGAAACAAATATATACTAAGATTTAGGATCAATGCACATATAACTTCAGAAAATAAATCTATTGTTAATCGGTCATCTAGAACTTTAACACCTGAGGAGGAATCCCTATTAAAACTGGGTTTATCATTCTGTCCAACTATTGATATGAACTATGTGGACATGAGAATAGATCTATTCCTCTATGTAGGAAAATTGAAATTAATGAAGATATATAAAATGTCTAGACGTCATAGTAATGTCAGTACAGAAATGTTATCAAATATGCAAATTGGCATCTACTAGTTTTACTTTACAGGTTATTGCCTCTGTTCTAATGATTCATGAATTAGAACTGGATCAAGAAGATGCTGTTTGTAACAATGTGAGTGAGACGTTAAGGGCTCAGGGATTTATGTCTGATATGACACAAAGCAGTGGCTTCAAACATACGTCTAGATGTAATCCCAATGTTCCCTATGACAATATGGAGATCTTTCATTCTATCATGATACAGGAATTATAAAAATTACTTAATGAGCACAACTACAGAGTTAGAGATAACTTAACGAGAGAACACAGGATTGCTCTTACGAATTTAGTGGATGATCCTACCCTAGTCATTAAGCCCTCGGACAAAAGAGGCAACATAGTCTTAATGATTGTAATTGATTACAAAATGGAGGCTATGAGGCAATTGAGTGATTCTGTCTGCTATGAAGTGATCAATCGGGAAGCCTATGAATCATCTATACATAAGTACCATGGGATGATAAAAGGATGATTAAGTGCTGGTTTATTAGATGAGGATGAATCTCAATTTCTCAGAACAGATAATCCACAAATACCCCGTGTGTACCTTTTACCTAAGGTACACAAATTTCCCATTAGACCTCCAAGGAGACCTATTATATCCTCCAATGGTGGCCTATTGGAAAACATTCTATTTTCCTTTATCATTTTTTGGCACGTTTTGTCACAAATTTGAGATCGTATTGTCGTAACAGTACAGATTTCTTATTAAGGATACATGACATAAAGTGGGAGAGTACCTATTTAATGACATCTTTGGATGTATGCTCTTTTTAAAGGTGCATTGATCAGAGAAAAGGAGTGGATGCGTGGATGTATTTCTTTGAGAGCAGACCCATACCCATGTTGGATCAGACCAATATCTTGAAATCAATGATGTCCTATTGTTTAGAACAAAAAAACATTCTCTTTGACAAGACAGTGTATCGACAGAGATCCGGAACAGCGATGGGCACCTGCTTCTCCCCCAGTCTAGTGAGTGTTCCTGGGCTGGTGGGAGGAGCAGGTGGTCTGGGTTGAGGCTAAGGAAAAATATACAGAACACATACCTCTATGGAGCAGTTACAAAGATGATCTTTTTCTTATTTGGGATGGACAAGAAAATCTGGCCCTTGAATTTATCAATACACTAGCATGCAATGACCTGAATCTTAGCTTTACTCACAAGATCAGTGACACATTGGGAATATTTGGATGTTGCGATCACCATAAAAAATAACAAATTTACCTCCTCTTTCTTTAGAAAGGAGACTGCGGGCAACAGCATATTGCATGCCCGCAGTCATCATCCAACCTCACTCTTCAACAGCATACCATGTGGTGAGTTCTTGAGAGCACGATGAAATTGTAGTAAGGAGGAAGGCTTTGTTGATGAACAGAACAATATTATACAAAGGTTTAGGGAAAGAGGATATTCAAATAAAGTTCTAACACAGGCCAAGTGTAAAATACAAGGCATAAAACAGGAGGATGTTCTGTTAAAAAAAATGTCTACCCCTAAGAATAAACAAACCGTCTCAGTGCCCAGATTGATTACTACATACAATAAAAAATCCTACAAACTAAGAACAATTTTGAAACGACATTGGGGTTTAATTAAAGCAGATCCAGTGATAGGCACTACTGTAAGCAATCCCCCTTGGTCACATACAGGAGACCTAAGTCAATTAAGAACAAGCTTGTTCATAGTTTTCAGGGGGCCCCTACTCCCACTAATTTGTTAGGATCACAAGAAAGCGTCTTCACATGCAATTCATGCAAAGCCTGTAAAAACAGCAATAGGTGCAAGGATAACATGTCCTATGATGGTAGAACGACACAAATAAGCAAGTTTATTACTTGCACCACAGATTTTGTGATATACATTCAGGAGTGCCTATGTGGCATTAGATATATAGGCAGTACCAGGTTTCCCCTAAAAAGAAGAATTCTTAAACATCAACTTGCTATAACAAATCAGGACTTCAATTATCCTGTGGCAAGACATTTTCTTGGCAAACATAGGGCCCGATTACGTTGCCCGCATCGCAATCACCGATTCGGATTCTCTTCCGACCGAGCCATTTCGATGGGCTCGGCCGGACGGGAATCCGAATCGGTCTTCTGAATGGCTTACGATGGGCTCAGAGAGCCCGTCTGCCATTCGGAGGGCTCAGAGTAATCCCCCGGCCGGTCTTTCTGCCCGAGGGATTACAATGGCAGTTTCCCACTGCCTTTTTGTGCCGGCCTTTCCGGCACAAAAAGTCATTTGGAAACAGCTTTCGGGGCCCCCAGCAGGGCCCCCATGGGTGCAAGGCTGCCGAATTGTGGTCTGGGGGCAACTATGGTGCCCCCACTGTTGATCCCTGCACCCAGTGTCAGGCACCTTGGGGTGCCTGCCACGGGGTGCAGGGATGAACTGCACCCACTGCCCCTTACAATGTGAGCATGCATTCCGTTTGGAATGCATGCTCCCATTGTAAGTATAGGCATGCAACCGAACATGGTTCGGTCGCATCCTAATTCCTGGTCTGTAACCGACGACAGGAGGTCGTTTGGTTATAGTTCCAGAACGATGTCAGAGGGACTCCGGTCCATCCGACATCGGAATCGGCCCCATAGTGGTAACAACAAACGAATTAAGTTTTTTTGGCATAGATCGTGCCTTGAAACACATCAGGAGCGGCAACAGAGAAAAACAATTGCATGTCCTTGAGTCACGATATATAATTGATTTGAATACCATGATACCCAATGGTATGAATAGTGAAGAAGAATTAGCAACACACATTGGATTATAGTTTACCCTCTGAAAAATATATCACCAGGTTAACCATTTACTGTTATACATGATTTTAATGTCACTTTATATTTTGTTTAATTTTCTTTTCCCTGTTGGAATTCACATATTAGATCACACACATGACGAATTCGTACAAGTGAGGTTTTTAAAGCACTTATCACCTACATTATTGAGTGGTTACGATTGCGCATTTGCCCTTCAATTGATATGGCTTGGGATATTGATTGCTATGCAGCTATTGGTCAAGAATTGGATGAGGGTGTTTTTGTTTTTCAAAAGTATGATACATCTTACAGGGGCTTTTCATGATGCATTTGCTAACACAGGAGGTCATTCCTTGTAAAGATGATATATACTATCTCAGTTCGATCTGAAATATTAATTGCTATGTAGCCACTTCTATCTTTTTTAATAGGATGATGATATTCTTTCAATGATTTGGTTGAATCAATAATTAGGCAATGGCAGGACACTTGCCCTGAATTTTGTCGAAATACATAACTCATCCTTATCATTCATACTTATATTATGCTCAAAGTGCTTAAGCTTATGCTCTCATTTGAATTAGGATCATGGGGTACTATATATTTCACATTGTATACTTATATTAAGTTATAAATATGGGACGGAAGTTGCTCCCAATTGCAGTACTTAATGAATTATTTTGAAATATATGATCATTAATTCTCCATTTTATTATACAAGATGATTACCAAATTCTATAAGAAGATAAATGAATTTGTATACATGTTTATGGACTAGGTAGTCTGTTTACTACGTCTTTTGAAAAAATGAAAAAAACATATTGTTTCTTTTAAAATTATAAAATGTTCTCATTTATTATCATTAATTTGCATTTATTTATCCTTAGCAAATGCCATTTTATAAAAAACATTTTGTATGTTCTTAATTGTCTGAAATATTTTTATACGAGAGGATTATGTCTATGTCTATGATGTTTGTACTACTGTGTGGAGCACTTCAAGTAACTTGACAAAGACTGTCTTGGCCGAAATGCGTTGTTTTGTGCACAATAAGCATGCATCGATTTGGTGTGCCACATCTATAATGTCCTTTGGATTGGGTACTTGTTTATTAAAAGGGGAAGGGGGGCCACATGGCCCCCTCCCAGAGCGTATTATGGCCCTGGGGACCCCATCCCCAAGGCCATATATATTTCAAAGGGGGAGGAGGACCTCATGGTCCCCCTCCCCAAACCTATTATGGCCTTGGGAGCACCATTCCCCGGGGTCATATATATCTTAAAGGGGGAGGAAGGCTGCGTGACCTCCCTCCCCGAGTTTAGGCTCTGGGGACACCAGGCACTATTTTTTTAAAGGGGAGGGGGGTCACAGGGCCCATCCCCTGGGACTACATTATTTAAAGGTGGATGTTCTGGTGCTCACCCAGGACACCCACCATGCTCAACTGTGGGGGTCACTGGGGGAGCCATGCTGCGAAGCCGGCATTGCTATCGCCCGCAGGGAGCAGCTACTTGCACTGCTCCACCCAGGTGGGAGCAACCTCTTGATCTGTTTCCTGCCTGCATCAGTGCGGGCAGGGAAACAGATCAAAAGTCTGGTCTCAGCAGGCAGGAGGTTTTGTCAAAGCTCCCGCCCACTGGGACCAGACTTTGTGTTGGCTCCTGCGTGGCGGGAGATTAAAAAATGCTCCCGCCAGACAGGAGCAAACACAAGATTCCCTGCCCACACCAGTGCGGGTAGGGAAACTGCTGTGTCCTGGGCAGAGGTGGGCAGCAAACTCCGCAGAGGTTTGCCACTCTGCAATCCGCTTGGAGCACAGAGTTCAGCAAAAACGCCACAAACTGCAGTGGAGCAGAGTTCACCGGTGCCAGCATAATGGGAAGATGGAAACATATCAGACGCAGAGGCTTTAGCCAAGAAATAGCCCCGCCTTTGCCTCAACCTATTGGAAGGCCTACTAGTCAAGTGTTCGTGGTTTCACTTTCTTCCATTCTCTGTGAACTTTTTACTAAGCATTTCCATAAGATACATTCAGTGACTGGGTCCATTGTTCACTGCTCCAACTGGGTTCTCTTTCAGAGCTCCGCGTGTCCCTTACATTGTGACCCGCCATGGCCCACCTTCGGATGACCAATTATTTCACCCATCTTGCTCCAGGTCCCGATGAAGCAAGTGCCACAAGCAGTGAGATGATCAGCCAGCATCATTCAGCCCCTTGGGGAACCTCGAGCTCTCCCAGCCCCACACTCCGACAGGCACTGACCCGCCCACCCTATGCACTCCCCGCTCCTCGGGCACCAGGAAGAAGCAAGTTCATCCAATATCCGGCAACAACACCCAGCCTATGGAGGCCAAGCGATCAGCCCACAAGAAGCTCATCCTCTCTGGGGACAAGGTGCAGGGAAGTGCCAGCCTTTGAGCAGGTAAGATTCTGATTGATCTAGAGAGTAGTGGAAGGGTTTTTCATGGAAGTGTGGTTACTAACCAAAGGGGCGACATGACAACTGTTTCCAATGGCACATATTCGAGCAAACTTGAGCTCTGGAAAGGTCCTTTAAATATACCCTGGTTAGCGCCTCGAGGCAGGCAAGTTTAAGGCACATGATAAAGAAAGTATGATGTATGATATTGTGGATTGGTGTGTGTGTTTGTAAACCCAGGGGCAGAAGGGCAGTTATGCTGGAAGATCTAAGTTCATTTTCTGATGTGGGGGAGGTAAGTGCATAATACAGGGAGTTTCCAAAGTGGGATGAGTACGAGTATATACAAAGGTACAGCTAGGAAAATGGGTAGACGTACTAGTTTGATAGTTAAAACCTGAGTGACGTGAGATGGCAGTCTCACAATCATTTGCGTCATTATGGTGTTTTTGATCTCATCTATCTGATATGGACTCACATCAATGCTGTTTGCAGAATCTATCCATGAAATTACTGTATACTGTCAAATTTACTCATTTGTGTGGTCACGGAGCAGAATTGCAACTGCTGTTACTTGAGAGTTACCTTTTCAGCTCTAAAATGCCCCCAGTCCATACAAGTAGAATCCAATTCCACCTGCTCGCAGTTTTTCAGTAACTCTGCAGAATTTCACAGATTGAAACTCTGCGAGCTCTGCCCACCCCTAGTCCTGGGTGCTGGCTCCCCGGGAGCTCGCCCCTGGTCCTATTTTGACAATTTGAGGTTCTGGTGACATCGGAAATCACGAGGCTGAAAGCCGAAAGATGTAAACACACACACACATGCACACACACACACACAAAGTTAAGGGTGGAGTGACTGTTGGTGGGTGGGAGTTAAGGTTAATTTATCATTTTAGCTTGCAAATTTCACATCTTCTTAAGCTCTATCCAGTATTCACCAAGTTTTTTCAGAGAATTTTATTGTTTTTTTTAGTTGATAACTCAATCTGCTAATTTGTAGGTGGTATCACTCTGCCCCCTGGCTTAACCAAGTGTGGGGCAAATTGTATTAGCTTTCTGCTTTGACCATGGGCAGAGGTGTATTCTGTAGCACCCCATGTCCTACCCAAATGTAGACAATTGTTGTATTCAAGTCAATTCATCTTTATTCGATTTTTAGAAAAAAACATAAAAGGCAGAACAGTACAGTCACACCCAAAACAAAACACAGTGTCATAATTAATTAATCAAGATCCACAGGGAGGCATTTGATTACAATAGACAAAAGAAGCAGCAAAAACAATAACAAAATAATAACTCCTGGAGATCGCATAAAATATATACATTCCTAGAAACACACGCCATCCCCTAAGAAGGAAGGTAAGGGCAGTAGATCAGCTGCCCATTGATTTCCTACATTTGGCTGCCACTTTTAGAAAATAACAAACTCTGTAAGACATGTAATGACGACCTAAAAGCTGGAGATAAAATAACACATCCCTGCTCTTCCGAATTTTGAGATTCTTTAAAATTGATTTCAGTTAAAGTAGGAAGAAAGATCTGTAGAATTTACAAAAAAAAATAAAGTGCAGCAAGGTTTGAGCAGATAACCCGTCACAAGGACAGGTTGATACACAAACTTCAGGATTGTTAGAGCCTTCCAAAAAATGTGCCGAACAGTGCCAGCCCTGAAACGGAGCAAGAGTGATCTCTCCCACTGTGAGGTGGGTAGGCATAGATAAATTGATGACATCTCCAGCATACTAAGTAAGCATCATATACTCCGTAACTGAACTTTTTTTGGACTCGGAACACAATCTGTTAAAATGACAACATTCGTTGAAACTAGACTTAACTATTAACTTATCGGACTTCAGGAAGGTGCCTGGTGCATAAAACATGTCAAACAAACCTAGGTCACAAAATGATTCAGAGACATATCTCAACCAGGGCACAGAAGGACCTCTATCTAATTGGAGACAGTCTAAGACAATGTCCCTGCATAGGTTGGCCTCATTATTAGTCCAAACATTGACCCAGAGTAGAAGTGAGGCCAGTTTAATTTTACCTTAAATAAATTATAAATTTAGCTCTGAGTGGATAGTAAATTGGGAGCTAGTAGGTGGCCAAGTTGGCGATGCAGCGTGCGCAAGGTAAATTGTTTTTTTATTTATTTAATTACTTACCTTATTCCTGTCCGTCGTTTGTCGAACTCCACTACCCCCCCACCCTGCCCCTCCCCTCCCCCACCCCGCCCCACCGGCCCACAGCACTCCCTCGGCGAGCCGCCACTGGAGCCCAGTCTGTTGTTGGTTGTCCAGGCCTGTGCGGAGGGACCCCAGGGCCACGCTTACACTCGATGCTCTGCCTCTGGCAGGGGTTTCTGGGGCCAGTCGTCCCCCAGAAACTAAGTCCTCTCTGCATCCCATTCCCTTGCAGCAGGATAAACAACACGCTTTTAGCACCCCCATGAAGGGCCCTGTCTCCTCGATGTTCTGGCTGTGGTTTTAGGAGCCAATAGTACCCCAGAAACAAAGGGGCATATTATCAAGCGGCAGCGATAATTATCGCTGACCACGCTTAGCGCGCATTTTCCTATCACCGGCTATCGCTGGAACTTATCGCCATGTTAGCGCTGTATTAACAACGCTTAGCACTATGGCGATAAATATTCCAGCGATATCCTTGATGATAGGGCCTGTGGTCTTAGCCACACAATCCACCTCCCATATTAGGTATGCCTTAGTCTGGAATTTAACAGACGTTAAATTCCAGCGTTAAGGCCCAGTTAGCGCAAAAACAATCAGCGCTAAACCGGACGGGGCTTCGTTGTAAATACAGCGAAGCACCGTTAGCGATTTTTTATAATGTAGTTGTAAGGGGCACGCCTACCTTGCATCTCATTAGCGATGCGAGGCGAGGCGATAGGAAACCGGGCGCTAAGGCAGGGAAACATGCGCTAGCGTGTCCTTGTTAATAAAGCGATAAAATTATCGCCGCTTTTTGCCCGAAAACGGACGCTAAAGCGGCGATAATGTTATCGCCAGCCCTTGATAATATGCCCCAAAGTCCTCTCTGTTTCCCGCGCAGCAGGAGAAACAACGAGCTTTTAGCATCTCCATGAAGGGCCCTAACTACTCCTTGATGCTTTGGCACTGCCGTGGTTTCTTGTGCCCATATTCCCCCATTAAACAAAGTCCTCTCTGCATACACCTTCAAAGTATTATGGAATGGTATTAAGTGGTCACTGAAGTGATAGTTCTACATGGGAGATTCGAGTCACACTACCTGTTGTAGTTGCTGTCTGGTCCTTCTCCATGTAAGTGGCTTCTTACATTTGTAATAAACCTTTACAGTGCTTCCAGCCTGAAAGATGTCCTATACACTGGCAACGAGCATGCAAATTAAAGAGAAGAGGAGGACTGGATTGATGATATAAATGCCTTTGTGAAAGCCCTGTATTGACCTAGTGATATGAGAGGAGATCTGGCGGTGAGGAGGCAGAGACACTACAGTGACTGATGGATAGTTTCAGTGAGGTAATACAGAGGGGTGGTCAGCTCAGATTTTGACAAAAGGTACTGTTTATAGCCATTCACTCACCATGATGTAAAGAGCAGTGTGAATTAGACTTGATTTGCGAGTGAGGAAGGATCTGCTGAGAGAACGAGTCAACATTGCTTGAAGCCCGAAGCTTGATGGCTCACCATCGCGTCATTATCTGCAGCAATCATGCTCTTTACAATTTGACTTGAAACAGGAGCAGTGCAGTCCCGTTTTCAGCTGCGTCACTGCATTGTGGCCTTGAGCATAATTAAAAAAGCAACTAGGAATTAATTTTTTATGTAAACTTCAGAAAAATAATATTGTTTAATTAAATATGTTTACATTAAGTAAAGATTTTTTTTATTATGCATTAATAAATATGAAACGTGATGTATAGAATAAATTGATTAAATTAAAAGTAACTTAAATATGTTTTTGCATATTTTAATAAAACGTAATGTTACATTAATGTATACATTTAGAAAATGCTGTTAAAATACTTTTTAAATAAACATTAAATATGGAGTTTTTAACATTCAATTATATATATTTATATTTTCTAACTATTTTGTATATTGCAATGTAATTTAACATTATTTCCTATGGGGTTTTATTATGAGTCCCTACATCCATTATATTGCATGGGAGGGTGCAGTGGTTGTCCATGCGTGATACTGTACTTACTCCTGTTTCTTTTTTGGCAGTAGTAGTTCACACTCGTAAACTTAGCTCCACATACTTTTTCAGGGGGTAGACATGTGCAAGTCTATGCTTGTAAGTAACACTACAGTCAGATTTGTGAATAGCTAAAAGTAGTGAAGTTACTCAAAAGTGTAAGAGTAAATTACATATGTAAATTACTCCCAGGTATAATCTACCTTTGTGAATAGCCAAATGTCTCAAATGAAATTAAAGATTAAGCATTTAGTAGCTAAACTACTTTTTCTTCTGCTATGTCAGATTGTAGAACCCTTAAATTACATATAAGGGTAGCAAAGACAACACTTTTTAAGAACAAATAAAGTTATCTAGCTTCACTACAAGATAACTCATTATGCCATTTCTTTATCTTATTAAGAACCAGGACTTTTATGGGAGAATGGGAGCAAAACGTTTCTACTGATAACTCTTGCCCACTTTGTCAAATGAATACTCAAGTTATGAATCATTTTTTATTAGGTCTTGCATGCGCTGCATAGGAGGGCCTTTAGCCATCGCTCTTCACTTTTTCAAGCACTGCACTCGTGCTTGTGGCGGCATCCACCTTGCGGGAGCGAGCAGCGGCGCGCCACAAGCACGAGTGCAGTGCTTGAAAAAGTGAAGACTGCTCTCCCAAGCGCGCGCACGCGCACCACTCGTGGGTGCACCCCTCGGCCTCTCTCTCCCTCTCTGACGTCCCTACTGCTGCAGCCTGCACGCCTTTTTTTTTTTTTTTTAACTTTCAGCGCGAGGCGCGCGCGCGCTTGTTCCTCCTGTCGGGGTTCTCGGAGGGCGGCTGCGTACCCTCCTGCCCTGTCTCTTCCCCATGGTTAGTAGTGTAGCTCCTCACAGATTACACCACACGACGCAGCTCTAGGCACTACTACGGTGGGTGGCAGTTCTCTGCAGAGTGCTGTTCGATGACAGGTTTAGGCCTTGGATTGGCTTGGACTAAGATCTTGGTCTTTTCCACAGTTCCAACAGTAGCTGTTTGCTTGTTGGTAATAGTTGTGTTTGCTGGAGCAGGTGTAGGTGAAGTGCTTGTGACTCACTGACCGGCTTCCGTAAATACCTAGTCACATGCGGTGAGGCGATTTTAACATGTCACACGTGGGGGTGTTTAATGGCACCCAGGAGTCAGTCCAGTCCAGTTTTGCACCTGGGTGCAAGAGGTGTCTTTGCAGCTCTCCGTGGAGTTGTGCTGTATGGGAAGTTGTTTTCTCTCGCTTTTATCTGCTGCAGGGCTGGCTCCTCCTTTCATTGGGAGTTTCTCCTCACCCTTCCTAACTGTCACAAGTTCTTTACTCCTGCTTTCACCCACTCCGAGGCCGGTGCAGCCTGTATCTGGAGTCAGGTCCTCTCACTTGTATCCACTGTAGCTGCGCACGGTGTGCCATGTCCCTTCTAAAGGTGCCCCTCAAATCCACAGTTCAGGTGAATGCTGGTTGTGGCTGGAGCGCTCCCCTGCTCTTTGCCTGTAGTTAATAGGAGTTCTCTCCTGGAGTGAGACTGAAGCTGTTAGGATCGAGGCTGACTGATCCGCTTTCTTAAATTTCCGTGATTTTTTAATTTTTGTATCGCACCGGCCTCCAGAGACTGAGCTGCCTTCAGTGACTGCTGGGTTTGTCTTTACAACTTTTGTTGATACAACTCAAGTACACTAAAGTGCCATTAAGGCGCTATTAGTGAGTAGGAGAGATGGAACAGTGTTTAGAGCAGGGGTGGCTACATGTCACTATTGTGACCTCATTCTTTTTTACCCACTGCGTTATTAGCGGACGGTAATGCACAGACTGTCTCATAATTTACTCCTGGTAATATCCAAAACGCCCATGGAGCTCTGCTAATGATAACACCTAGATTCATCTATTCATAGTGCTATATGCACAGATTCGCAGACACCTGTGACCTTGACGATGCCCACATACTGACTAGACCTGGACCGAATTTCAATTACTCTGGAGTTATCGGAGTAATTCCATGTTACTCTTAGGCGCATTGGAGGGAGCATTTGCAATGCAATAAGTCATGCATTTGCGAGAGTTTAAGCTATTAGTATTCTAAATGACAATGTATTTTATTTATGTTTTAAAACCCAAAACATAAATAAAAGGCATTGTCATTTACAATGTCAATAGCTCAAACTTGCGTAAATGCGAGACCTATTGCATTGCAAATGCTTGTTTGTTTGACCACTGCTACTCATAGCATGATTACCATTTTTGAGGAATATGTTCCTAGGAAATAATGTGAAAAAGAAGCTATTAATTTCAATATGAATCCCTGCACTTTCTGTAATCGTTATTGCGCTTTTATTTTTTAAATTCTTTTTAACATGTGTATTAGTGTATCTGTTGTTTTATTGCTGAATATATCAAATCTGAATGAAAGTCATAAATAAATAAATAACACTAGGGGGCATATTCTCAAGGACTTATCGCCGAGTTAGAGGCACTTTATCGCAGCCAAAGTGGCGATAGATATATCGCACCATTCACAAGCTGGTGCTAACAGCCGATATCGCCAGTTTTCCTGCGATAGCAGGCGCAAAAAACATTGCCACGGATGACACCGGCACCTAACGCTAATGAGATGCAGAGTAGGCGTTCCTGTGCAAAAAGCCACGAAAACAACACTTCACAATATTCCCTACGACCAGCCAGATCGGCGATAAGATCCCAAAACAGGCGATAAGGCGCGTTCGCAGCCGGGATTTAACACCTGCTCTTACCTGGTGTTAAGTCGGACGACAACCTGCACCACAAATGGGAGCCCAGACTAGAGCCACAACTGAAGAACAACAGATGCCATGGAGCCACTGATCATGCAGCTCGGAGCCCCAAGAGGGCCACAACACCCACCGGCACCACACCCAGGCCCGCCACCCCACCCCGGGCCCCACCCTGCACAAAGATATTTTACATCAACCTTACGAAATCATGAACAAAACAATTCGCCTAATGTCGCACAAGTACAACAATTAACATTCATGTGTGGTCAGAAAAAGGAGAATCATTCATTCATCTTTGAATTTCCAAACAAATTATTTTATTCAAATTTAACTCAAAACAACTATTCGGAAGAGTCATGGAGGGTCTTCACTGGACAATCTGTAAGACACAGCCTGCAACACAAAATTCAAGATAAGAAGGTGTGTCATGCGCTCATTAAAGGACAGAGAGAGAGAGAAAGAGAGAGAGAAAGAAAGGGAGAGAGAGTGAAAGAGAGGGAGAGAGAGAAAGAGAGAGAAAGGGAGAGAGAGGGAGAAGGAGAGAGAGAGAGAGTGAAAGAGAGGGAGAGAGAGAAAGAGAGAGAGAGAAAGGGGGAGAGAGGGAGAAGGAGAGAGAGAGTGAAAGAGAGGGAGAGAGAGAAAGAGAGAGAAAGGGGGAGAGAGGGAGAAGGAGAGAGAGAGAGTAACAGAGGAAGAGAGAGAGACAGTGAAAGGAAGAGAGGGAGAGAGAGTGCCGACACTGCGGACACAGGCCTCAATGCTCACCTGCTGCCACCGGTGTGTCTCCAACCACGTGCCGGTATACACTGCAGTCCACCAGATCCCTTATCTGAAACAGAGTCCAGATCTATGAATGGTAGAATCCACATCATTGCACACGCCACCATCGCTTGGCTGCCACTGCGCACACAGGCTGCTGCACCCCAGCCCCTCCCGCCGCCCAGCGGTGTTTGCCTGCCCCTGTGCACCCAGGCCTCACTACTCACCTTCCGCTACCAGCGTGTCTCCAAGAGGGCCCACCACGTGCCGGTGCAAGCTCCAGGCCTGTGGCCCGCAACCTTGGCAGCCTCCACATCTTGCAGCCCCGCCCCGCGGGCCACCAGGTCACACATGTGATTCTGGGTCTTGATTTCGCAATGGCAGAGATCATATCAGTGCACACGGCAACATTGCAGGCTGCACACCCGCTCAGCCCTATTGGTGCCACTAACCCTGTGAACCGTCCGTCAACGTCACGTGGCGGTAGGCCCGCGCTGCCCGCTGGCTAAGGCCTACACTGCGGTCCTGCAGGGCACACACAAACCCTTACCAGTCCGGACCGCCAGGACGGCGCATTATCGCAGGCTGCACACCCGCTCAGCCCCTAAGGTGCCCCTACCTCAGTGCACCGAAAGTCACCATCCCGTGGCGGTAGGCCCGTGCCGGCTGCAGTGTTTCCTGTGCCACCAACTCTGTGCAACGCAAGTCATGGACCCTTTCTGATTGAGTCACGTGATATGCCAGGCGTACGCAGCGATGTCACCTCCGGCAGTGGGGAAGAACTGGGACACGTAGCGTCGTCGTCCCCCCCTTTATACGTACGCCGAGTGGGCTGGGTCGGCGTACGCCAGGCCAGCGTAGGGGTGTGAATAATTATCCCTGGGCTCTGGGCGTGGTTCATTTCTGGGCTGGACAGGAAACTAACTGATGCGTGTGTCTCTGTTGCAGTGTCTGCGCCACACAGCCCGCAATCGGCAATGTTGCAATGTTGCATGCACCCGGAGGGCGGCCGCGCATGAAGGGATTGTACAAGGAGCGCAAGGCCGCTCGGGCTCTTGGCTCATGCATGCCAACTGTTGTGTGTTTATCGCTATTGGTCCACCATAAGCCTAAGGCCTAGCCTCAATTGCAGCACGAAAGCCACATCACATTTCCAGAATGCAAGCAGTAGTCAGACTAAAATTAGGGATGAAAGCTCCTCTGTCACAATACATAAGGCGGAAGGACATCTGCACCTCCGACTTTGGTCTTGCATGCGGCAGGCACCCCCTGAGAGAGATACCATACCAGATGATGACGACTCCCACACTACGCACAGCGCTAATGAAGGACCAACGTATCCACACCCCACACACAGAAGTTCTTGCTCGAGGTACTCTTGCATGGAATGCCCTTGACACTTACGTACACAACAACCCATACGTCCAAACGTTGCACACACATACGACTCATTGCTCAGAGCTGTGGCATATCATCCACATCACTGCCGCAGGTCAGGAGAGTGCCAGTTCTACGAGAGCCACCAACGCAATGGCAGAACATCCCGGGCGCATGCACAATGCCTGTCACGTGGAACTGTACCGTGACCGAATGCTGCCTGTTAGTGTCTGATGCATTGGTCTGCATGTTGTGGCCCTTGTCTTGCCCGTACTGACACGCACATGGCAATAAAGTCCACGCAACTTCACTAGTGTTCAACTGTGTTGAGTGTTGATTAGAATGACAAATCGTGTGCTTCAATGAGCATTGTCCGTACACAGGGAGGGACTTACTGACGCATTTCACTTAGGGGTGAGTCCCTATTGCCAGCTCCACCTCTGTGAGCTAGACATAGTGGTTGGGATAGTTGCTGATAGACCTGTGCTCTTATGTGTCTTCAGCAATGTGAGTATGGTGTCCATATTCCTGCCATGTGGATCAATGTGATCCATCGATGTCGTGCCCACAGGGTGGCACTAAGACCCTGGGGCTCAGGGGTCAAAGAGGAACAGGGGACACCGGACACTACATCCGGTCAGGGGCGGGGGGAGAAGGACACTTGCCTGCAGGACCTCGAGGCGAGAGGTCAGATCCGGGGGATCGCAACCACAAGATAATAAAGAGTGATACTGCTCACCCTGCCGCGTCCTTGCCATTTTGTAAACGACGCGACAACTGGCGACGAGAGTGGGATCGTAACCCCCGTGAGCCTGCACGGCTCGGTGAAAAGGATCCTCTCCAGGGACCGTGACCAGGAGTGCCGTGCCCACACAAAGAAAGGAAACGGAGCGCAGCGACGCGGAGCCCACCCCGGCCGCTGCGAGGAAAGACTGCCTGCACCGGTAAGCGCTGCAACTGAAAGCGCGAAGAGATAGAATTTGCCGCGAGCTCTCGCGAGAGTCTCGGCGGCCATTGTACAGTCAGGCGAGAGGGCAAATCAGCGAGCAGAAAAGACTCTGCGGCCATTTTTAAGTCAGGCAAGGCGTCCATTGGCCGCGAAGTCTCGCGAGACTATCGGCGGCCATCTTAGAATCAGGCGAATAAGCCAATCGGAAGCAAGAGTGACTCGGCGGCCATTTGAGGCCAGGAAAAATCGATCTGACCAAAAAAGGGCCGAATTTCAAAGAAAAAAAAGAGGCAAAAGTGCACAACAAGCACTAGCAAAGGAAAGAAAAGAGAAAAAGGGACAAAAGAAAGAAATAAAGGAGAAGAATCAAATAAAAGAACGAAATAAAGAAAACAAAGGCGACAGAACAAAGGAAGACAAGGAGCAATGGCAGACCAGAAACAAAGTGCGCAATACAGGAGACCACTGCCGTTCAGCCTATCTGAACCACAAACCGGGATAAGATGGGAGAAATGGCTCAGACGTTTTGAAAATTATGTTGACGCAACAGATGTCATAGAGGCCAAAAAACGGGGACTGTTCATAAACCTAGTGGGCGACGAGATCGAAGACCTACTGGTGACACTGCCAACTGCAGAGACTGACACCTACGAAAAATTAACAAAGTGCCTGACGAATAAGTTTGATCCGCAACGAAATACTGATTTTGAGAGGTACAGCTTCATGATCTCCTTCCAACAAGCCGAGGAGTCACTAGATGATTTCGCAACAAGGCTAAGGAAACTAGTGACTCACTGTGAATTTGATAAATTTGACAACGAGCAGGCCATTCGACTATTAATCATCGCAGGCTGTCGGGACATAGACTTCCGAACGAGAATACTTAAAGAACCGATAGCGCTGGAGAACATCCTTGCACTAGGAAGAGCGGAAGCACGAGCAACAACACACGCGAAAGAAATGGAACGTGGGAAAGGAAGAGGTGGAGAACAAATTAATCGGATGGCAAGCAACAACAAAACAGGAAACTGGAGACAAGACAGAGGCGGCCAGACTGGGAAGAAGCAGCAAGAAGGAACGTGCTACAGATGCGGACTCGAGTTCCCACACCGAGGGCCATGCCCAGCATTTGGCCAGACGTGCCGAAAATGCAACGGACGAGACCATTACGCAAGTGTATGTCAAGGGGCACAGTTCAGAAATGACCGTGGAAGAACAAGCAGAGGGAGGATGCCGACACACAGACACATCAGGCATGTCGAGACTGAGGTGAGAAATTCGTCCGCGGAATCAGGGGAAGAGGGTGAAGAAGACAAGACTTCGCAACAAGCGGGGCGGTTATACCTCATGACAGAGGTCAACACAGACTCAGAAGAAGACGAAGAAGAGCGAGATGAAACAATATGCCTGGTGGACAAGAAGAAGATAAAGAAAACGGAGTCCGTAACAATAAAAGTGGGGCCACACGATACCACGTTTGTGTTGGACAGTGGCGCAACGTGCAATATCATGTGCGTCTCTGAATATGAGAAAATGAAAGTGAAGCCGACTCTAAAGCCATCCAGAGTGAAAGTATTCACATGGGGGCAAGGCGACCAGTGATCAACTTGGGGAAATTCAAAGAGGAATTACGATACAAAGATCAAAGGCTAACGGAACAGATACACGTGCTCAAAGGAGACATGCCAGCGCCATGCCTGTTGAGCAACGTCACGGCACAAGTGATGGGGCTGATGGAAATGACGTATCAGATGTCAGAAGAAAAAAATTCGATTCTAAAAGAATACCCCAAACTGATAGAAGGACTAGGGAAGCTGAAAGGACGGCAGATCACGTTGCACATAGACGAAACGATAAGACCAGTTGCGCAACATCACAGAAGGGTACCCATACACCTACAGCCACAAGTTGAGGAAGAACTAGAGGCCCTGATGAGACAAGACATCATAGAACGAGCAGATGGGCCGACACCATGGGTGTCACCCATTGTGGCCGTCCCAAAAAGGACAAATCAAAGATAAGGATATGTGTGGACATGAGGATCCCAAACAAGGCGATTGAACGTGAGCGACACCCAGGCCCACATCTAGACGACATGATCAGCTGTCTCACAGGCACGAGAAGATTCTCGAAACTGGATCTCTGCAAGGGTACCACCAACTTGAACTAGACCCACAGTCCCGATACATCACGACGTTCTCCACCCACCTAGGACTATTTAGGTACAAACGTTTGAGCTTCGGGATCTCATCGGCCGCAGAAATATTCCAGGAGACAATTCGTCAAGTCATCAGACCGGTCAAGAACAGCCTAAATTACAGTGACGATATCCTGGTGTTCGGCAAGTCGGATGAAGAACATGACACGGCGTTAAGAGAGGTATGCTCACATCTAGAAAAAAGCAGGCCTAACATTAAATGAAGAAAAGTGCGAACTGGGGCGGAGTGAGCTAGTGTTTTTCGGTCACATCTTTTCCAAAAAGGAATGCGGCCAGACCGCAGCAAGGTAGAAACACTAGAAAAGGCAAAGAAACCGACTGATGTGGCAGAAGTGAGGTCATTTCTGGGGTTGGCAAGTTACTGCGCACGCTACATTAAGGATTTCGCCACTGTCAGCGCGCCACTGAGAGAGCTGACGAAACAAGGACACAAGTTTCAATGGACCAGCGAGTGTGACAAAGGGTTTGAAGAGATAAGAAAGGCAGTGACAGCAGTGGATCATCTGGCCTACTTTGACCCGGACTTATGCACAGAGCTCACAGTGGATGCAAGCCCCGTGGGCTTGGGAGCAATTCTAGCACAACATCAACCGGGGAGAGACTCCCCAAGACACATCGTTGCGTATGGGAGCAAGAGCCTGACAGACGTCGAGAAAGGATATTCTCAACCAGAAAAGGAGAGTCTGGCAGTAGTATGGGCCTGTGAACATTACCACATGTTCATATACGGGAAACCATTCACAGTCGTGACTGACCATCAGGCCCTGATAACAATATATGGCAACCCAAATGCAAAGATACCACCAAGAATAGAAAGGTGGGGAATCAGACTGATGGACTACAATTTCAAAATCATTCACAAGCCAGGAAAAGAGCAAAACCCAGCAGACTATGTGTCAAGGCACCCCCTGCCACAAAAGTCTCAAGCAACCACAATGGCAGAAGAGTACCTGAACTTTGCACTGAAACTAAGCACACCGGCAACAATAACAGAGAGTGAACTAAATAAAGAAACGAAACAGGACGCCACCATGCAGGAGGCAATGAGGATCAACAGGGCGCAACGATGGAGGCATGTAAACAACAACATGCACGTAGAAAGAGGAATAGACAAAGAAGAACTGCTGGCACTGAAAAGAATAAATGAGGAACTGTCAGAATGCGAAAACGGAACAATAATGAGGGGCACAAGAATAGTGATGCCCCAAACGTTAAGACTGAGAACAGTGGAGCTGGCCCACGAGTCACACCGGGGCATGGTAGCGACAAAAAAGATGCTGCGGGAAAAAGTGTGGTTCCCGGGACTTGACAGCATGGTGGAAAAGATGGTGACAAAGTGCCACGTATGTCAAATAATAGGACCACCGTCCAAACCAGAACCATTGCAAATGTCCCCGCTACCACAGGCGGTGTGGACCGAGCTGGCAGCAGATTTCTACGGGCCATTAGAAACCGGAAGCTATTTTCTGGTCGTGATAGACGAATACTCAAGGTTCCCCTTAGTAACGCCAGTGTCATCAACGTCAGCAAACGCTACGCTACCAGTATTGGACGACATTTTTGCTGCATGGGGCTCGCCACAGACATTGAAAACAGACAATGGACCACCATTCTCAGGGGAGGAATTCAAAAGGTTCATGGCGTACCTAGGTATAAATCACAGACGAATAACGCCACTGTGGCCACAAGCAAATGGGATGGCTGAGCGGTTCATGGGGACCATCAAAAAGGCGGTGCAAAGAGCAAAGCTAACACAAGTATCAATAGGACAAGCCCTGTGCCAGGTACTGAGGGACTATCGGAACACACCACACAGCTCCACGGGGAGATGCCCCGCTGAACTGGTACTAGGGCGAGTGAGCAGGACAAGACTGCCGCAGACAAAAGAAAAAAAAAAACAGACCAGGAGGACGTCGTCATCAGAGATGCGGGACAGAAGGCAAAAATGAAAGAATACGCTGATCAAAGAAGACATGCAACGCCTCACGAGCTAGAGGAAGGAGACATGGTGCTCGTAAAACAACGGCAGGTGAGGAAGTCAGACAGCGCGTTCGCAAAGGATCCGCTGAAGGTGGTGAAAGTGAACGGGCCCATGATTACAGCTACCGCCGGCCAGCACCAGGTCACAAGAAACAGCTCCCACTTCAAGGAGGTGAAAACGGAAGAAGAAGGAGACATGCCAAAGAAGGAACTGACCAGAGAGATTTGGCAGGAAGATACATCACCAGTTGTCGGAGAACAGCGATCAAAGAGGGAGTGTAAAAAGACCAAGAGACTAATCGAAGAGATGTGAAGAGACCACCAGTTCACAGAGATCTCTCTCTCTCTCTCTCTCTCTCTCTCTCTCTCTCTCTCTCTCTCTCTCTCTCTCTCTCTCTCTCTCTCTCTCTCTCTCTCTCTCTCTCTCTCTCTCTCATCACCATCACGAGTCGACAGGACAAGTGGCAAGAAACTTTGTTTGCAACAAAGGGGGAGATGTCGTGCCCACAGGGTGGCACTAAGACCCTGGGGCTCAGGGGTCAAAGAGGAACAGGGGACACCGGACACTACATCCGGTCAGGGGCGGGGGGAGAAGGACACTTGCCTGCAGGACCTCGAGGCGAGAGGTCAGATCCGGGGGATCGCAACCACAAGATAATAAAGAGTGATACTGCTCACCCTGCCGCGTCCTTGCCATTTTGTAAACGACGCGACAATCACTACAGGCTGTGTCCACCCAGTTGAGTGTGAGTAGGTATGCGAAGAAATGTTCTGTTGTCAAATGTGATGGGGGACACTACTTTAGGCCTGCCAACGACTTTGACATTTCATACCCAGCCCTATTTCGAACATTGCGTGGGGCAAAGTTGAGGAATTGCGCGATTGTTGTTTCAGAGCAATGAGGCCACAGCTAGTGCACACATTCCCAGTCATCTCACTTCCTATGTGTGTCACGGTCAAACATGCGCATTGCTTTCATTTCCCAGGGTGTACCTTTTTTGGGCAATCAATGTCCTTACATTCATCCATACTTTCATACTTGATCGATTATGGACATGACACATCTGTGTCAATTTGAATAATTTATACACATTCGGTGGAGTGTCGGAGCTGGAGCAGTACATGGCCATGCAAACCCCACATTACATTGTAGCCCAGTGGAGGGCCAGCCAGAGTCATTTAGGGATTGACAAGTACATCGGAAGAGGAAGAGTACAGTCCGCAGTCTGATTGCTGTGTCATTGGTAAGCAAACAAAATATGGCAGTCCATGTTGAGGTCCAAGCTGAGTGTCGCAGAGTGTTTCGAGGGACAGTGGGAGGTGTTGTTACAGGGCATGATGCAGAGGGCAGAACCAAGCTGAAACAGGGCATATGGCGGAGAAGAATGCTACTGGCTCCTTCTTACTACAAAGGTGGAATCACCCGCATCTTCGTCCTCTATGTCATCTGTCTGACATGTGGGTGCTGATGTTTGGTCTGCAGCACTGTGTGCCACTGACACATATGGGGCGGAGATGTGTGTGTAGAAATACCAGCAGCATTCATCAGCAACTGCCTTAGTGGCAATAATGCGATGATGAGGATCTGCAGGGCATGGAAGATCCCAACAACTTTCGCTGGTGTGCATCGGTGGCAGCCATTCTTTCCGCATGCATCCGCTCCATGTTCTCCATTATTCTCAGCATCTGTGCCAACTCTCGGCTGACATCGCTGAGGCCACTCTGACTAGACAGTTGTTCTCCTCTCAGAGTCATGACTCCAGCGATGTCGGGCATGGATTGTTGGACATCATGGAGCGAACTGTGGGTGTCCATTAGGGAGTGTAAGTGGTCCCTGATGGGACTTAGACACCCACGTATGTCATCTAGTTTGGCTGCCATGAGGTCGAACCCCACCCGCACCTGTTCAGCCACCTCCTTCTGGCAGTCTAACACCTGGCCTTGGAATGCGATGTGTTCTTCGGTGAGGTGCTGGGAGCCAGCCGTGGTGGTGGGTGCTTCCTGCTGTGTGGTCTGTGCAGGGGGTGGGGTCTCCTCGTTGCAGCTGGGCTGCCCTGCTCCTGGAGGTGGGTTGCTGTAGCTGTCCATGAGCTGTTGTAGGGCGTCGGTGTCAAAGGTGTGGAGGTCCTCTCCATCATCACTGATGAGTTGTCTGGTCTGCTCTGCAGGAGGTGTTGATTGTCCCTCTGCAATGTGAAGGGGAGATGCATTTTAACATTGTGTTGACATGTATGTTGACGCATTGTTCGAGTTTACATACAGACTGCATGACAATGTACATTGTGACTGTTTGGGAGGAGCTGACTATTTGATGGGGGACAGTGGACATTTGAACTACATCACAGATGTGAGGTTGTACACGTACATTATCATCTCACAGTTTCCTGCTATGCCAGATGTGATTGGCCAGTTTCTATGCACAAGCGGAACCAGTTGTGTCCTCTGTTCTGTAGTGAGAGTGTTGCACTTTGTACCACATTGTCGTCAATGATGTTGTGCTGTTATTGCTATGTGTGTGTGCTGCATTGTGGGAGAGTCGCCCCTGCAGCTGTGATTTTGCTGCCCCTTATCCCTTTGATACCAAAGGGAATGATGGACGGAGCGTTTGAGCAAATCAAACACTCACCCCCAGTCAACTGATCTGGGTTGAATCCATCATCATTCTTTAGCTCACTCCACCACCCCAGTTCAGACATGGCCATATGCAAATCAGTCTGACCCTGTGCCTCATGGGAACAGTCCAGCCTGAACTGCCAAGCCATGTCTTCCCTGGACCAGAAACAAGCATCCTGGGACCGGTCTCGGTTCATAACCCTCATCAGCCAGGCTATCTTGAATGCAGTGGCAAAGTGAGCAAGGGACCCACGTCTGGGCATACCCTGCCAACTTAGGGCGAACAAGCGATACCAAAGGGGATGATGGACGGAGCGTTTGAGCAAATCAAACACTCACCCCAGTCAACTGATCTGGGTTTAATCCATCATCATTCTTTAGCTCACTCCACCACCCAAGTTCAGACATGGCCATATGCAATCAGTCTGACCCTGTGCCTCATGGGAACAGTCCAGCCGAACTGCCAAGCCATGTCTTCCCTGGACCAGAAACAGCATCCTGGGACCGGTCTCTGGTTCATAACCCTCATCAGCCAGGCTATCTTGAATGCAGTGGCAAAGTGAGCAAGGGACCCACGTCTGGGCATACCCTGCCAACTTAGGCGAACAAAGCGATACCAAAGGGGATGATGGACGGAGCGTTGAGCAAATCAAACACTCACCCCCAGTCAACTGATCTGGGTTTAATCCATCATCATTCTTTAGCTCACTCCACCACCAGTTCAGACATGGCCATATGCAAATCAGTCTGACCCTGTGCCTCATGGGAACAGTCCAGCCCGAACTGCCAAGCTATGTCTTCCTGGACCGGAAACAAGCATCCTGGGACCGGTCTCGGGTGCATAACCCTCATCAGCCAGGCTATCTTGAATGCAGTGGCAAAGTGAGCAAGGGACCCACGTCTGAGCATACCCTGCCAACTTAGGGCGAACAAGCGATACCAAAGGGAAGATGGACGGAGCGTTTGAGTAAATCAAACACTCACCCCAGTCAACTGATCTGGGTTTAATCCGTCATCATTCTTTAGCTCACTCCACCACCCCAGTTCAGACATGGCCATATGCAAATCAGTCTGACCCTGTGCTCATGGGAACAGTCCAGCCCGAACTGCCAAGCCATGTCTTCCTGGACCGGAAACAAGCATCCTGGGACCGGCTTGGGTTCATAACCCTCATCAGCCAGGCTATCTTGAATGCAGTGGCAAAGTGAGCAAGGGACCCACGTCTGGGCATACCCTGCCAACTTAGGGCGAACAAAGCAATACCAAAGGGGATGATGGACGGAGCGCTTGAGCAAATCAAACACTCACCCCCAGTCAACTGATCTGGGTTTAATCCATCATCATTCTTTAGCTCACTCCACCACCCCAGTTCAGACATGGCCATATGCAAATCAGTCTGACCCTGTGCCTCATGGGAACAGTCCAGCCCGAAATGCCAAGCCATGTCTTCCCTGGACAGGAAACAAGCATCCTGGGACCGGTTTCGGGTTCATAACCCTCATCAGCCAGGCCAGGCTTTGTTCGCCCTAAGTTGGCAAGGTATGCCCAGACGTGGGTCCCTTGCTCACTTTGCCACTGGATTCAAGATAGCCTGGCTGATGAGGGTTTTGAACCCAAAACAGGTCCCAGGATGCTTGTTTCCGGTCCCAGGATGCTTGTTTCCGGTCCAGGGAAGACATGGTTTGGCAGTTCGGGCTGGACTGTTCCCATGAGGCACAGGGTCAGACTGATTTGCATATGGCCATGTCTGAACTGGGGTGGTGGAGTGAGCTAAAGAATGATGATGGATTAAACCCAGATCAGTTGACTGGGGGTGAGTGTTTGATTTGCTCTAATGCTCCGTCCATCATCCCCTTTGGTATCGCTTGTTCGCCCTAAGTTGGCAGGGTATGCCCAGACGTGGGTCCCTTGCTCACTTTGCCACTGGATTCAAGATAGCCTGGCTGATGAGGGTTTTGAACCCGAAACCGGTCCCAGGATGCTTGTTTCCGGTCCAGGGAAGACATGGCTTGGCAGTTCGGGCTGGACTGTTCCCATGAGGTACAGGGTCAGACAGATTTGCATATGGCCATGTCTGAACTGGGGTGGTGGAGTGAGCTAAAGAATGATGATGGATTAAACCCAGATCAGTTGACTGGGGGTGAGTGTTTGATTTGCTCTAACGCTCCGTCCATTATCCCCTTTGGTATCGCTTGTTCGCCCTAAGTTGGCAGGGTATGCCCAGACGTGGGTCCCTTGCTCACTTTGCCACTGGATTCAAGATAGCCTGGCTGATGAGGGTTTTGAACCCGAAACCGGTCCCAGGATGCTTGTTTCTGGTCCAGGGAAGACATGGCTTGGCAGTTCGGGCTGGACTGTTCCCATGAGGCACAGGGTCAGACTGATTTGCATATGGCCATGTCTGAACTGGGGTGGTGGAGTGAGCTAAAGAATGATGATAGATTAAACCCAGATCAGTTGACTGGGGTTGAGTGTTTGATTTGCTCTAACGCTCCGTCCATCATCCCCTTTGGTATCGCTTGTTCACCCTAAGTTGGCAGGGTATGCCCAGACGTGGGTCCCTTGCTCACTTTGCCACTGGATTCAAGATAGCCTGGCTGATGAGGGTTTTGAACCCGAAACCGGTCCCAGGATGCTTGTTTCCGGTCCAGGGAAGACATGGCTTGGCAGTTCGGGCTGGACTGTTCCCATGAGGCACAGGGTCAGACTGATTTGCATATGGCCATGTCTGAACTGGGGTGGTGGAGTGAGCTAAAGAATGATGATGGATTAAACCCAGATCAGTTGACTGGGGTGAGTGTTTGATTTGCTCTAACGCTCCATCCATCATCCCCTTTAGTATCGCTTTGTTCGCCCTAAGTTGGCAGGGTATGCCCAGACGTGGGTCCCTTGCTCACTTTGCCACTGGATTCAAGATAGCCTGGCTGATGAGGGTTTTGAACCCGAAACCGGTCCCAGGATGCTTGTTTCCGGTCCAGGGAAGACATGGCTTGGCAGTTCGGGCTGGACTGTTCCCATGAGGCACAGGGTCAGACTGATTTGTATATGGCCATGTCTGAACTGGGGTGGTGGAGTGAGCTAAAGAATGATGATGGATTAAACCCAGATCAGTTGACTGGGGGTGAGTGTTTGATTTGCTCTAACGCTCTGTCCATCATCCCCTTTGGTATCGCCTTATCCCTTTGAGGCAGTGTGCCTTTGACTTCTGTGCTTCTACAGTGCTGACATGTTGCAGACTTGGCTAATTTTGGCTCTAGTTCGGATTTTGGACTCTTGGGCATGGTTTATCCGCAGATGTGTTGTTGACGTCAGGGGTTGTTTGTGCACATGGATGTGTCAGAGTGTGACCTGCTCCTTTCCGGATGTGTTCCACAATCAGCCACCTCAGTGTCGTGGCATGCACCAAGTCATGATGATTGGACTGCAGCCATGCTGTTCGTCATGCAGTGTCACTTTCATTGTCAGTGTGGCTCACAAACACGCAGCTTTGCTGGTTTTAACACGTGTGCGTGGGTTGGTTGTGAGATTGGTGCTGTGTGGGGAGGGACTTCTTAGTGCCCATAGTGGACGGGGGCCTACTAAAATCCGTATTTGTAAAGCGCGAACTACTCACCCTTACACGGGTCTCAAGGCGCTGGGGGCCGTCATGGAAATTAAGTGAGCTAGTGCCCAGAGTCACATGGTGCTGAGCTGAGCTGCCGCCGGAGCCGGGGATCGAACCCTGAGCCCTGTGTTCCGAAGTCAGCTGCCCTGGCCGCTGCACCACACGTCACCAAACTTGCTGTTTGTATGTGTGCTGCAGTGTACCAAGGGGATCAGGGACATGATCCAGAGTCATTGTGGGTGTGCAGTGTGCTGTACTTAATTGTGCATGTGTGCCATTGTGCCCATCTCCCCCCGTCCCCCCAGTCCCTGTTCGGTACTCACCCTGCTGCTGTTGTGTCAGGTCACGTCGAGCAGTGTCCGGACCCCCAACTCCTGCCACCGTCTCCCCACTGATGACTGTGGCCACCATTTCCTCCATCTCATCCAGCTCCTGGTGTTCCGCTGGACTGCCACCTCCAGTCTGCATTGCTGCCTGATGGTTGTCAGCGAGTTTCTTCTTGGTTTTGCGCTTCGCATCATTCCAGCGCCTCTTCATCTCTCCAATTGTCCTCCTCCTCACTCCGACTGCATTCACCTTGTCCAGGATGGACTGCCATGTTGCATTACTATTTGCCAATGACACGTTGGAGGTAACGAACAGTTGTTGGTGGTGTTCTATCACCTCCGTGATGATGATCCTGTTTTCCTGCGGACTGAACCTCGTCTTCCTCGTCTTCTTCTCCTTGCCCTTCCGTGACCCCGAGGTCCCAGGCTGTTCCTCCTGGGGGCTTGTGGGGTTCTGGTCGTCCTCTGTACTTGCTCCGGCTTCCTCCATGGTGCTACGCAGTTTTAATTATTTTGTTTGTGTTTTTCGGTGCTTTTATAGTGCATTTTCCCGCATGACGCGTGGGAATTGCAGGCCTGTCGCTGGTTATCGCAGATTTTTTTATCGCGGTTGGCCACATCGCAACTTTTTTCGCGTTCGTGTTTCGCGTTTTTTGGCCGTCACGGTAATTTTATCGCGGTCATTTGATGCGTTGGCGTGAGACTATCGCATGGTACTGCCGTGTTGAGAATACAACGTTAACACGGCGTTATTCTCCCGCGATGGACTGCGATGTGCAAAGTTGCGTTAAGCAAATTTTGCGATAATTATCACACGTGCTTGAGAATATCGCCCTGGATTTCTTGTACTTTTAATCAACGAGGATATGCAAACGTGCGACATGATGGATAAATACCAACCTAAGGTATATAAAATGGTCTTTACACTCCCTCCACACCTTTGTAGCAGCTTAATAAGGCTTTGGTCTGGAGGGCCAAACATGGGCAAGTATGGCATCCTTTGTAAACTACTACTATAGGATTAAAAAAGCTGCGCCCAACACCATGAAAACTGTCCTCCAGAATACCTTCGCTGTGGAAGGGAACCCCTGGTTGCGATACCTTCAAAGATCGATTGCCACTCTTCAAATTGATCTGACATTAGCGAACAACCTGCAGCTCTTGTGTTCCACCATCAAAGCTACGTTGAAAAAACAAAAAAAACATTGTCAAAGGCAACTGATATGGATAATCTCAGGAAATAAAAAACATTACAAGCGGTGGGGCAATCGTATGTCAGTGCCCAGCTGAACTGCCTTAGACCCCAACCTTACCTCCGATGTGCACTCCGCAAAGGCTGTCTTAAACAAATAGGGCCTGATTCACAGAACTAACTTACGTCAAAAACGTAAACGTAAACGTAAAGTTAGTACTTTTTAGGTATTCACAGAATGAACTTACTCATTTCGGTATTCACAGAAGTTAACTTTAGGACTCCTAAATGCCTTCTGTGAATACCGAAAGTCTTAAAGTTAGGATTTTTCTCAGTTTAGGAGTAGTAAAGTTAAGTAAAATCCTAACTTTAAGACTTTCGGTATTCACAGAAGGCATTTAGGAGTCCTAAAGTTAGGACTACTAACTTCTGTGAATACCGAAATGAGTAAGTTCATTCTGTGAATACCTAAAAGTACTAACTTTATGTTTACGTTTACGTTCACGTTTTGACGTAAGTTAGTTCTGTGAATCAGGCCCATAATGTTTGCAAGGTTAATGGGGCTGCAATCCAAAGAAGTAAGCCTCAGGTGGCAGTCATTGGCAAAAACGTTAATTGTAGACTCTGTGACAACAAGTATGAGTCTTTTAATCATTTATTATGCTCTTGCCCAGCACTTTTACTCCCACGTCACACACTGCTAAAACCACTCTTTCTCGCCCATGGCAAATGAATGTGCAACGAGGCCACGTACTTGGGGGGGAAATTTTCCAAAAAGTCACGCAACGCAGCGCAGCCCCCGCGAGGCTGCGCCGCGTTGCGCGACAGGGAGGGATCAGGAGAGCGCCATATCTTCAGAGATATGGCTCTCTCCTCCCCTTTCCCTTGCGCCGGCGCTGATTTCAGCTGCTGTGTGCCATGCACACACCTTAGAGCCGCAGCGCTAGGGTGTGTGCATGAGTGTAGCATAGGTTTTGTACAGGAAGGGTACCCTTCCTGTACAAAATACTATGCAAGTCACGATGCAAAGCTTTTCCGACTTTGCATACGTGCTGCACAGTGCAGCACGCATGGAAAGTCGGAAAAGCATGGAGAAATGAAAGCATTTCTCCTGTTAGCGCCTCCTTTGAAGGGCCGTTAACTTTTGGCGCAAAACCATGTTTACAAATATTTGTAAATATGGTTTTGTGTCAAAAGGCATGGGTGGTTGCATGGGAACGCCCATGTACCACCCATGTAACGCTCCCTCGGCACAAAGTAACGCAAAGCAGTGCTTTGCGCTGCTTTGCGCTACTGAAAGAGTGCTTTCCAGCGCAAAACATGTTTGACGCTGGAAAGAAAATAGCAAAAAAAAAATTTGCGCTGGTTTGCATCACTTTTGTGACGCTAAACCAGCGCAAAAGTTTTGAAAATCTCCCCCCAGGTGTTCACTCTTAGGGAGCCGATGGAACTCGCCAAATTTGTCAAATACATCAGCCTCATGCAATCGTGCATAAAAAAAGCGAATAAAGGCAGTAAATTGTTTGCTGAAGCATGCAGCCCTGGAATTGGCTAACCACAGCTAGTCAGCTGCAGCCAGCTGACAACTTTAATTTATAAAGTCCCCAGGTCGACCAACATAAACTGTGTAAGCTCAGGCTGGCTAAGACTTTGACAACCTGATCGCCCATCGCCTCCTGCATTTACCCCAGTATCAAGTTAGCTTAACTATCTTCTACCACTGCCACTAGAGAAGAACGTAGTACCACTGCAGACAGCTCTTTGTCTGAGAATAAGCACTTTAAGTACTTTATTGCCCTGCTACACAGAAAACACTATGCTGCTAAATAGGGCAGACTTGGGCATGTATAAAAACAGCCAACAGGACTCTTTTGAGACTATTGGACTATCACAGCCAGTACTCCTACCCCCCCCCCACCACCACCACCACCACCACCACGTGATTAAGCAGTTCTTAAGGCTTTGTTTGCACCTAACCTAAAAGCGGCCACATCCTTTCTTTTTCTTCCAGTTACAGATTTTAACCTCGCACCTAAGCATTTTATCTGTTTAAATAAGCGCCTTGGCCCATGTTCCTTTATGCCTTCATGAATTTCGGTTTCAACTGGTTTTATTTATTAGGTCTTTGTTTGTCAAACATTGCAAAGTTCCTTCTATTGTAAAGATTTTAATTAATCATACAATAAAGAAATCACTCACATTTACACGGGCGACAATGTATATACATATTTGATGTACTTTAAAATCAGTTATCATATTGTTTTAGCACTAAAACAAGTGTCACGTGTGGACACCGGTAACACACTGGCAGGGCTTTAAGAGAGATGCTAAAAGTAGGTCTCTAAAAGGGACGTGGCCTATGCAATTAAGGGCTTAAATATGTAAACTCAGGGGCCTGTTTATGATGGTTCTGTGCCGCTCTTGCACCATGCAAGGGAGCACAAGGGCGACGCAGTTCCTAAGTCAGATTTATCAAGCCAAGCAAAGCCACCTTGTGTGGCCCTGCATGGCTTGATAAATCCAGAGTAAAGCAATGCATCACAAATCACTGCATTACGTTACTCTGCCCTGGAAAGGTATTCCATGGGTGGAGCATGGGTGTTTCCACGCATCCACCCATGGATTCTGGCGCATTCCCCGATTTACAAAACTGGTAAACCTGGGAAAGTGTCAAAATGCTACGCCTCCCAGGTGAGGCGCAAGGGGAAGAAATATCTTTATTTATCCTCGTTACTTCCTCTTTCTAGGTGTACAGAATTCTGCAGCACACGTAGAAAGAGGAAAATGTCTCCTAGGATTGTTTTTGTGCACAATCCTGCTTACAACTCAGGCACAGTTGGGCCCTGGTGCAAAGGTGCCTGCGTTAGTGCTAGACAGCACATTGTGTGCCAGCGCTGGGAAATGACAGGGATGCGCCAAATATTGTTAAGTATTGTGCATTCCTGCTCTGTCCCGATCACTCAACTCAATGGCAGCAATCACTTTGCTGCGCTGCATAAATATGCCCCTACATTCCTCTGATAGTGGGCCAGCCGATCGTTTTTTTGGTGCAAGATTATGTAAAACATGTGAATTATCAAAGGAAATAAATCGCTGATATAAATTTCCTTACCATTGTTTCCATTAATTGTTTAGAAAATCGATTATTTGCCAGTATAGCACAAGAATGAAGTAAATAAAGAGAAAAATTGAAACGTATTTGGAGGCGTGGGAGGGGGGGGCATTTTTATGGGCAAAAGAAAGTTACCCATGTTAATATTATGTCTTGGAGTTTAAGGAGAGAGATTCTTAACCTCCTGCCTGCTCTATAGTTGGATGAAGAAGAGGAGGAACTAGACGAAGATGACTCAGCGAAAAAGGAATGCCGTCATACTCCTTTGGTGAGTAGTGATAGAAGAGATTTGTGCTGCCGAATGGAAATGCTGGGAGCATGAGAAAGGTTGTGGGCGTGGTTGAGTGCCTACTGGAAGACATTGAGGGGGTGTCCCATAAGAGTGGCCATGTCAAGCATGTTAACGAGTCTGTGTTTTCTGATTTGTCAAGAGAGTCCGAAGCCCATCCATTTGGCTGGATGATAATGTGAAGTCACTAAAATGATGTATATTTAATTGGAAGCATTTTTTTGCTCTTAGTTAATTCATCTTCTGTATTTATTGTTGTGCATGCACATAGTATACATGTATTGTTTTTCCCCCGATGCATTTGTATTCATAGATATGTTAGATGTATTTACTCTAATTTATTGTGTAGGTGGAAATGTACATTTCGCAGTTGTGTTTGTCTAGGTTCTGGCATTTGGTGTATCCATGTAGCAGATTGAGGGTGCTATGGAATGGCATGAGGTGGCTCTGTGACCCCACAGACCAGTGTGATAGTTCTGTGGGAGGAACTCCACCTGCGGCTGTTGCTACCTGGTGCTCCTCTATTTACATTCTTCTTAAATGTGTACTAACTCTCTACGGTCCTCGAAGGGAGTACTTTACAGGGTTGTTCACTATCTATTGCCCCCCAGCTTTGTCCAAGGATTGAATCTGATTTTTCCTTGCGGTGCGGTTTAATAAATAATCCAACATCATAGGCTTTTGGTCCAGTGACCTTATTGAAACAATGAGGGCCCTGGGGCCAGACCAGGTGCCATCCAAACCGCTGCTCTTCGCGAGTGCAGTTGAAGACCAGTGGTGGACTGGATTTTAGGGCAATCTGGCAGTGTCTGAGGGGCTGGTCTGACAGGTCAGCGTATAAGCTGTTTTTTGGCTGTTTGTGACCCTGTATTATGGTCCAGTGGGCCGGTTTATATTGATGATTTCTCTGATATTACCACAAACATTTACTCCAGCAGGCACAATTGCATGTGGTGTTCAAAACCTCGCAAAACACCTATACAGCGTGACTTTGCAAGTTTTAAAAAGCCACAGGAGCAAAGTTGCACATGCCAAGGAATTCATCAGGTTTTTAGAAAGTGGGTTTTAAAATTATGGGCCTCGTTTACAAGAGGCTTGCGCCGCCCAAGCATCACTTTTTTTGACGGTCCTGTGGCGCAGGCCTCTCACTCATATCTATGAGGTGACGCAAAACCACCCTGCGTTGCTCAGCATGGCCAAATCAATATGGGGTAAGGTAAGGCAGTGCTGTGCTCTGCTCCATATTTACAAGGCCGCGCTAAGCCACTTTGCATGGCTTAATGCCGCCTTGTAAATATGGTCCTCCTCGACGCAGTTTTCTGCAGCAAAGGGGCGTACAATGGGTGTTGCTGTGGGCGTTCCCACGCAACTCCCATTGCTTTTTGAAACTACTCCAGATTTACAGATAATCTGAGGCAGCGCCAAAAACTTACGCCTCCCCAGGGGAGGCATAAGAGTGGCACAACAGGAGAAATACTATTATTTCTCCTTGCTTTCTGCTCTGGCATGTAGCATAGAAGGAGCAAAACGACATTGATGATTGTTTTTGCGCAGGAAGGTGTCCCTTCCTGCACAACAACAATCATCCCTGCAAAGCAGGCACCCTGGCACCATGGTGCAATGGTACCTGCACTGGCGCTAGGCTGCCTTTTCTGAGCCGGCATGATTGCGGCACCTCGCTGTGCCATTTTCTTGCAATTATGCCCCATATATCGAGGAAAATGCCTCTTGTGATTGCTTTTGTGCAGGACGGCGCCCCTTCCTGCACAAAAACAATCATACAACAAGACAGACACCATTGCACCCCTGCGTTGGCGCTCAGCTGCAAATTGTGTGCCGCGCTTTCTGAAAGGACGGGAATGCACCTGGCATAGGGCAGCGCAGCAAAAAGACTTGCGGTGCTGCCCTACGCCAATTCTTTGTAAATGAGGCAAGTTATTTGGAGATACTGGGGGTAAAAATGTGCTCACTCGGTAGTCTGCGCCAAAGAGCTCCTACAGCCGGGAACAACAATGAAAACTGAGCATTATGGGACTCAAAAGTCGATCATGCCAAAATCCTTCATTATTACCAAAATGGAAGCGCCTGGAGCTAACGCACCGCTTGCTGTTTTGCACTACGGGTCTCCGGAAGCATCAAACTAGCGAGGCAACGAGAGCTTGTATGTACCCTGACTGAAGCTTTGTGTTTGTGTCTTGAGACCAGGGTGCGTGAGGAGGTTTGAATGTCGCAGACAGAAATATTTTTTGAAAGGAAAACAATCCAGTAGCTTTCTTTTATGATCAACGTTTCCTTGGCTTTAAAAAAAAAAAAAAATCACAAAGTTTGCAAAGGATGTATATGTGCAAAGCATTAGTCAAATAAATAAATATATACATAATTAAGTAAAAGATTAATAATTATAGTAATATTATAATGATAATAATAATTTGTTTTCTCTATAACAATTCTTTACATACTTTTGTTGCCTAGTTTAATGGTACTCAAGTTAACGACCTCGCAAGGGTGGAGCTCGAGACAGTGTTTAATTCGCTGAGATATCCCACCGGGAGATAAATCAGACCTCGATGTATAACACAAATATGGTGAGAAAGGCAAAATTTACAACACTGCCTTTGTTTGGATGTGAAAAATGTTTTTTTAAATTAATTTCTTAGCAAAAAAGATTTCAACACGTGTAAGTCATTCTTTTGAGGATATATGTTCACTATTACTCGTTGTTTGGGTGACAGGAAACATACGAGCTATCAGGGATGAAATCAAATAAAGGTTAAATAGGAAATTAGATTGATGCACGTCGAAATATTAATGCAAAGAGCGTGAAGGAACGATAGAGATACGAAATAGTGAAGCAAAGAGCCTCAGAAAGAATGAGTATGCGGGAAGAAAGCGAAGCAAAGAAGGGAAGGGCGGACGAGACAGAAAGGCTTTCATGAGTGAGAGGAGTAGGTGAACGGGAGAAGGGAGGAAGGCAGAGCCAGAGGATAAGGAAGAGGCGTGAAAGGGAGGAACCAAGAAACGACGGAAATTAGAGTGTGAAAAATATCAAACAGAAAAAAAGGACAGGAGACTGAAGAAAGAGGTTCAAAATAATGAAAGAGAAACAGAAACAAAAAGCGAAGATATAGAGAGAATAGATGAGTGGATGAGAAAAAGAATATATGGAGGGAAGGGCAGGAAAGGGGAGGGAAGGGGAGGGGAAGGAGACAGGGGAGAGAGGAAGGGAGGGAAGGGAAAGGAAAGGAAAGGAAGGGAATGGGAGGGGAAGGGAAGGTGGGAGGGAAGGAGGGGAAGGAGAGAGGCGAAAGGGGGAGGAGAGAGGGGAGAGGGGAAGGGAGGGAAGGGGAAGAGTAAGGGAAGGGAGAGGGAGGAGGGGGAGAGGGGAAGATGACGGAGCGAGGGGAAGGGAGGGAAGGGAGAGAATGGGAGGGGAAGGGGACTGAGAGAGGGGAGAGAGGAAGGAAGGGAAGGGAAAGGAAGGGGATGGGAGGGGAGGGGAAGGGATGGAAGGGGAGGGGAAGGAGATAGGGTGAGAGGAAGGGAGGGAAGGGAAAGGAAAGGCAGGGAAGGGGAAGGGAGGGAAGGGGAAGAGGAAGGGAAGGGAGAGGGAGGAGGGGGAGAGGGGAAGGGGAAGGAGAGAGGGGATGGGAGGGAGGGAAGAGGAAGGGAGGGAAGGGGAGTGGGAGGGGAAGGAGAGAGGGGAAAGGGGGAGGAGAGAGGGGAAGGGAGGGAAGGGGATGATGAAGGGAGGGAAAGGAGAGGAGGGAAAGGGAGAGGGAGAGGAGGGGAAGGGGACAGAGAGAGGGGAGAGGGAAAGGGAGGGAAGGGGAGGAAAGGGGAGGGGAGGGGAGGAGTGGGAGAGGGAAGGAGAGATGGAGAGGGGAAGGGAGGGGTGGTGAGGGTAGAGGGAGGGGAAGAGGGGGAGAGGGGAAGAGGAAGGAGAGAGGGGAGAGTGGAAGGAGAGAGGGGAAGGGAGGGAAAGGAAGGGGAGGGGAGGAGAGGAAGAGAGGGAAGAGGAAGTGGAAGGGAAGGGTAGGGTGGGGGAGGTGAGGTGAGGGTGAGGGGAGGGGAAAAGGGAGGAAGAAGGGACAGGAGACTTGAGTTGAGTTGAGTTGGGGTGTAGTGTGAGATTGAGGAATGGACTAAGAAAGACAGCGTTTCAGCAGCCTCCAAGCACATTGGAATAAGAACCAAGAACCAAGCATTAGAATAGGAACCAAGAGGCGTAGCAAAAAGAAGGGCTGAAATAACAGATAAGATTAAGAAAGAAAAAAGAACGAGGGAAAAAATGAACCAAAAGATAGAAAATGAAATAAATAAGAGGGAACGCAAGAGAAATAAACAAGAAAGTAACAGTGAAATGAGAAAAGGACAACCAATGAAAAGGGACGGCACAAAAAGCAAGATGAGGCGATAGAAAGAGGGAAGGAAGGAAGGAAGGAAGGAGGAGAGATGGGAGAAAGACAGGTATGAAGGAAGCAAGAGGAGGAAAATATTTTATTCATGAATTCTTAATAATTAATTAAAAACAAAGGATATGTGAAAACACGAGGAAAACTGCTAACAAGAGAAACGGAATCAGTAAAAATGAGAAAACGATGCAATCTGAAGCCGAGATACGATGAGTGAACCGGTAACAGATGCTAAAACAAAGAATGCTTAAAACACAACTTGACAGATGCAGTAAAGCGTGATGTGCTTGGATTTCGTCGTAATACGGGCAAACAGTGCCCCCTGCGGGATAATAAAATTAAATCTTTAGTTACTTAAAAAATAGATTAATTTGAAAAAACTGAGCAGTTTAACATCCTGCTATGACGAGAAAGAACCTTGACTGTTTTTCTGTGGATATGTTCACATCATTGAGCGCTTCATGTTTAATGTTTTCTTACAAAGATGAAATGACAATAAATGTATAGACGCCAACGCCAAGAGTCTTTCATTTCATGACATTCTACAGTAAAAGGAATGCTTCTCTATGGTAGAGCATGACGCATCAAAACTTAAATAAAAAAATAGGTCGAGTGATGAATTGGAATATACAAATCACAGCAAGCTATCTATCCACGGGGGGGGGGGGGGAGGTGGCAGAGGCACAAGCTGACTACAGAGGGCTGGAGGGAGTAGTAGGGACAGCAAGGGGACCACAGAGAGCAGGAGGCAGGGGGTGGAAACAGCAAGCTGACCACAGAGGGCATGTAAGAGGGGACCAGCAACACACAGACAATGGAGGGCAGGTCGGCGAAGGCTGGGCCAGTAAGAGGACCACGGAGGACAGGAAGGAGTGTCAAGGGCAGCACAACAGACCAGGGAGGGGCAGGAGCAGCAAGCTGACCAAGAAGGGGCAGGAGCAGCAAATTGACCACAGAGGGCATAAGGGAGGGGCAAGGGCAGCACAACGGTTCACAAAGGGCAGGAGAGAGGGCAGGACAGTGAGCTGACCACGGAAGGTAGGCAGGAGGAGCAGGGCAGCAAGCTGAACATGAAGGGCAGGCAGGAAAAGCAAAGGGGCAGCACACGGACCATGGAGGGCAGGAGCGAGGGGCAGGGGCACGGGCAGCACAACTGACCATGGAGGGCAGGAGGGAGAGGTCAGCGGCAGAAAACTGACCACAGAGGGCATGCGGGGGCTGGAGCAGCACATGGACAATGGAGGGCAGGCCGGAGGGGATAGGGGCAGCAATTGGACTACAGAGGGCAGAAGCGATGGGCAGGGGTAGCACATGGACAATTAAGGGCAGGGAGAGGGGCAGCACACCAACAGCAGAGGGCAGGTGGGGTGGCCAGAAGCAGTAAGCTAACCACACTGTGCAGGTGGAAGGGACATCAAAACTGACCACAGAGAGGAGGAGGGAGACACAGGGGCAGCACGTACAACAGGAGCAGGTGAGATGACATGAGACTGTGGCCAACCGCAGTGGTGGGTCCTCCGCAATGTCGGAAGAGCGTCGCTCCACTGCCTGGCTCAGAGCCAGCAAATGCAAAATAAAAGATTGTTCTTGCATCGTTTTATTTTACATTTGCTGGCTCTTAGCCAGCGTTGTTGGGTGGGGCGAGGCCTTGGCATGGGAGGGGGGAGGAGGAGTGCTACGTGCACTCCAATGCCTAAGTGCTCATGTGTGTTTGGCCGGCCATCTCAGGCCGACCAAAACACACATGCGCACTTAGGGGCATATTCTCAAGGATCTATCGCCGAGTTATCAGCACTTTATCGCAGCCAAAGTCGCGATAAATTCATCGCCCCACTCACAAGCTGGCGCCAACAGCCCATAACACCAGTTTACCTGCGAAAGCAGTCGCAAAAAACATCGCCACAGATGACCCCGGCAACTAACGCTAATGATATGCAGAGTAGGCGTTCCTGTGCAAAACTCCGCGACAACACCACTCCACAACATTCTCAACGACCAGCCACATCTGCGATAAGATCACAAAACATGCGATAAGGCGCGATAGCAGCAGGAAATTAACACCTGCTCTTACCTGGTGTAAAGTCGGATGACAACCGGCACCAGACAAGGGAGCACAGCCCATAGCCACACATGAAGAACAACAGATGCCCTGGAGCAACCCATCAAGCAGCCTGGAGCCCCAATGGGCCAACAACACCCACCGCCACCACCCCCAGGACTCTACCACCCCCTCCCGGGGTCCCACCCGGGCACCCCCCCCCAAGCCCCCCCTTCCCTTTGGACAAAGATATTGCACATCAGCTCCACGAAATCATGAACCAAACAAATCTCCAGAAGTCGCACAATCACAACACCTAACATACATGTGTGGTCAGAAAAAGGGAAACCATACATCCATATCATAATATCCAAATAATACGTTTATTACAGAATAAACCAAAAACAACAATTCTGAAGAGGCATGGCGGGTCTTCTCAGGACATTCTGTAAGTCACAGCCTGCAAAACAGAAATCTGGATAAGAAGGTGTGCCATGCACCCATCAAAGCACAGAGACAGAGAGCGAAAGATAGAGAGAGAGAGAGAGAGAGGGAGAGCGAAAGAGAGAGAGAGAGAGAGAGAGGGAGAGAGAGAGAGAGAGGGAGAGAGGGAGAGAGAAAGAGAGAGAGGGAGAGAGGGAGAGAGAAAGAGAGAGAGAGGGAGAGGGAGCGAGGGAGAGAGGGAGAGAGAGAGAGAGGGAGAGGGAGAGAGGGAGAGAGAAAGAGAGAGAGAGAGAGTGCCAACACTGCAGACCTAGGCCTCACTGCTCACCTGCTGCCACCGGTGTGTCTCCAACCACGAGCCGGTATACACTGCAGTCCCCCAGTGTCCAGAGACATGAATGGCAGAGTCCATACAGTTGCACACGCCATCATTGCTTGCCCGCCCCTGCGCACAGAGGCTGCTGCACCCCAGCCCCTCCCGCCGCCCAGCGGTGATTGCCCGCCCCTGCGCAACCAGGCCTCACTGCTCACCTTCCGCCACCGGCGTGTCTCCAAGAGGGCCCACCACGTTCCGGTGGGATCTCCAAGCCCGGGGCCCGCGACCATGGCACCCTCCACATCATGCAGCCTCTCACCGCGGGCCACAAGGTCACACACATGACTCTGGGTCTTGATTTCGCAATGGCAGAGACCACATCAGTGCACACGGCATCATCGCAGGCTGCACACCCGCTCAGCGCTTGAGGTGCCACTAACTCTGTGAACCGCGAGGCAACGCCACGTGTCGGGAGGCCCGCACTGCCCGCTGGCTCAGGCCTACACTGCGGTCCAGCAGGGCTCACACTGATCCTTGCCAGTCCGGACCGCCAGGATGGCGCATCATCGCAGGCTGCACACCCGCTCAGCACTTCAGGTGCCCTCATCTCACTGCACCGCAAGACACCGTCCTGTGGTGGTGTGCCTGTGCCTGACAGTGTATCCGGTGCCACCAAGTCTGTGCACCGCTAGCCATGGACCCTTAATGATTGAGTTCCGTGGTGCGGATGCCATTATGTCACCCCCGGCACTGGGCAATGTGAGGTGGCAGGGCCCTAGGCCCTCATGCATACATGAGAACTACACGGAGACACCCAGTTAGAGAGTGGAAATGGCGTCCAGCACGTGCGCCAAGCCCTTTTTATTGGCAGGGTAACATGTCCTGTGACGCCTGTGCTGGATGGGTGTGGTGTGGGTGTACACCAGCCGTGATGGAGTGGCTGTGGCATGCTGACAACTAGACCTGTGAGCTGCAGATCCCTACAGTGAAGACCTGGGACATGTGGCGTTGCCGTCCTCCCCTGTGTGCGTAAGCGGAGTGGGCTGTCCTGGCCTATGCCAGTCCAGCGTAAGGGTGTGAACAATGACCCCAGAGCTCTGGGCGTGGTTCCGTCCTGGGCTGGACAAGGAAGTGACTAATGGATGTGTCTCTGTTGTAGTGTCGGCGCCACCCGGACCGCAATCGGCAATCTGTCACCCTGTGACAAAAGTCCCACAACATGAGCAACATGGACGTAAGGGGGAATCACTGACCCTACATTCATCCATACTTCCACACTGGAAAGATCATAGACATGACACATCTGTGTGAATATGAATGTTTATTGCACATTCAGTGGAGTGTTGCAGCTGGAGCAGTACAGGGGCATGCCAACCCCACTTTACATTGTTGGCCCGTGGAGGGCCAGTCAGAGTCCTTCAGGGAATGACAGGTCCATCAGGAGAGGAGGAGTTCAGTCCGCAGTCTGATAGCTGTGTCATTGGTGACCAAACAGAATTTGGCAGTCCATGTCGAGGTCCAAGGTGAGTGTCGCAGAGTGCATTGGGGGACAGTGGAAGGTGATGATGCAGAGGGCAGAACCAAGCAGAAACAGGCCACATTGCGGAGATGAATGCTACTGCGTCCTTCTGACCACAAAGGCATATTCATCCGCATCTTCGTCCTCTGCTGTTGCATGTGCCTCACATGTGGGTGGTGGTGTTCTGTCTCCAGCACTGTGTGGCAGTGACACCTCAGGGGCCGGAGGTGGAATGTCTGCCGCACTGTGTGGCACTGACACATCAGGGGCCGGAGGTGGAATGTCTGCCGCACTGTGTGGCACTGACACATCAGGGGCCGGAGATGTGGATGGGGTGGTAGCAGCAGCATGCATCAGTGCCAGGCCTTGTGGCAGCAATGCCATGAGGAGGGTCTTTAGGGCATTGAGGGACCCAGCTACCTCTCGCTGGTGTTCAGCCGTGGCAGCCGCACTTTCCGCCTGCGTCTGCTCCATGTTCTCCATGATCCTCCGCATGTGCCCCAACTCCCGGGTGAGATCGCTGGAGGCACTCTGGCTAGACAGTCATTCTTGTCGCAGAGTCAGGACTCTAGCGATGTCAGCCATGGTCCATTGGAGAGCATGGAGCGGACTGTGGGTGTCCGTTAGGGACTGTGAGTGGTCCCTGATGGGACTCAGACACCCACATATGGCGTCTAGTTTGGCTGCCATGCGGTCGAACCCCACCTGCACCTGTTCAGCCAGCTTCTCCTGGCCCCCCAACACACGGCGTTGGAAGGCCATGTGTTCGTCGTGGGGGTCCTGGGAGGCAGCCGTGGTGGTGGGTGCTGCCTGCTGTGTGTTCTGTGCAGGGGGTGGGTTCTCCTCGTGGCAGCTCGGATGCCCTGCTCCTGGAAGTGGGCTGCGGAGGCTGTCCACGAGCTGTTGGAGGGCGTCGGAGTCGAAGGTGTGGTGGTCCTCTTCGTCATCAGAGTAGAGAGGTTCGGACTGCTCCGCAGGAGGTGTTGGATTTCCCCCTGCAATGTGAAGGGGAGATGCAGTTTCACATTGTGTTCATATGTATGTTGACGCATTGTACATGTTTACATTCAGACTGCATGACAATGTACATTGTGACTGTTTGGGGGGAGCTGCCTATTTGATGCAGGACAGTGGACATTCCGACTACATCACGGATGTGTGTTTGTTCTTGTACATTGTCATCTGGCATTTCCCTGCAATGCCAAATGTGATTGGCCAGTTTCTATGCACATGCGGCACTAGTTGTGTCCTCTGTTCTGTTGTGGACGTGTTGCGGTTTGTACCACATCGTTGTCAATGTTGATGTGCTCTGTATGTAATGTGTGTGTGCCGCATTTTGGGGGAGTCGCCCCTGAAGCTCTGATGTAGCTGCCCCTTATCCCTTACATGCGGTGTGCCTCGGGCTTCTGTGCTTATGCAGTGCTGAGATGTTGCATACCTGTGTGCATTGGTCTCTTGGTGGGAGTTGGGGGTCTGGGGCATGGTTTGTCCGCAGATGTGCTATGTTTAATTGTGCATGTGTGCCATTGTGCCCATCTCCCCCCGTCACCCCAGTCCCTGGTCGTTACTCACCCTGCTGCTGTTGTGTCCGGTCATGTTGAGCAGTGTCCGGTCCCCCAACTCCTGCCACCGTCTCCCCACTGATGACTGTGGACACCATTTCCTCCATCTCGTCCAGCTCCTCCTGTGGCGCTGGACTCCCACCTCCAGTCTGCATTGCTGCCTTCCGGTTGTTTGCGAGTTTCAGCTTGGTTTTGCGCTTCACATCATTCCAGCGCCTCTTGACCTCGTCCATTGTCCTCCTCAGCACTCCGACTGCATTCACCTTGTCCACGATGGTCTGCCATATTCCATTTTTGGTTGCCAGTGACACAGTGGAGGTGACGAACAGTGTTTGATGGTGTTCTATCACCTCCGATATCAGGATCCTGTTTTCCTGCGGACTGAACCGCTTCTTCCTACTCTTCTTGTCCTTGCCCTTCCCTGACCCCGAGGCCCCAGGCTGGTCCTCCGGGGGGCTTGTGGGGTTCTGGTTGTCCTCTGTACTTGCTCTGGATGCCTCCATTGTGCTTCGCTGTTGTTTGGCTTTTGTTTGTATGTTTTTTTTCTACTTTTATAGTGCATTTTCCCGCATGACGCGTGGGAATTGCTGGCCTGTGGCTGGTTTTCGCAGATTTTTGTATCGCGATTGGCGTCATCGCTACTATTTTCGCGTTTTTGCGGCGTCGCGTTGATTTTAACGTGTTCATTTGACGTGTTATCGTGTGACTATCGCATGGTACCGCCGTGTTGGGAATGCCACGTTGACACAGCGTTATTTTCCCGCGATGGACTGCGATGTGAAGTGTTGCGTTAAGCTGGATTTGCAGTAGTTATCACACGTTCTTAAGAATATGCCCCATAGGTTTTCTCCAGCCCAGCTGCATTGAGCAGCTGGGCTGTTGAAACACCACAGACTCCCTGGTCTGAGCAGGGCATCTTTCATGCCTGCTCAGACCAATCCCCATGCTGCTCTGCAGTGCAGGGATTGGACAGGGAGTCTGTCCCAGGGGCTGCTGGGACCAGGCAGGTAGAGGAGAGGCGGCGCAATGCGACGCTGGAGGTGGCCGGCGGCAAAAGGTATGTTTTTTTTTCTTTTAATATTGTATTTCTACCCCTTGCCCATGCGACTCCTATCACGTGACCCCACCCTTTGTTTATGGCGGCTGCCGCTGGCCAACCAGCACTGTGCAGGATATAGACCGTCATTATCATTTGAGATGTTATCAATGATGTCATCAATTATTTCATTTACCATGACATGACATGAGTGATGTAATATATGGTTATAAGCAGTGGATGGTGGGGCCACAAGTTATAGTTTACTCACTGAACTATAACTTGCAAATGTCAGGTTATTTTTTTGGTTCGTTTTTAAACATTAGTTTTTGAGTCATTTCATTACCTAACTATAATGTCACTCTAGCCTTTGTTTTTTTGGTGAATTTCTAGAGTTTCTTTAATGTAGGTAAAGATCACATTACCATACCTTATGATTGCGTCACTTTAACTTTAGTTTTTTTTCAGTGATTTTCTGGGTTTTTTTAATGTAAGGGATGATCATATTACTATATTTAATTATAACATCTCTTTAACCTTTGCCTTTTTTCAGTGAATATTCATATACATACATCCCAAGCACTGTTTTCCTTATGTCTTTCCTTAATTAATGTTTTAATACAGACCATTGAGTTAAGCACTAGCCGCATTGTGAGTGTCCTGCAGGTCAGAGGTTCAGATTCCTACACGATTTCCTTAGCCTACCAAATTCATTGAGTATTTACCAAGTTATACTGAATAATGCAAATTGCAGGAAAGAATGTTTTATGTAAAGTATTTTGAGTGAAAGTGCTGTACAATATAGGGAAACATGCGCTATGAACTTCTCTCTCATTTTTATTACGGTCTAGTAGTGTCCTCAGTAGTCACCGGTAATAAGAAAATGATGTGGTTAGTTCTAATGGAACAAAGTATTACAGCTGAGTTGCTATGTCACAATGCCTTGTGCCAGAGCCAGCACTTTGAAAAGAAGGACACAGATTAGAAGTATAGCTTATATTTAGAAAACCGAATGAAGAACAAGCCTGAGACCAATGTTTTAGGTTTTTGGGGGCGTGTATTAGTGTGACCAGCCGCGGCTCCTCCGCAATGGTGGAGGAGAGTCGCCCCACTGGCTCAGAGCCAGCAGCTGAAAAATAAAACAATATTTTTTGTAAAAAATTTTTTTGCAGCTGCTGGCTGAACCAGCGTTTGCAGGAAGGGGCCGGGCCGGGCCAAGAGAGGGGGAGGGGGAGTGGTAGGTGCACTTTTAAGTGGGAATGTCAGTTTGACCAGCCTTCTTAGACTGGCCAAACTGACATGCCACTTAGGTTTCTCCAACCCAGCTGTATTGCACAACTGGGTTTGAGACTCCCTGTGCCTGAGCGAGCGTTTATCCAGCCCGCTCAGGCCAATTCCCAAGATGCTTGAGAGCAGCGCGGGGATTTGATGGGGAGTCCGTGATGCCAGGAACTGGAAGCAGAGGAGTGCAAGGCGGCCGGCAGCACCAGGTAAGTCTTTTATTAATATTTTTTTATTATTAAACCCCCTGTGCGCTCCTCCCGCAGCCCCCCAGCACCCACCTTGCCCCCTCCAGCCACCTCACCACTCTTTATCTGTGTCAGCCGCCACTAGGTATGACCATGTATTATAAGGAATAAAATGCCCCCACTGTACTTTAAAATGATATTGCACACCACACAGGAGGTATGTGGTCTCCGTCTTTTTCTTTTATACAATCACAGAACTCCTCTAGGACTCTCAGTAGCCTTATAATGTACGATCGAAGGTACTTTAACATTATTGGATATATACATTAAAAGGATTTATTATGGTTAAAGTACGATCCATTCACATGAAAGTGTGACGTTTATATTTTCTGCTTCGTTTTCTATAACTAAATTCAAAGCTGATTATTGTGTCCCCCGATGCATTGGAAAGACACTTCTCACCTCTTCGAGGCCTGAATAGAGTGATGAAAGGATAAATAGTGGTCAGTTTCCTGTTTATAGACTGAAGAGCTCAAAGGCATTCCTTCTCCTGCACCCATCTCAGAGATAAAGTGGATCAAGACCAAATCGATTAGGACACTGCAAAGTGGCATTAGGCAGTGGCTGTGACAGCACACGATCCCTATGCATGCCAACAGTGCAGAGGCACTGGGTGATGTACAATGGGCTCATAAAACAGAAGATATTGTGCCAGGTTTACTAAAGGGCAACATGCATGCCAACATTTCAAACCTCTCAAGTGTGAGATTTTGAAAACAAAATCGGGGGAATTTATTTTCCCTATTGACTTCTATTTAAGCAGAGGCAATTATCGACGAAAAACAGGTAAAATAAAGAATTTTTGGCTTTAAAAATTAGGAGTCTCTCGTCTGGTTTGGGTTTGTTGGCATGTATGGGGTATACACTGTGCAAGGCTACACAAACAGCAGCGACAATCACATTTTACATGCAAAGGCTATTTTGCTTTGAATGTTGACCCTCACACAGAGCAAAAAACAGATTTGTGTCGACCTCCTCTTAATTTATGCAAAAGGGAGTGTGTTATAAATTGTTCCTATGTTTACCCCTAATGGTTCCTGCTGAATTCCCCATCCTCTGCCTCTGTATTTTATTTATTTATTTATTTAATGCAATTTTATACAGCGCTTTACAAAAGGACCAGTTAATTACATAAGGACTTCAGGGTGCATGAGTTACATAAAAGATACAAACATCAAAACTCTGAGGGGTATATTCACAAGAACGTGTGATAACTACCGCAAGAGTAGCGTAACGCAACTCTCAATATCACAGCATAGTGCGGGAAAATAACCCCGTGTCAACGTGGAATTCACAACAAGGCGGTAGCATGCGATAGTCTGCCGAAACCGCGGACAATGTCCGCGATACAACCACCACGATGGAGATAAAAACACAAACCACAACACCAAAAACACACGATGGGCCAAAGCGCGATGAGGAAATCAGCGACAAGCAGCGCCATGCCTGCAACACACACCTGGCAGGTGTCAAAAATAACCATAAAAGTATAAAAAACACCCACACACAAACTGACCAACACCCAAGCACCATGGAGGCAGCCGGAGCAGGCGCAGAGGACGAGCGCAACCCCACAAGCACCCCGGACGACCAGCCTGGGACCTCGGGGACAGGGAAGGGCAAGGACAAGAAGACCAGGAAGACCAAGTTCAGTCCGCAGGCGAACAGGATCATAGTCACGGAGGTGATGGAACACCATCAACAACTCTTCGTCACCTCCAACGTGTCATTGGGCACCAAAAATGGAATATGGCGGGACATCGTCGACAAGGTGAATGCCGTCGGAGAGCACAAGTGGACAATGGACGAGGTCAAGAGGCGATGGAATGACATCAAGCGGAAGACCAAGGAGAAACTCAGCGCCAACCAGAAGGCAGCAACGCAGACCGGAGGTGGGGGCCCAGCGCCACAGCTGGAGCTGGATGACATGGAGGAAGGAGCTGGTGTCGACAGTCATCAGTATGGATACTGTGGCCGGAGTCGGGGACCGGACACTGCTCGACAGGACACAACACAACCGCAACAGGGTGAGTGACCACCAGGTACTGGGGGGATGGGGGAGATGGCCACAATGGCACACATGCACAAGCAAGCAGGGCACAGTGCACACCCACAATGACCCTGGGTCCTCGCCCAGACCCACAGACTGTCACAATGTACAATGCCATGCTGTCTGAATGTCAACCTGTACCATGCGGCTACATACATGTGGACACATTGTAATACACCATCTCCCCTTCACATCGCAGGGGCATCGTCAACACCTCCTGCAGAGCAGTCACAGCCACTCTTCACTGATGACGAGGAGGAGAACAACACCAGCATCGACACCCAAACCATCCAAGACATCATTGACCTCATCCGCCAGCCACCTCCAGGATCATGGCAGCCCAGCTACATCAATGAGACCCCACCCACCACCCAAACCACCCAGCAGGAGGCACCCACAGCCCCGGCACTCTCCCAAGAACCCCAGGAACAACAAATGGCCTTCCAACGCCGTGTGCTGGAGGGCCAGAGGGAGACGGCCGAGCAGGTGCGGGTGGGGTTCGACCTCATGGCTACCAAACTGGACGCCATCCTTGGGTGTCTATGTCTGCCCCATGGTCTCCAACGAGCCCTGACTGACATCGTTGGAGTCATGACGCAGAGGGAGGAATACCTGTCCGCTCAGAGTGGCCCCAGCTATGCCAGCCGTGAGCTGGCACACATGCGGAGGCTCATGGAGGACATGGTGCGGATGGAGGCGGAAAGGATGGCAGCCACCGCTGCACATCAGCGAAATGTAGCTGGGATCTACCAGGCCCTGCATGTCTTCATCATGGCATTGCTGCCACAGGCGTGGCGATGATGAATGCTGCTGCCCCCACACCATCCACATCTCCGCCCCCTGGTGTGTCAGTGCCTACCAGTGCGGCAGTCGTATCCACTCCGGCACCTGATGTGACACTGCCACACAGTGCGGCCGACAATCCTCCTCCCGCCCCTGATGTGTCAGTGGCACACAGTGCCGCAGCCGGTACTGCAACACCCACAGGTGGGGCAGAGCACACATCCGGGGACGAGGACGTGGATGGGATTGAGATCAGAAGGAGGTACTAGCATTCATTTCCGCCACCTTGCCTGTTTCTGCTTGGTGCCGCACATGGCCTCAAGACGTACCACTGACCCCCGATACACTCCGATGCACTCACCTTGGACAGCGACATGGACTGCCACATCCTGTTTGACGACCATTGACACGACGGACAGACTGCGGACTGTACCCTTCCCCTCCCGCAGTACAGGTCATCCCCGGATGTACACTGGCTGGCCATCCACGGGCCCATATTGTGTAGTGTGCTCGGCATTGCTCTGTACCGCTCCAGCTGCATGACTGCACTGGATGTGCAAATAAACATCCAGTGACGCACTGCTGTGTAATGTCTTACGTCACTCATGTATGGATGTGTGGATGAATGTGGGGACAGTGCCTTCCCTTGCGTCAATGATGTTCATCCTGTGGGAGCCAGTCAGAGGGTGCGACATTGCATTTTGTGTACCGGGTCCCGTGAACACTACAACAGGGACACACGCATCAATCACTTCGTTGTCTGGACATGGACTGGACCACGCCCAGATCCCACGAGTCATTGTTGCAAGCCCTGTGCTGGTCCGGCGTACGGCAGGCCAGACCACTCCGCTTACGCCCCGAGGGGGGGCCCTCATTGCTACCCGTCGCAGCCGTACTCGCTGGTGGTGTGCAGGTCACTGGTCTAGTTGTCAAAGTGGATGATGGACGGAGTGTTGAACATTGCAAGCACTCACCCCCAGTCAACTGATCTGGGTTTAATCCATCATCATTCTTTAGCTCACTCCGTCACCCCAGTTCAGACATGGCCATATGCAAATCAGTCTGACCCTGTGCCTCATGGGAACAGTCCAGCCCGAACTGACAAGCCATGTCTTCCCTGGACCGGAAACAAGCATCCTGGGACCGGTTTCGGGTTCATAACCCTTATCAGCCAGGCTATCTTGAATCCCAGACGTGGGTCCCTTGCTCACTTTGCCACTGGATTCAAGATTGCCTGGCTGATGACGGCTGTAAGCCAGAAATCGGTCCCAGGATGCTTGTTTCCGGTCCAGGGAAGACATGGCTTGGCAGTTCGGGCTGGACTGTTCCCATGAGGCACAGGGTCAGACTGATTTGCATATGGCCATGTCTGAACTGGGGTGGCGGAGTGAGCTAAAGAATGATGATGGATTAAACCCAGATCAGTTGACTGGGGGTGAGTGCTTGCAATGTTCAACACTCCGTCCATCATCCCCTTTGGTTTTGCTATGTTCGCCCTAAGTTTGCAGGGTATGCCCAGACGTGGGTCCCTTGCTCACTTTGCCACTGGATTCAAGATAGCCTGGCTGATGACGGCTGTAAGCCAGAAACCGGTCCCAGGATGCTTGTTTCCGGTCCAGAGAAGACATGGCTTGGCAGTTCGGGCTGGACTGTTCCCATGAGGCACAGGGTCAGACTGATTTGCATATGGCCATGTCTGAACTGGGGTGGCAGAGTGAGCTAAAGAATGATGATGGATTAAACCCAGATCAGTTGACTGGGGGTGAGGGCTAGCAATGTTCAACACTCTGTCCATCATCCCCTTTGGTTTTGCTATGTTCGCCCTAAGTTGGCAGGGTATGCCCAGACGTGGGTCCCTTGCTCACTTTGCCACTGGATTCAAGATAGCCTGGCTGATGACGGCTGTAAGCCAGAAACCGGTCCCAGGATGCTTGTTTCCGGTCCAGGGAAGGCATGGCTTGGCAGTTCGGGCTGGACTGTTCCCATGAGGCACAGGGTCAGACTGATTTGCATATGGCCATGTCTGAACTGGGGTGGCGGAGTGAGCTAAAGAATGATGATGGATTAAACCCAGATCAGTTGACTGGGGGTGAGTGCTTGCAATGTTCAACACTCCGTCCATCATCCCCTTTGGTTTTGCTAGTTGTCAGCATGTCACAGCCACTCCCTGAGGGCAGGTTTTCACACACACCACACCCATCCGGCACAGGCGTCACAGGCCATGTGACTCCGCCAACATAAGGGGCCGACGACGTCACATTCCCTTCTTCCGGTGGTGACTGCATGACGGACGCTCCACGGTTCGCACTCATATAGGGCCCATGAGTTGTTGCGCACAGGGTTAGTGGCATCCGAGGCCTTGAGTACGGCATGGGCCTACCACCACGTGGCGCAGACTGGGGTTGCACAGGGTTAGTGGCATCCGAGGCCTTGAGTACGGCACGGGCCTACCACCACGTGGCGCAGACTGGGGTTGCACAGGGTTAGTGGCACACGGGACCTTGCGGACGGCACAGGCACCCCGCCACGGGACTGTGACTTTGGGTGCACTGAGTCAGTGGCACCTTGAGCTGCTGAGCGTGTGTGCAGCCTGCGATGATGCCCCTTCCCGGCGGTCCGGACAGCTCAGGTTTTGTGTGCCCTGCTGGACCGCAGTGTAGGCCTGAGCCAGCGGGCAGTGCTGGCCTACCGCCACGTGGTGTCGCTTCCGGGATCCCAGAGTTGGTGGCACCCATTGGGCTGAGCGGGTGTGCAGCCTGTGATGGTGCCGGGTGCACTGGTATGTCCTCTGCCATGGAGTAATCAAGACCCAGCACCAAACGTGAGACCTTGTGGCCTGCGGAGCGGGCTGCATGATGTGGAGGGTGCCATGTCCGTGGGCCCCGGGCTTGTGGCTTGCAGCGGCACGTGGTGGGACCTCCTGTCTACGCGCCAGTGGCAGAAGGTGAGCATTGAGGCCTGGGTGTGCATGGGCGGGCATGCTCCGATGGATGGTGGGAGGGGTTGGGGTGCCTCTGCCTGGGTGTGCATGGGCAGGCAGGCGATGTTGTCTTGTGCAAGTGTGTGTACTGTGCCAGTCATGTATCTGGGCTCTGTTTCAGCTGACGGCTCTGACTCAGATGTGTGACCTGGTGTCCTGCTATACATACCGGCACATGGTTGGAGACACACCGGTGGCAGCAGGTGAGCAGTGTGGCCTGGGTGAGCAGGGGCGGCACGTTCTCTCTCTCTCTCCCTCTCTCCTCTCTCTCTCCTCTTCTCTCTCTCTCCCTCTCTTCCTCTCTCTCTCTCTCCCTCTCTTCCTCTCTCTCTCCTCTTCTCTCTCTCTCTCCCTCTCTTCCTCTCTCTCTCCTCTTCTCTTTCTCTCTCTCTCTCTCCCTCCCTCTCTTCCTCTCTCTCTCCTTCGCTCTCTCTCTGTCCTCTGATGTGCACAGGACACACCTTCTCATCATGTTTTTTGTCTTACAGGCTGTGACCTACATATTGTCCCGAGGGGACCGGCCATGTGTCTTCATTTCATTTCGTTGTTCATTTTAATAAAGTTTCATTTGTTGCTTCGAAAGTGAATGTGTGCTGCTCATTTCTGTGACGACACATGCATGTCACCAGTTCTGATTGTGCGGCATCAAGCGGAATATTTTGTACATGTTTAGGTGTGGCTGATGTGGCATGTCTTTGGTCGGGGGGGTGCCAGGGAGGGGTGGTCCTGGGGGTGGTGGCGGCGGGTGTTGTGGCCCTCTTGGGTGTCTGGGTGGATCCATGGCATCTGTTGCCCTTCCGATGTAGCCCTGGGCTGTGCTCCCTTTTGGTTTGCAGGCTGCCGTCCGACTTTACACCAGGTCAGAGCAGGTGTAGATTTCCTGGTGCTAAGGCGCCTTATCGCCTGTTTTGTGTTTTTATCTCCGATGTGGCTGGTCGTTGTGAATGTTGAGGTGTGATGTTGTCGTGCCTTTTGCCACGGGAACGCCCACTCTGCATTTCATTAGCGATAGTTGCGCGGGTCCTCTGTGGCGATGTTTTTTGCGGCTGCTATCACGGGTAATCTGGTGCTGTGGGCTGTTAACACCGGCTTGTGAATGGGGAGGTAAATTTATCACGACTTTGGCTGCGATAAAGTGCCGTTAATTCGGCGATAGCTCCTTGTGAATATGCCCCTAAATTCACATAAGAATGGTAGTAAGTACAAAACTATACTACATATAGTAATGGTTAGAGTTACATATATTCAAGTTCCAAGGAGATGATGGACGGAGCCCTGAAACTTTTCAGACACTCACCCCCAGTCACAGGTCTGGGTTGAATCCATCATCGTTCTTTAGCTCCCTTCGCCACCCCAGTTCAGACACAGCTATATGCAAATCAGTCTTGACCCTGTGCCTCATGGGAACAGTCCAGCCTGAACTGCCAAGCCATGTCTTCCCTGGACCGGAAACAAGCATACTGGGACCGGTTTCGGGGTAACAGCCCTCATCAGCCAGGCTAGCTTGAATCCAGTGGCAAAGTGAGCAAGGGACCCACGTCTGGGCATCCCCTGCCAACTTAGGGTGAACAAAGCAAGCACAAGAAGATGATGGACGGAGCGCTGAAACTTTTCAGACACTCACCCCCAGTCACAGATCTGGGTTGAACCCATCATCGTTCTTTAGCTCACTTCGCCACCCCAGTTCAGGCAGAGCTATATGCAAATCAGTTTTGACCCTGTGCCTAATGGGAACAGTCCAGCCCGAACTGCCAAGCTATGTCATCCCTGGACCGGAAACAAGCATCCTGGGACCGGTTTTGGGCTAACAGCTCTCATCAGCCAGGCTAGCTTGAATCTAGTGGCAAAGTGAGCAAGGGACCCACGTCTGGGCATACCCTGCCAACTTAGAGCGAACAAAGCAAACACAAGGAGATGATGGACGGAGCGGTGAAACTTTTCAGACACTCACCCCCAGTCACAGATCTGGGTTGAACCCATCATCGTTCTTTAGCTCACTTCGCCACCCCAGTTCAGGCAGAGCTATATGCAAATCAGTTTTGACCCTGTGCCTAATGGGAACAGTCCAGCCCGAACTGCCAAGCTATGTCTTCCCTGGACCGGAAACAAGCATACTGGGACCGGTTTCGGGGTAACAGCCCTCATCAGCCAGGCTAGCTTGAATCCAGTGGCAAAGTGAGCAAGGGACCCACGTCTGGGCATACCCTGCCAACTTAGAGTGAACAAAGCAAACACAAGGAGATGATGGACGGAGCGGTGAATCTTTTCAGACACTCACCCCCAGTCACGGAACTGGGCTGAATCCATCATCGTTCTTAAGCTCACTTCGCCACCCCAGTTCAGACACAGCTATATGCAAATCAGTCTTGACTCTGTGCCTCATGGTAACAGTCCAACCCGAACTGCCAAGCCATGTCTTCCCTGGATCAGAAACAAGCATCCTGGGACCGGTTTCGGGCTCATCAGCCAGGCCATCATTTGTCTTTTTGCATTTGTCACCCCGAGTGGGACGGGTATGCCCAGACGTGGGTCCTATGCTCTCCTTGCCACTGGAGTCAAGCTATCCTGGCTAATGAGGGGTGAAACCCCAAAACCGGTCCTACAATGCTTGTTTCCAGTCCAGGGAGGACCTGGCCTGGCAGTTCGGGCTGGACTGTTCCCATTAGGCGCAGGGTCAAGACTGATCTGCATATGGCTGGGTTCAAACTGGAATGGCATGGGAAGCAAATCAACGATAGATTTAGGCCCAGATCTCTGTACTGCGGTGAATGTATGACTTTGCTCTGCATTCTGTCCATCATTTGTCTTTTTGCATTTGTCAACCTGAGTGGGACGGGGATGCCCAGACGTGGGAACCATGCTCTCCATGCCACTGGAGTCAAGCTATCCTGGCTGATGAGGGGTGAAACCCCGAAGCCGGTCCTAGGATGCTTGTTTCCAGTCCAGGGAGGACCTGGCCTGGCAGTTCGGGCTGGACTATTCCCATTGGGCGCAGGGTCAAGACTGATTTGCATATGGCTGGGTTCAAACTGGATTGGCATGGGGAGCAAAAAAACGATGGATTTAGGCCCAGACCTCTGTACTGGGGTGAATGTATGACATTGTTCTGCATTCTGTCCATCATTTGTCTTTTTGCATTTGTCACCCCGAGTGGGACGGGTATGCCCAGACGTGGGTCTTGTGCTCTCCATGAAACTGGAGTCAAGCTATCATGGCTGATGAGGGGTGAAACTCCGAAACCGGTCCTAGGATGCTTGTTTGTAGTCCAGGGATGACCTGGCCTGGCAGTTCGGGCTGTACTGTTCCCATTGGGTGCAGGGTCAAGACTGATTTGCATATGGCTGGGTTCAAACTAAAATGGCATGGGGATAAAAAAAACGATGGATTTAGGCCCAGATCTCTGTACTGAGGTGAATGTATGACATTGTTCTGCATTCTGTCCATCATTTGTCTTTTTGCATTTGTCACCCCGAGTGGGACTGGTATGCCCAGATGTGGGTACTGTGCTCTCCATGCCACTGGAGTCAAGCTATCCTTGCTGATGAGGGGTGAAACCCTGAAACTGTTCCTAGGATGCTTGTTTCCAGTCCAGGGAGGACCTGGCTTGGCAGTTCAGGCTGGACTGTTCCCATTGGGCGCAGGGTCAAGACTGATTTGCATATGGTTGGGTTCAAACTGGAATGGCATGGGGAGCAAAAAACAATGGATTTAGGCCCAGATCTCTGTACTGGGGTGAATGTATGACATTGTTCTGCATTCTCTCCATCATTTGTCTTTTTGCATTTGTCACCCTGAGTGGGACGGGTATGCCCAGACGTGGGTCCCGTGATCTCCTTGCCACTGGAGTCAAGCTATCCTGGCTGATGAGGGGTGAAACCCCAAAACCGGTCCTAGGATGCTTGTTTCCAGTCCAGGGAGGACCTGGCCTGGCAGTTCGGGCTGGACTGTTCCCATTGGGGGCAGGGTCAAGACTGATCTGCATATGGCTGGGTTCAAACTGGAATGGCATGGGAAGCAAATCAACGATAGATTTAGGCTCAGATCTCTGTACTGGGGTGAATGTATGACATTGTTCTGCATTCTCTCCATCATTTGTCTTTTTGCATTTGTCACCCTGAGTGGGACGGGTATGCCCAGACGTGGGTCCCGTGATCTCCTTGCCACTGGAGTCAAGCTATCCTGGCTGATGAGGGGTGAAACCCCAAAACCGGTCCTAGGATGCTTGTTTCCAGTCCAGGGAGGACCTGGCCTGGCAGTTCGGGCTGGACTGTTCCCATTGGGGGCAGGGTCAAGACTGATCTGCATATGGCTGGGTTCAAACTGGAATGGCATGGGAAGCAAATCAACGATAGATTTAGGCCCAGATCTCTGTACTGGGGTGAATGTATGACATTGTTCTGCATTCTGTCCATCATTTGCCTTTTTACATTTGTCACCCCGAGTGGGACTGGTATGCCCAGATGTGGGTCCCGTGCTCTCCATGCCACTGGAGTCAAGCTATCCTGGCTGATGAGGGGTGAAACCCCGAAACCGGTCCTAGGATGCTTGTTTCCAGTCCAGGGAGGACGTGGCCTGGCAGTTCGGGCTGGACTGATCCCATTGGGCGCAGGATCAAGACTGATTTGCATATGGCTGGGTTCAAACTGGATTGGCATGGGGAGCAAAAAAACGATGGATTTTGGCCCAGACCTCTGTACTGGGGTGAATGTATGACACTGTTCTGCATTCTGTTCATCATTTGTCTTTTTGCATTTGTCACCCCGAGTGGGACGGGTATGCCCAGACGTGGGTCCTGTGCTCTCCATGAAACTGGAGTCAAGCTATCCTGGCTGATGAGGGGTGAAACTCCGAAACCGGTCCTAGGATGCATGTTTCAAGTCCAGGGAGGACCTGGTTTGCAGTTCGGGCTGGACTGTTCCCATTTGGCGCAGGGTTAAGACTGATTTGCATATGGTTGGGTTCAAACTGGAATGGCATGGGGAGCAAAAAAACAATGGATTTAGGCCCAGATCTCTGTACTGGGGTGAATGTATGACATTGTTCTGCATTCTCTCCATCATTTGTCTTTTTGCATTTGTCACTCTGAGTGGGACGGGTATGCCCAGACGTGGGTCCCGTGATCTCCTTGCCACTGGAGTCAAGCTATCCTGGCTGATGAGGGGTGAAACCCCAAAATCGGTCCTAGGATGCTTGTTTCCAGTCCAGGGAGGACCTGGCCTGGCAGTTCGGGCTGGACTGTTCCCATTGGGCGCAGGGTCAAGACTGATCTGCATATGGCTGGGTTCAAACTGGAATGGCAAGAGAAGCAAATCAACGATAGATTTAGGCCCAGATCTCTGTACTGGGGTGAATGTATGACATTGTTCTGCATTCTGTCCATCATTTGCCTTTTTACATTTGTCACCCCGAGTGGGACGGGTATGCCCAGATGTGGGTCCCGTGCTCTCCATGCCACTGGAGTGAAGCTATCCTGGCTGATGAGGGGTGAAACCCCGAAACCGGTCCTAGGATGCTTGTTTCCAGTCCAGGGAGGACGTGGCCTGGCAGTTCGGGCTGGACTGATCCCATTGGGCGCAGGATCAAGACTGATTTGCATATGGCTGGGTTCAAACTGGATTGGCATGGGGAGCAAAAAAACGATGGATTTAGGCCCAGACCTCTGTACTGGGGTGAATGTATGACATTGTTCTGCATTCTGTCCATCATTTGTCTTTTTGCAATTGTCACCCCGAGTGGGACGGCTATGCCCAGACGTGGGTCCTGTGCTCTCCATGAAACTGGAGTCAAGCTATCCTGGCTGATGAGGGGTGAAACCCCAAAACCGGTCCTAGGATGCTTGTTTCCAGTCCAGGGAGGACTTGGCCTTGCAGTTCGGGCTGGACTGTTCCCATTGGGCGCAGGGTCAAGACTGATCTGCATATGGCTGGGCTCAAACTGGAATGGCTTTGGAGGCAAATCAACGATAGATTTAGGCCCAGATCTCTGTACTGGGGTGAATGTATGACATTGTTCTGCATTCTGTCCATCATTTGTCTTTTTGCATTTGTCACCCCGAGAGGGACGGGTATGCCCAGATGTGGGTCCTGTGCTCTCCATGCCACTGGAGTCAAGGTATCCTGGCTGATGAGGGGTAAAACCCCGAAACCGGTCCTAGGATGCTTGTTTCAAGTCCAGGGAGGACCTGGTTTGGCAGTTCGGGCTGGACTGTTCCCATTTGGCGCAGGGTCAAGACTGATTTGCATATGGTTGGGTTGAAACTGGAATGGCATGGGGAGCAAAAAAACGATAGATTTAGGCCCAGATCTCTGTACTGGGGTGAATTTACGACATTGTTCTGCATTCTGTCCATCATTTGTCTTTTTGCATTTGTCAGCCCGAGTGGGACGGGTATGCCCAGATGTGGGTCCCGTGCTCTCCATGCCACTGGAGTCAAGATATCATGGCTGATGAGGGGTGAAACACCGAAACCGGTCCTAGGATGCTTGTTTCCAGTCCAGGGAGGACCTGGCCTGGCAGTTCGGGCTGGACTGTTCCCATTGGGCGCAGGGTCAAGACTGATCTGCATATGGCTGGGTTCAAACTGGAATGGCATGGGAAGCAAATCAACGATAGATTTAGGCCCAGATCTCTGTACTGGGGTGAATGTATGACATTGTTCTGCATTCTGTCCATCATTCGCCTATTTACATTTGTCACCCCGAGTGGGTCGGGTATGCCCAGATGTGGGTCTTGTGCTCTCCATGCCACTGGAGTCAAGCTATCCTGGCTGATGAGGGGTGAAACATCGAAACCGGTCCTAGGATGCTTGTTTCCAGTCCAGGGAGGACCTGGCCTGGCAGTTCGGGCTGGACTGCTCCCATTGGGCGCAGGATCAAGACTGATTTGCATATGGCTGGATTCAATCTGGAATGGCATGGGGAGCAAAAAAACGATGGATATAGGCCCAGATCTCTGTACTGGGGTGAATGTATGACATTGTTCTGCACTCTGTCCATCATTTGTCTTTTTGCATTTGTCAACCTGAGTGGGACGGGTATGCCCAGACGTGGGTCCCATGCTCTCCATGTCACTGAAGTCAAGCTATCCTGGCTGATGAGGGGTAAAACCCCGAAGCCGGTCCTAGGATGCTTGTTTCCAGTCCAGGGAGGACCTGGCCTGGCAGTTCGGGCTGGACTATTCCCATTGGGCGCAGGGTCAAGACTGGTTTGCATATGGCTGGGTTCAAAGTGGATTGGCATGGGGAGCAAAAAAACGATGGATTTAGGCCCAGACCTCTGTACTGGGGTGAATGTATGACATTGTTCTGCATTCTGTCCATCATTTGTCTTTTTGCATTTGTCACCCCGAGAGGGACGGGTATACCCAGATGTGGGTCCTGTGCTCTCCATGCCACTGGAGTCAAGCTATCCTGGCTGATGAGGGGTAAAACCCCGAAACCGGTCCTAGGATGCTTGTTTCAAGTCCAGGGAGGACCTGGTTTGGCAGTTCGGGCTGGACTGTTGCCATTTGGCGCAGGGTCAAGACTGATTTGCATATGGTTGGGTTGAAACTGGAATGGCATGGGGAGCAAAAAAACGATGGATTTAGGCCCAGATCTCTGTACTGGGGTGAATGTATGACATTGTTCTGCATTCTGTCCATCATTTGCTTTTTACATTTGTCACCACGAGTGTGAGAAGTTGGCCTGGCATATGCTGTCCACTAATTATAGTGGGCACCTTGCACCAGTCCAAACAACCCCTTATTGGAGATAGGTTAAAGACAACCTTTATTGAAAGCTATCCTAGTGGTAGCTATGGAGAGCAGCCTTCAGGCTAAGTCTTGAAGGAATGTAAAGCAGCTTGTTTTACCAGTCTATAATCTCTTGAGTGATCAAATGAAAGAGCACCACACCAGGTATATATTCAAAATATATGTATTTATTGCTAAACACACCCCTCTAGTCTCTTTATGAGGCTAGAGTTCGAAGTACATAAGTTATAAGTTATTAAATCACAGTAATAGCACAAATACACGTTTGGGCCCTAGGGGCGTACCAAACCATATACCAATAAAGTGGTATGCGAACCACCACTGAACTAGACACTAGGCCTAGAGCCTCTAGAAGTGCTTGGACCACAAGGAACCACCCAAGGTAGTGACACAGGGGACCAACGGGAGACGCGTGCAGTGTAAATACACAACCGCGATACGCCGTTGACTTCTATGGAGAAAGTCGGGATCGGGAAAATAGAGAAAAGGGACACTTAAAAGATGACTAGGACAAAACCCTTTGAGATCTAGGACTTTGAAGAGTCTCTACCCACGGGAGCACCAGAGTACTAGTGTTACCTCACCCAGGGAAGCCGGGTGCATAGGTGCCTTTCGGGGTCGGGTTTCGTCGTCGATTTGAATGGCGATCTGCTGCAAAGTGCTGCTGGCGGCCAAGAGAAAAGTGTCCGGGTGGATCCAAGAGTGGATCGGAGTTCTGAAGAACCTGAAAGCAGAGGGGACAGAGTCTGGGTCACTAGCCAGTGACCAGGAAGGCGATGGACAGATGCCCACCGATGTCGAGTGCTTCAGGTGCGTTGACGGTCGTCTTGACTCTTCAGCCACGAGATCCAGGAGGCGTTGTCGGTGACCAGGAGCAGGATTCGGGCTGGTACACGATGTCTGTCGAGTGCTGAGGTGTCGGCGACCAGATTGGACCCAACAAGCCTTGGCAACGGCAAGTCTCGGTGAAGATGTAGATCGTCGATGGTGCAAACCAGCAAGGTCTGTGGAACTCACCCAGCGAGGGTAAGTGAGGGAAGGCCTGGCGCAACCAGGATGCCAAGTAAGAAAAGGATTGGCCTTCGTTAAGGGCTACTAGCCAACGGGCTAGCGACCGCAAAGGAGCCTCATGACGCCACACGTGGAGCTGGCTTACAGGACACTCGTGGAGTGGGGGCCAGTGATCTTCGGTGCAGGTGGTGCTGGAGGCTAGGGCTACTCGGAGCCCAAAGCACGACTTCTTGGAAGACCCAGAAGAGGATGCACTTGCAAATGTGCTCGGTGTCCAGGGGTCACGGTCTCAAGTCACCCACGATAGCCACGGGCCTCAGCTTTGCTGGGGACTCAGGGTAGCCTCGGGAAGTCTGAGAATCCACCTCTGGTGATGCGATGACTTCGGCGTCCGACGGGAGCTTCAGAAATGCGAACCGGACAGATGCTTCTTTGGTGCCTGCCAAGCAGGGGAGTCACTCCTTGACCCCAAGGGAGATTCTTCCAGTCCTCTAATCTTGTCGTAGAGCGTCGAAGGTCCAGGATTCAGTTTCAGAGTTTCGTCCAGGTATAATCTAAAGTCCTAAGTACTGGGTTCCTACCTTTATTCTAAAAATAGGGGTTGGACTACTCTGTGGCCCCACCTATGGGTGGGTCAGGGCAGAGGGGTGGCTACACCCCTTTCCTTTGTCCAGTTCACGCCAAAGCAGGGGCTGCAAGCCCCTGATCCGGTTTGAACTGGGTATGCACTAGGGACACCAAATGTGCCCCCAGTGCAGGACTTCAAAGCACCCGAAAGTGCTCCCGCCCAGCCCCAATACACATTATCCTGTCTGGGGAGGTGGTCACACCTCCCTGGGACAGGAAACCTATTGTCCAGGCCTCCCCTGCCGGAGTTTCGTCCAGCAGCAGGAGGCCAGACTCGTGTCTGTGGCAGCAGCATCCATTTTGTGATGCCAGGGCTCTGGAAAGAAGTTACCGGACTCGTCAGAGTTAACATGTCTTTCCCTCTAGAAGGGTGGAATGCTACCCCCGCCGCCAGGATTGGCGGGGGGGTAGTATTCCAAGATGTTTGACACCAAACACGACATGTTTAGGTGCAGCCATTCCAAAGTTAGCATTTTACCGCGAGGATATAATGCGCTTAAGAGTATATGGTCAGGCTGCACTACAAACAGCATCAGAGATGGTCTCCGAACGCTGCAGAGGGGCCCTGCTCATGCAGGGCACCCTCTCACATAGGAACCATGCACTCTGCCTTTAGGATTGATAAGGCCTGCCTTAGGAGTGACTTATAGGTTTATATGTGTGTATGTATTTCGTGATATAGGTAACCTATATCACAGTAAGGGGTGCATGCACCACCTTACCCAGGCTGCAGTAGCATACCTGTGGTGTCAGTTTGGATGGCCTTCCAGGGGTGGCATAATACATGCTGCAGCCCCTGGCAGGCCTCTGAGGTACCTATGCCCTTGGTACATAGTATACCATATACTAGGGACTTATAAGGGCACTCCAGATCCCAATCAGTGATGTGCCTAAGGCACATGGAAACCATTTTAGAGAGGAAGCAGCTAGGCTGGGGTTCTGATTAGCAGGGCCCCAGCCAGACTAATGTCGAAAAACAGTGAAGCATCAGCAAAAGTGGGGGTACCCATGTGAAGCAGATCCTACTCTCCTACACAACCCCCCCAAACGTAGGGACATTAAACTAACCTTGCCCAGTTAAGTCTTCATGTTCTAAGTGGAAATACCTAGAGAGTCCATCTGCATTCGCATGGTTACTCCCAGGCCTATGTTCCACTGTAAAGTCCATCCCCTGTAGGGAAATGGACCACCTAAGCAGTTTGGGGTTTTCACCCTTCATTTGTTTTAGCCATAAGAGGGGCTTATGGTCTGTCTGAACCAGGAAGTGTGTACCAAACAAGTATGGCCTCAACTTCTTCAGAGCCCAGACCACAGCAAAGGCCTCCCTCTCTATGGCTGACCAACGTTTCTCTCTAGGGGTCAGCCTTCTGCTAATAAAAGATACTGGCTGATCCTGACCTTCTTCATTCAATTGTGACAGCACAGCCCCTACCCCCAATTCAGATGCATCAGTTTGAACAATGAACTTCTTGGAGTAATCAGGACTCTGCAGAATTGGAGCAGTGCACATGGCCTGCTTGAGGTCATCAAATGCCTTTTGACAGCTAACTGTCCACTGAACCTTTTTGGGCATTTTCTTAGAAGTTAAGTCATTCAAGGGTGTCACTATTGATCCATACCCCTTGACAAATCTCCTATAGTACCCAGTCAGGCCTAAGAAGGCTCTCACCTGAGTCTGGGTAGTGGGAGCAGTCCAGTCCATGATGGTCTGGATCTTGCTCTGCAAAGGTTGAACCTGGCCTCCACCCACAAGGTGGCCCAGGTACACAACCTGACTCTGCCCTATCTGGCACTTAGTGGCCTTGATAGTCAGGCCTGCCTTTTGCAGGGCCTGTAAAACATTCCTGAGGTGGACCAGGTGATCCTCCCAGGTGGAGCTAAAGACAGCAATATCATCTAGATAAGCTGCACTATAGGCTTCCAGTCCTGTGAGAACTGTATTCACCATCCTCTGGAAAGTGGCAGGTGCATTCTTCAGACCAAAGGGCATTACCACAAATTGATAATGCCCACTAGGGGTTGAGAATGCTGTTTTGGGCTTTGCAGTCTCAGCTAGTCTGATCTGCCAGTAGCCAGCTGTTAGGTCAAATGTGCTGAGATATTTGGCAGAGGCCAAAGTATCTATAAGCTCATATGCCCTGGGTATTGGATGGGCATCAGTCCTAGTGACTGCATTGAGACCCCTGTAGTCTACACAGAACCTCATCTCTCTCTTTCCACCACTGGTGTGAGGTTTCGGTACAAGGACTACTGGACTAGCCCAAGGGCTATCTGAGGGTTCAATAACTCCCAATTCCAACATTTTCTGGACTTCAGTCCTGATACAGTCCCTGACATGGTCAGGTTGCCTATAAATCTTGTTTTTAATAGGCAGACTGTCCCCAGTGTCCACTTCATGAGTGCACCAGGTGGTCTGACTGGGTGTCAGTGAAAACATATGTCTAAACTGATTGAGGACTTGCCTGCAATCAGTTTGTTGCTGGGTAGTGAGGCTGCCTGCCAAGGCTACACCATCAACTGACCCATCGTCAGGGTTCTGTGAGAGCAGGTCAGGGAGTGGGTCACTCTCTTCCTCCTGCCCTTCATCAGTAGCCATGAGCAAGCCCATGTCTGCCCTGTCCACATATGGTTTTAACCTGTTGACATGGAGAACCCTGTGGGGGACTCCTGGGTGTTCCTAGGTCCACTAAGTAAGTGACCTCACCCTTCTGCTCAACAATAGTGTGGGGTCCACTCCATTTATCTTGGAGAGCTGCTGGGGCCACTGGCTCCAACACCCACACCTTCTGTCCTGGCTGGTAAACAGTCAGAACAGCCTTTGGTCATGCCAGGCCTTCTGAAGTTCCTGGCTAGCCTCAAGGTTTTTGGTTGCCTTTTTCATGTACTCAGCCATCCTGGAGCGGAGACCAAGTACATAGTCCACTATATCTTGCTTTGGGGGCTTGAGAGGTAACTCCCATCCTTCCTTCACCAAGCACAGTGGACCCCTCACAGGGTGGCCAAACAGAAGTTCAAAAGGGCTGTAACCAACCCCCTTCTGAGGCACCTCCCTATATGCGAATAAAAGGCAGGGCAAGAGTATGTCCCATCTACGCCTAAGCTTTTCTGGGAGCCCTTTAATCATGCCCTTCAAGGTTTTGTTGAATCTCTCAACTAAACCATTGCATTGTGGGTGATAGGGTGTGGTGAACTTATAAGTCACTCCACACTCCTTCCACATTGCTTTTAAGTACCCAGACATGAAGTTAGCACCCCTGTCTGATACTACCTCCTTAGGAAAGCCCACTCTTGAGAAGATTCCCAGGAGGGCCCTTGCCACCACAGGTGCTGTAGTGGTCCTGAGGGGAATAGCTTCTGGGTACCTGGTGGCATGATCCACTACCACCAGGATAAACCTGTGCCCAGAGGCTGTTTGGGGATCCATGGGACCAACAATGTCAATCCCTACCCTTTCAAAGGGCACCCCCACCACAGGTAGTGGTATCAGGGGGCCTTTGTAGTGCCACCTGCTTTGCCACTGGCTTGGCAGGTTACACAGGAGCGACAAAACTCCTTACTGTCTTCAGACATGTGGGGCCAGTGAAAGTGAGGGACAATTCTGTCCCAAGTCTTGTTCTGGCCCAGGTGACCTGCTAAGGGAATATCATGGGCTAGGGTCAATAGGAAGCCCCTGAACTTCAAAGGTATTACCAACCTCCTGGTAGCACCAGGCTTGGGGTCTCTACTCTCTGAGTACAGGAGTCCATCATCCCAATACACTGTATGGGGACCACTAGCTTTCCCAGCAGCCTCAGCAGCAGCTTGCTGTCTGAGGGGTTCAAGGGAGGGGCAGCTCTGCTGCTCCTGGCTCAGATCTGCCCTAGAAGGTCCCCCTGTCCCCAAGAACTCAACCTGGTCAGGTTCAAGTTCCTCTGGGACAGTTCCTTCTTCAGGGCTGAGATCATCCCCCTCAAGGGACTGATCTTCCTCCTGAGCCAAGGGGAAGGCACTGCCTTAACCCTACTACTCCTCCTCTTGGAAGGCACTTGGTCCATTCTTCCAGAATCCAAGGCCTGTTCAGTGCTAGACATTTTGGCTTGTGACCTGGTCACAGCAAACACATCTGCAGGGATCCCCAGCATTTCTGCATGGGTCCTGAGCTCCACTTCTGCCCAAGCAGAAGTCTCTAAGTCATTGCCAAGCAAGCATTCGACTGGTAGGTTTGCACTTACCACAACCTTCTTAAGGCCAGTTACCCCTCCCCAGGAGAAGTTAACAACTGCCAGAGTATGGTCTGTTCTGACATTGCTAGCATTGGTCACTTGGTACATCTCACCAAGCATAACTTGCCCAGGTAGCACAAGGTCTTGTGTCACCATTGTGACACTTGCCCCTGTGTCCCTAAATGCCAAAGCCTCACGTCCATTAATTAAAGGCTGTTGTCTGTACTTGCCCAGATTACTGGGACTCACAGTGGAGGTCACATCCATGCCTCCATCACAGACTAACACAGCCTGAGTCAGTTCTCTGACTAAGTCAGAGCCCAACTCAGTTCCCAGGGTGAACCCTATTAAACCCTTTGCTGGAGCACTTCCACCAACTGTACTAGGGGGAACAGGTGCCTTAGGGGCATTGGTGGGTGCTGGACTGGAGTCTTTGGACTTGGTGCAATCACTGGTCCAGTGGGTCTTTTGCTTACAGACCTTGCACCACGGTTTTCTTTGGCCTTTCCCTTTGGTAGACTGGGAATCCCCACCAGAAGAAGATTTTTGGGGGCCTGATGAAGACTTTTGATCTTTACCCTTCTCCCCACCCTTGTCAGAGTTCTTAGCATCTTGCTTCTTGGTTTCCCCACCTTGGTTCTGTACCTTCTGCTTCACCCTGGTTCTGACCCATTTGTCTGCCTTCTTTCCCAATTCTTGGGGAGAGGTCAGATCAGAGTCTACCAGGTACTGATGCAACAGCTGATTTTGACAGTTATTAAGAATCTGCTCCCTCATTATCAGATTGTACAATCCTGAGAAGTCACACACCTTACTGCCCATCAACCAGCCTTCCAGAGCCTTGGCAGAACAATCCACATAGTCTACCCAGTCTTGAGTCTGTGCTTTTTGGGTGTCTCTGAACTTCAACCTGTACTGTTCAGTGGTTAGGCCAAACCCATCAATAAGAGCACTCTTCAAGACCTTGTAATTATCAGCATCCTCCTCTCTAACAGTGAGGAGCTTATCTCTACCTTTGTCAGCAAAGGAGAGCCACAAGATTGTTGCCCACTGCTCCTGAGGGACCTTCTGTACTTTACAGGCCCTCTCTAAAGCAGTTATCCATTTGTGGATATCATCCCCACTCTGGTAGGGAGGGACAATCTTGCTCAGGTTCCTATGGTCATAGGACCTTTCCCTGTCTCTAGGGACATGGCTGCCACCATGGGACTCTAGTCCCAACTTTCTTCTCTCTCTAAGGAGATCTAGGGATTCCCTATCTAAAGCCAATTGCTTTTTTCTGATCTCCAGCTGAGTTTCCTCATACTGGACCAGTCTGGTTCTCCTCTCATGAGAGGATTCCCTCCTGTGAGATGAGACAGAGCTCCCTATAGAGGTGCCAGAGTGGTTAGACTCCTGAGAAGGAGATCTAGACTTCCTGGGCACACTCTTAATCCTTCCTGGGGGACAAAGAGGGCATCATCTTGCTCATCCTCATCATCATCCACAGGAGGGATTGGGTTTTCCAGGTCAGGGTCATTGTCACCCTCCTGGCCAGTTTCAGAGGGGGCTGGGGGTATTGGTACCCCTGGCGTCCTCCTCTTCTCCTGCCCCACCCTCAGCTCCTACCCCTTCAGTCCCTACAGGCTTACTAAGGTCATAAGCCACCAACAACTCCTTGAGGTGTTGGGTGGTGGGGCTTTGGCCTGTCCTTATTTTTCTCAAGTTACATAAAGCTCTCAATTCCAAGAATGGGAGTGTATCATACTTGGAGGGTGGAAGCTCAATGGCTTCCTGCAAGGATTCTTTGGATCCTGCCCTTAAAGACATTACTAGTGTGGTGTGGTGTATGCACTACCTACTCTAGTGTGGCCTACTAAACTCTCTTGAGTTGTAGAAAGGGTTGTGCTATCCCTTAACACACAACTCTAAGTTCAGTAGAACTTACTGTATTCTAAGCTTAAATTATATGTACCTTAGGTACCTTTAGTGGTTTTCAGTTGATCAATTCAATTGAGATTATCTGGTAAAACAATAGCAAGCTGGAATCCCACACGCTGCACACCAATGTGAGAAGTTGGCCTGGCATATGCTGTCCACTAATTATAGTGGGCACCTTGCACCAGTCCAAACAACCCCTTATTGGAGATAGGTTAAAGACAACCTTTATTGAAAGCTATCCTAGTGGTAGCTATGGAGAGCAGCCTTCAGGCTAAGTCTTGAAGGAATGTAAAGCAGCTTGTTTTACCAGTCTATAATCTCTTGAGTGATCAAATGAAAGAGCACCATGCCAGGTATATATTCAAAATATATGTATTTATTGCTAAACACACCCCTCTAGTCTCTTTATGAGGCTAGAGTTCGAAGTACATAAGTTATAAGTTATTAAATCACAGTAATAGCACAAATACACGTTTGGGCCCTAGGGGCGTACCAAACCATATACCAATAAAGTGGTATGCGAACCACGACTGAACTAGACACTAGGCCTAGAGCCTCTAGAAGTGCTTGGACCACAAGGAACCACCCAAGGTAGTGACACAGGGGACCTACGGGAGACGCGTGCAGTGTAAATACACAACCGCGATACGCCGTTGACTTCTATGGAGAAAGTCGGGATCGGGAAAATAGAGAAAAGGGACACTTAAAAGATGACTAGGACAAAACCCTTTGAGATCTAGGACTTTGAAGAGTCTCTACCCACGGGAGCACCGGAGTACTCGTGTTACCTCACCCAGGGAAGCCGGGTGCATAGGTGCCTTTCGGGGTCGGGTTTCGTCGTCGATTCGAATGGCGATCTGCTGCAAAGTGCTGCTGGCGGCCAAGAGAAAAGTGTCCGGGTGGATCCAAGAGTGGATCGGAGTTCTGAAGAACCTGAAAGCAGAGGGGACAGAGTCTGGGTCACTAGCCAGTGACCAGGAAGGCGATGGACAGATGCCCACCGATGTCGAGTGCTTCAGGTGCGTTGACGGTCGTCTTGACTCTTCAGCCACGAGGTTCAGGAGGCGTTGTTGGCAACCAGGAGCAGGATTCGGGCTGGTACACGATGTTTGTCGAGTGCTGAGGTGTCGGCGACCGGATTGGACCCAACAAGCCTTGGCAACGGCAAGTCTCGGTGAAGATGTAGATCGTCGATGGTGCAGACCAGCAAGGTCTGTGGAACTCACCCAGCAAGGGTAAGTGAGGGCAGGCCTGGAGCAAGCAGGATGCCAAGTAAGAAAAGGATTGGCCTTCGTTAAGGGCTACTAGCCAACGGGCTAGCGACCGCGAAGGAGCCTCGTGACGCCGCACGTGGAGCTGGCTTACAGGACACTCGTTTAGTGGGGGCCAGTGATCTTCGGTGCAGGTGGTGCTGGAGGCTAGGGCTACTCGGAGCCCAAAGCATGACTTCTTGGGAGACCCAGAAGAGGATGCACTTGCAAATGTGCTCGGTGTCCAGGGGTCACGGTCTCAAGTCACCCACGATAGCCACGGGCCTCAGCTTTGCTGGGGACTCAGGGTAGCCTCGGGGAAGTCTGAGAATCCACCTCTGGTGATGCGATGACTTCGGCGTCCGACGGGAGCTTCAGAAATGCAAACCGGACAGATGCTTCTTTGGTGCCTGCCAAGCAGGGGAGTCACTCCTTGACCCCAAGGGAGATTCTTCAGTCCTCTAATCTTGTCGTAGAGCGTCGAAGGTCCAGGATTCAGTTTCAGAGTTTCGTCCAGGTATAATCTAAAGTCCTAAGGACTGGGTTCCTACCTTTATTCTAAAAATAGGGGTTGGACTACTCTGTGGCCCCACCTATGGGTGGGTCAGGGCAGAGGGGTGGCTACACCCCTTTCCTTTGTCCAGTTCGCGCCAAAGCAGGGGCTGCAAGCCCCTGATCCGGTTTGAACTGGGGTATGCACAGGGACACCAAATGTGCCCCCAGTGCAGGACTTCAAAGCACCCGAAAGTGCTCCCGCCCAGCCCCAATACACATTATCCTGTCTGGGGAGGTGGTCACACCTCCCTGGGACAGGAAACCTATTGTCCAGGCCTCCCCTGCCGGAGTTTCGTCCAGCAGCAGGAGGCCAGACTCGTGTCTGTGGCAGCAGCATCCATTTTGTGATGCCAGGGCTCTGGAAAGAAGTTACCGGACTCGTCAGAGTTAACATGTCTTTCCCTCTAGAAGGGTGGAATGCTACCCCCGCCGCCAGGATTGGCGGGGGGTAGTATTCCAAGATGTTTGACACCAAACACGACATGTTTAGGTGCAGCCATTCCAAAGTTAGCATTTTACCGCGAGGATATAATGCGCTTAAGAGTATATGGTCAGGCTGCACTACAAACAGCATCAGAGATGGTCTCCGAACGCTGCAGAGGGGCCCTGCTCATGCAGGGGCACCCTCTCACATAGGAACCATGCACTCTGCCTTTAGGATTGATAAGGCCTGCCTTAGGAGTGACTTATAGGTTTATATGTGTGTATGTATTTCGTGATATAGGTAACCTATATCACAGTAAGGGGTGCATGCACCACCTTACCCAGGCTGCAGTAGCAGACCTGTGGTGTCAGTTTGGATGGCCTTCCAGGGGTGGCATAATACATGCTGCAGCCCCTGGCAGGCCTCTGAGGTACCTATGCCCTTGGTACATAGTATACCATATACTAGGGACTTATAAGGGCACTCCAGATCCCAATCAGTGATGTGCCTAAGGCACATGGAAACCATTTTAGAGAGGAAGCAGCTAGGCTGGGGTTCTGATTAGCAGGGCCCCAGCCAGACTAATGTCGAAAAACAGTGAAGCATCAGCAAAAAGTGGGGGTACCCATGTGAAGCAGATCCTACTCTCCTACAACGAGTGGGACGGTTATGCCCAGATGTGGGTCCCGTGCTCTCCATGCCACTGGAGTCAAGCTATCCTGGCTGATGAGGGGTGAAACATCGAAACCGGTCCTAGGATGATTGTTTCCAGTCCAGGGAGGACCTGGCCTGGCAGTTCGGGCTGGACTGTTCCCATTGGGCGCAGGATCAAGACTGATTTGCATATGGCTGGATTCAATCTGGAATGGCATGGGGAGCAAAAAAACGATGGATTTAGGCCCAGATCTCTGTACTGGGGTGAATGTATGACATTGTTCTGCATTCTGTCCTTCATTTGACTTTTTGCATTTGTCAACCTGAGTGGAATGGGTATGCCCAGACGTGGGTCCCATGCTCTCCATGTCACTGGAGTCAAGCTATCCTGGCTGATAAGGGGTAAAACCCCGAAGCCGGTCCTAGGATGCTCTTTTCCAGTCCAGGGAGGACCTGGCCTGGCAGTTCGGGCTGGACTATTCCCATTGGGCGCAGGGTCAAGACTGGTTTGCATATGGCTGGGTTCAAACTGGATTGCCATGGGGAGCAAAAAAACAATGGATTTGGGCCCAGACCTCTGTACTGGGGTGAATGTATGACATTGTTCTGCATTCTGTCCATCATTTGTCTTTTTGCATTTCTCACCCCGAGAGGGACGGGTATGCCCAGATGTGGGTCCTGTGCTCTCCATGCCACTGGAGTCAAGCTATCCTGGCTGATGAGGGGTAAAACCCCAAAACCGGTCCTAGGATGCTTGTTTCAAGTCCAGGGAGGACCTGGTTTGGCAGTTCGGGCTGGACTGTTCCCATTGGGCGCAGGGTCAAAACTGATTTGCATATGGCTGGGTTCAAACTGGAATGGCATGTGGAGCAAAAAAGCGATGGATTTAGGCCCAGATCTCTGTACTGGGGTGAATTTATGACATTGTTCTGCACTGTGTCTATCATTTGTCTTTTTGCATTTGTCACTCCGAGTGGGACGGTTATGCGCAGACGTGGGTCCCGTGCTCTCCATGCCACTGGAGTCAAGCTTTCCTGGCTGATGAGGGGTGAAACCCCGAAACCGGTCCTAGGATGCTTGTTTCCAGTCCAGGACGGACCAGGCCTGGAAGTTCGGGCTGGACTGTTCCCATTGGGCGCAGGGTCAAGACTGATTTGCGTATGGCTGGATTCAATCTGGAATGGCATGGAGAGCAAAAATACGATGGGTTTAGGCCCAGATCTCTGTACTGGGGTGAATGTATGACATTGTTCTGCATTCTGTCCATCATTTGTCTTTTTGCATTTGTCAACCCGAGTGGGACGGGTATGCCCAGACGTGGGTCCTGTGCTCTCCATGCCACTGGAGTCAAGCTATCCTGGCTGATGAGGGGTGAAACCCCGAAACCGGTCGTAGGCTGCTTGTTTCTAGTCCAGGGAGGACCTGGCCTGGCAGTTCGGGCTGGACTATTCCCATTGGGCGCAGGGTCAAAACTGATTTGCATATTGTTGGCTGTGCAAGCTGGAATAGCATGGGGAGCAAAAAAGCGATGGATTTAGACCCAGATCTCTGTACTGCGGTGAATGTATGACATTGTTCTGCATTCGCTCCATCATTTGTCTTTTTACAATTGTCACCCCGAGTGGGACGGGTATACCCAGACGTGGGTCCCATGCTCTCCATGCCACTGGAGTCAAGCTATCCTGGCTGATGAGGGGTGAAACCCTGAAATCGGTCCTAGGATGCTTGTTTCCAGTCCAGGGAGGTCCTGGCCTGGCAATTCGGGCTGGACTGTTCCCATTGGGCGCAGGGTCAAGACTGATTTGCGTATGGCTGGGTTCAAACTGGAGTGGCATGGGGAGCAAAAAACTATGGATTTAGGCCCAGATCTCTGTACAGGGGTGAATGTATGACATTGTTCTGCATTCTGTCCATCATTTGTCTTTTTGCATTTGTTACCCCGAGTGGGACGGGTATGCCCAGACGTGGGTCCCATGCTCTCAATGCCACTGGAGTCAAGTTATCCTGGCTGTTGAGGGGTGAAACTCCGAAACCGGTCCTAGGATGCTTGTTTCCAGTCCAGGGAGGACCTGTCCTGGCAGTTCGGGCTGGACTGTTCCCATTGGGCCCAGGGTCAAGACTGATTTGCATTTGGCTGGGTTCAAACTGGAATGACGAGGGGAGCAAAAAAACGAAGGATGTAGGCCCAGATCTCTGTACTGGTGTGAATGTATGACATTGTTTTGCATTTTGTCCATCATTTGTCTTTCTAGAGTTGCATATATACAAGTTGCAAATTCACTCAAGATTACATTTTAGGTAACATGGAAGTGATTAGGGTTGGACAAATATATACAACGGAATGTTCCTGTCTAGAATGTTTGGGGAGGTAATGACAGTTGGAGGGATGAGCGGAGTGTTTTTTACAGGCCTGTGAAGAACCTTGTGTTAGGACATTAAAACTTAACATTTTCCTGCTACATCGACAGTGTATTTTGTAACTATAACACTAGCAACTGGGTGGAACGGCACTAAATCCATGGGGTTTGGCACAGAGCCAGATTGATCAAAGTAGCATGAGCTGGCTTTGCGGCAAATCTTAACACCAAGTGTAACCCGACGCAAGCCAGTGGTCAAGAAGTGTATCGCCTTAAATACCTATGAGATCTTTCCATAGACAGCGGCAAATATGGGCTATTGCAGTGCTTAATTTGAGCTGGTGGTTTCCAGTGCTCGGCACTGTCACTTAATTGTCAACACCAGCACTTATGACAGTCTGCCACATGGTGGCGCTGTCAGTCGAATTTAGAGATGGGCACAACAACTGTTTATTAATTCAATACACAATAAAAATGACTAATACTTACCACCCAGTCCATTTTATAGCTTTGGGAGCCTGGAATTGACACACTTTTAAGAGTGTGATGATTAGTAATGTGTAGTTGCTGTCATTGACAGCTCTGGCAGGGGCAGCAGGTGGTACAAGCTGCACTGGCCTCATGACGAGGGCCCTGGCACTTATTTCTTTTGCAAATTAAGCACTGGTCATTGTCTTCGCCCTCCTCTGCTTCAGTCAAAAGGGGATGACGATCCAGCTCTGTAAATGATAGATCCGTATTTGTAAAGTGCAAACTACTCACCCTTATGGGTCTCAAGGCGCTGGGGGCCATTGTGGAAATGAAGTGAGCTGCCACCAGAGCTGCCACCGGAGCCGGGGATCAAACCGTGAGCTCTGTGCTCCGAAGTCAGCTGCCCTGGCCGCTGCACCACACCTCTCCACTAGATCAGTGCAGTCCCCTCATGTCTACCCTCTAGTTTTGTGCTTATCTTTAGAGATGGAGACCTTCCCTTCTTTACTTTCTGATTAGTTGCAACAGCACTGCTACTGGTTGGAGTTCAAACACAACTCCCATAGCTGGCTGATGGGGAGCAGCACGCACTCTGTAAGGGAGCATGAAAAACATTCCTTTTTTTAATATCCACTGTGGTTTGTAGAACTAGAAGAGGAAATGTCAATACACTGGGGGCCTGATTCAGAATGCTAAACTTACACTTTAGTGTAAGTTTAGGTGCTTTTGGAATTCACAAAGGAATTTTATGAGTAGTGTCTTTACCAGTGCGGAGTCTCCGCACTCGTGGCGGAGACTCCGTAAATAAAAAGATAAGCAGTCGTAAAGATACTACTCATAAAATTCCTTTGTGAATTTCAAAAAATCTTAAACTTACACTAAGGTGTAAGTTTACCTTTGTGAATCAGGCCCTGAATGATGAATGATCACTTTATTGGCTATCCTTCTTCTGTTTCCATGACTTTTTATTGGAAATAAAACAGGCACTGGTCTGCTGGCTCTTGCCACTCTGTAGTCCAGGGGCCATATCTTATATATGCAGCGCACTTACCCTGTTTGCGCCATGGCACACCTTTCAAAAGGAGTGCCGGGTGCAAACAGGTAAAGTGCTCCATATTTAACAGAATGCGCTGTGCCCAGAGCACTCCAGAGCAAGTGCTGCCCTGATGGGCAGTGCATTCAAGTGAAACATGGAGCAGCTGCTTCAAAGCCACTTCGTGTTTCACAGTGCAGGCAGAATGCCACCCATGCCTGCACTTTCAAGAGGGCAGACAGATCCCCTTGCAGGCGGATGCAGTGAGGCTGTCTGGGGAGTCCATGGGACCCCTTTTTCCCCCCCCAGGGGGCTGCCTTTAGGAGGTGCACTGATAATGTGCCACCTTTTTGTGATGCACTTTCAGTGAGCCTCCTAAAGGCATGTTTGCTTCTGCACCATGTCGGTAATATGGCACGGGCACAGAGGCAAAGTGATTCTCTCATTTGCATGGGGCCACGACCCTATGGAAATGATTGAACACTCTGATAGCGCTGTTGCTACATGTGCACCAGCACTATCAGTATTACAGAAGGGAAATCACAAGCATCTACGGCTCCTTCTCTAATACCATTGTGCCCGGGGGTGCACAAAGCGGGTGCACATGTCCGTTGCGCCCCTGGAGCACAATGTATAATACGGCCCCAGGTTGAGGACTGGAACAGTGCAGGAGGTGGTAAAGAGTCCAGGTTCTGTGAGCTAAATGCTGGCAGAGCCCATAGTCCAAATCTGGTACAAGTTTAGTACTGGATATAATACATCTAAACTGCCTTTTAGTCTCGGTACTGCTAAGAATTCTCTGCTTTAAATTTAAAGTGGAGCATCTCCAACAAATTCATACCAAAAACAGACTCGCACACCTCTTCTCCTGATCCTAGTACTGTTGCTCCATTATGTTATGTTATAAATAGGTGTATAGCTCAACGTACACTGAATGATAATGGCGCTAGCTAGCACGATCCATTTGTGAGTTACTGAGCACACGTGGTTAGAGGTTAAAAAGACAAGTCTTTATCCTGCACCCAAGTGAAGAACATTAGCTTCAAAATGTAGTGCCAAAGGAAGCAGGTCCCACTGTCTGGCAGGTGTGATGAAGAAGGCGCAGTCCCGAAAAGAGACAGCACGAGCTTTAGGAATAACACGTAGCAAGTGATCAGCTGATCTTAGATTCAGGGTCAGATTTACCACTTACTCATGCAGCGCAGTGCAGCAGCCGCAAATGCGGCGCTCCACTGAGTGAAAAGGAGAGAGGAGGAGATCTCCATATTTACAGAAATATGGCACTCTCCTCCCTTTTCCCATGTAAAGAATATTTTCTAGATAGAAATGGTGGTTTACTCCAGTAAACTGTCTTGTGTACAACAGTCATGGTTTAAAAAATAATCCTAGATTTGACTGACACCCACTTTATTGACCTCAACATAGGGGTAAAGTGGAGCGCCTGGGGTGTTTGTTACCAGGCGAGCCGCAGCATTTTGAACAAGGAGAAGATGAGTGATAAACTTTCCTAAAGTGGCCAGAAAAACTGTATGAACGTAATCCAGTCTGGACTGCAGCAACACATTCACAACAGGAATATGAAGACTTTGAGGAATATAAGGCAGAAACGTTTTAAAAATCCAAAGTTGGAAAAAACACAGATCTGGCCAACTTGAGTCATATGGGGTTCTAAAGGTAAGGGGTGATCCTTATAGATCACGAGATTATGAACTACTTTAGGGGTGGTTATTGGGGGACCCACAGTATCCAGCCACCAAGAAGGATCCCATCTTGAGGGAGAAGACAGGACAAGCAGGATCTCAGTTTTTGTAGAGTTGAGAGGCAAAAAGTTAGAAGACATCTTTCATTGCACTGTTGACAAAATGGAATTCAGCAGAGAATGGACCTGATCCGAGGGCTGCAGAGAGCTTAGACGAGAGTTTGCAAAAATAAGCTGCGTTTCATCTTGATATAAATAAAATTCAGCTCCAACTCATGTAGAAAAAGTGAGAGGGCACAAACGTAAATTAAAAACACAAGGAGAAAAGGAAGAACCCACCCACCTTTTGGGTTCCCCATTGTCAGAACCCCTTTCAGAGGGCCATGGGGCATGCAGGGGATAATGGGCCCAACCGTGGGAGTTGGGGCCTTTTACTCCTGATTTCCCAGGGCCCAGCCTACTATGGACCCAGAGCAATTGGACAAGTACCCCTTTTGAACTTGACACACAGGATAACGTGTCCAAAGCTAGTAGTCCAAGGATTCCTCTGGGAGAAGGTGAATACAGGATAGCAAACACAGGATCACAACTCAAAATGCGAGCACCAGCAATAAATCATTGTTCAACCAAATGCTCACTTAATGAAAAAAGAGGAGTATTTTATTTCTTTTTCTTTTTATAAATATAGAATACCAGAACAAATACAAAGGTGAAAAAGTATCATACAACCACCCGACCCTCCCCCCCCGCCCCATAAACGAACAAAAAAAACCAGTAAGGTTGACTCGAGGTAGAGAGAACCTGTTACAAAAACTCTCTTGTTACCTTTCTTAATCCACAAGATGTATAAGATAGAGCATGATCCCATAAGAGTGGCTAATTTTTAGCAACCATAATGAGCTATAAGCAATGTGATGTATAAACAACATAAACATAGTGATGTCCCTGCCATAAATCATTGAAAGAATCAGATAGGACAAGCCTTTAAATAATCAAACATTGCATACAATCAAGACGAACAAAATTGATAAACAATCGTTGACTAGATGAAAAAGGAAGGGAATTTGCTTTACAGGGGCCCTAAGAGTGTGTCTGACTGAGCCATGCAGTTAAGGGTTCCCAAATAACTAAGCCCTTCTTTTTTCCCCGGATACCTTTTTTAGCAAAGATAGCCTTCTCGAGGTGACAAGTCCTGATTAGTCGGTCCAACCATTGGGAGTACAGTGGAGGGTTTGGATCTATCCATGACGAAGCTATACAGATCCGCAGTATTGTCATGGCTACAAAAATAAGTGCTCCACCGCTCTTTCGGTTAACCTTGTCTTGTATCCCTAGCAGAATAATCGTGGGGGTTAACTGAATGTCCTGAGAGAGGACTTTCCTTAAGAAAACTTTTATTTTACCAAGAAATGGTGCTAGTTTCGGACAGATTGCGAACATATGTACAGAGTCTGCGCTTAACTCTGAGCACCTAGGACAAAGCGTCCCTTTACCTGTTCCCCATTTAGCAATTCTGCTAGGTGTGATATAAAGAAAGAAGGCGGTCTTAAAAAATTGTGCCTGCAGTTTGGCCGACAGCAGGTCGCTCTGGGCAGATCTCAAGGCACGATAAAAGGAATTATAGGGAGTATCCAGCTTCTGCTGCCATTTGCTTGCTATCTTGGACATGTCATCGGGCATTTGGCTATTCAATGTGGTGTAAATGTATCCAAAACGGGGTAAAGCGGGGTCCTTTAGTTTGTCGATAAGGTCAACCTTTGTGAACCCAGCAGACCCACCAGCCTTACGGCAATGTACTTAAAAGCCTCCTATTCCTTCAGATTATATTGAATTTTAACGTCAGTGAATGACTTAATTCCTTCGGTAGTGAACAAATCTCCCAATTTTAGGATTCCCACTTTATACCAGTCTTGGAGATAAGTTCTCCCAAAAATAGCTGGCAAGTTGGTATTATTATTAATGGGAGAGTAAAAACTCAGTCTGCCCAGCCCATAAATTCTACGTATGTTGGAAAAAACTTTATATGCACTCATCAGGATCTTGAATCTAACCTGTTTGTAATATCCAAATGTCAATTGCCGCCACAGGCATCCCCGAGCATCCTCCCCAAGTAATAGTTGGAAGGGAGACGGGAGTCCTGCGGTTGAAGTATAGGAATGTTCATGCAGCAGTTCCATGCTATACTGTAGAACCGAAGCCCAGTAATACAATCTTAAATTAGGGAGCGCCCATCCGCCTCTGTCCCTGGGAAGGGAGAGCAGCTTAAAAGCCCGCCTAGGTTGAGAGTATGCCCAGATAAATTGAGAGAAGAGTTGTTCAAATCTCTGAAACATTGTTTTACTGATCTCTAGAGGGATAGCCCTGAAAAAATATAGTAATTTGGGGAAGTAGGTCATCTTGATAACATTACACCGCCCCACTATAGTCAAGTGTAAATTGTTTATCCGGTTAAGCGCTCTTTTAGTTTCTACCGCCAACGGGATCAGATTTTCTTCCACGATCAGGTCGGTGTTTGCGTCAATAGTGACCCCCAAGTATTTAGCTTTCTGGACAACCCGACTGTCCGACCCAATTGATTTCTTTATTTAAAATGATCTGTGTTTTTCCTTTATTGAGTGCATATCCCGAAATTTTCCCGAACTCTTGAGCCTCCTGTTCCAATGCTTAAATGGCAGTCTCAGGATCGGGGGTCACCACGGCTAGGTCATCGGCATAGGCCATGATTTTAGTGTCCCATCCGAATCTGCTCACAGCCCGAACTACTTGATTGTTTTCTATTTTTTTAATAAGAGGATCTATATATAAAGCGAAGAGCAGCGGAGAACAAGGACAGCCTTGACGAGTACCCCGTGAGATCTCAATCTGCTCCGTCAATTTCCCGTTTATTGAAATGCTGGCTGTGGGATTAAGATAAAGAGCTTGAATAGCTTGAATTGCCTTAGGCCCGAAACACATCCTTCTCATGACGCCCCAGAGAAATTGCCAGGAGACCCGATCAAATGCTTTTTCAGCATCAAGTAAAATTAGCGACATCGGGTCTCCTGATATCTGAGCTGCGTCAAGTAGAGTGATGGCCCGTCGGATGTGTTCAGTAGTGCCTTTCTTGGGGATGAACCCGTGTTGCCATTTCGACACCAGGGGTTCTATTCTTAAAGATAGTCTAGACGCAAAAATCTTAGAATATATCTTAGAATCGCAATTGATGAGGGTGATTGGCCTGTAAGAGCCCATTTCAAGTGGTGACTTATCCTTTTTCGGGAAAATTGCGATCTTAGCATTGGACCAGGAAGCAGGTGGAGAAGCCCCGTTAAAAATAGAGACTACAAGTAAAGTGAAGAGAGCTCTTATTTGGGGAGCAAAGATTTTATAAAACTCAACCGGGATACAGTCGGCACCTGCCGCTTTCCCGTCTGGCAAACTTGCTAGGGCTTTGGCGATTTCTTCCCAGGTCGGAGGATCTTCTAATTGGTCGTGATCTTCTGCACTTAGTTGAGACAGGGTGATTTTATTTAAATAGTTAGAGATCTCATCCTCTCTCAAGTCCGATGGCCTAATGTTCTCCTCAAAGTAAAGATTCTGATAGAACTCTCGAAATGCCCTTTGGATATTAATCGGGTCATTAGTAATCTCTCCGGTAGAGAGTTGAATCGAGGGTATTTCACTAGACAGCAGAAACCTGCTGTCTAGTTCTGAGAACCAATTGATGGCCGATGAGCTCGCTACACTCATAGATTTTCTCGCGTGCAGAAGCCCATTTAGCTGCCACCTTCTCTGCAAAAATTGACCCAATTTCAGCCTTAGTCACTGTCACTTCAAGTTGAGCAGCTTCAATTTCAGCCCCCATTTGTATTGCCTGAGTTAATTTCTCTTCTGCCTTTTTCATCTTATCTTGAAGTCTCGAGATCTGCATCTTTTCTTTCTTATTTTTCCTTATGGAGAATCGTAAGGTCTCCCCCCGGATACCCGCCTTCAATGCATCCCATACCATCATAATTGTGGCTGACCCTATATTTAGCTCAAGGAACTCTTGGATCCACCCCTGCATATGCGTTCGGTACCCAGCATCATGAAGTAAAGCTTTTTCAAAGCTCCAATTCGGAATCTCCCCGCTGGTTCCCAGCCCCCCAATGTTTAAGATAAGTGGGTTGTGGTCTGACATAAATCGCGGAGCAATATCTATAGAGCAGTCTCGAACCAAAGAGGATGAAACCAAAAAGTAGTCCAGCCTTGCTAAGGAGAGATGCGGGGCTGAAAAATATGTGTATCCCGGTTGGGTAGATTTTAAGCTGGCCCACACGTCGCTAAGCCCATGAGTTTGCATTAGATTTAGTACAGCTTGATATACTTTGGGCTTCCTACCTACGTAGGACCACTGTTCATTCGCTTTCCAGTTACTGGGTAAATTGATGTTAAGGTCACCACAGATAACAATTGGGAGAGGCCAATGGGCAAGTTCTCCTGTAATCCAGTTAATTACCCCGGGGTCATCAGTGTTACTCCCATAGATGGAACATAAAGTAAAGGAAAAATTGGGAGGTAGGCAGCATTCCGCTATGACCCATCTTCCAAGAGGGTCGGATTTCACCCCTCTTATCTTCGCACCCTGTGAAGTCCCCCTTATAACTCTATACCCCAGTGAATTCAGTAGATGTTTCTGCGATCCCTCAATATGTGTTTCCTGGATACTAACAATATCAGCCCCCAGTGAGCGCAGACCCTGTGCCACCTTCTGTCTTTTCAGGGCGTCATTCAGGCCACATATATTAACTGAAACAATTCTAAGGGTACTTAACTTATTCATACAAAAGTTTTATCAGCTGGTGAAGTTTAAACAACATACAGATTGTGTACCCCACATAATCAAAAATACAATCAATTTTATCCTGTATGCAACAATGCCTTAAGAGTTCCTTCTCTTCTGTTGCCACAAGCTTACTCAACTTGCTCAATTTTTTTCTTCTATTTTTTGCCCTTTTGATTCTCTTATCTTCCAATATAGCTTTGCAATAGCTAAGGCCAATACAGTAATAACGAGTGTCATTGATCCCTCCACCACAATGCAGTTAACCTCCCACCCCTCCCGCTCCCACCCCCCCTAAATTAGAGCAATCAGGAAAACCCTGAGTGATGGTAGTCAGAAATGGATCCCCGCCCCCAGACCACGCCGTATAAAGCAGCCAAGAAAATTTGGCATATGTCAATACTTGAAAAGACGTACGGAGAAAAAGAAGAGACCAAGGAGAGAAAAAGGAGTGAGAGAAAAAGGCTCCCCCATTTAAAAACTGACCTGCCAAAGCCCTCTATGTATACGCCTCGTGAGACAAATAGTAGCAGGAAAAATCAGAAAGATCGAGAGAAAGGTAATAAAGTGGGAGAATACTAGATTTCGTAAGTTTCTCTTAGACAGAGAAGTTTCGTCTGCCCTTTAGCTCGACCCCTTTTTTGCCTTAATTTCCCCCAGAAATTCACCCACCTTGACTTCTGACAGAAAGATCCGATAGGCCCCATTTAGGATGACTTTCAATCTGGCAGGGTTCATTAAAAACACTTGGGCTCCCAGCTGTTGAAAGGGGGCAGTTAGTTGCCGCAAGCGCCACCTCCGCTCTACTGTATAGTGACAAAAGTCAGTTTTAGCGAAAAACATTACCCCATTAGACCCCTTCTGAGAGTTCGGGCGGGCTGGATCATAGACCAGCTGTCTAAGGAGGAAGTTCCCAAAGAACACCAGGAAGGCCCTGGGTTTTTCTCCAGAAAAGCTGTGCCGTCACGTCGTTGCTTTTGATTAAAAGGGAAGCAGTGTGCCCGCTGAACTTCATGGTCCCAATTCCAGTTCGACTGATCAGGAAAAGCCTCTTGCAGGAGTTTCACAATATAACGCCTTGGGTCGTCCCCCTCCACTCCTTCCGGAATACCTAGTAGGCAAACATTATTCCTGCATTGTCGATTCTCCTGCTCTTCCATCTTCGTCATTAAATCCGTCAAGCGTGCAGCATGAGAAGAACCTTGGTCTTTTAGGGTAGTTACTTCTACTTCTAAGCTCTCTGTACGGCCCTCCACCATGGTGACATGATCGCTAATGTCAGTGCATATTTTGTTTAGCTTTCTCATGCCCCCTTGTAGTTTTTTTGCAGCCCCTTTAGCTAAACGACTGTCAGAGCGGACCTCTTCTTGGAATTCCTTGATTGAAGCTAGAATAGAGGCTAAAGAGGGTTCTACCATGGACTCTGGTGTGGTTTTTATGTTTTCCCAAAGCGATGTCTGATCAGCTTCTTCGCCAAGGGGAAAAGACATCTGAGAGTCTGAATAGTCCCACTTAAGCTGACTGCGTCTTTTTGCCTTGTTTCTTGTCTTTTTTGGGCGCTGCACAGTTCCAGTGTCTTTGGAGGGATCGATGTTGCTGTCTTCACTTGAGCTGGTTCCGCCTTCATCTGTTGTGGACATAGAGCCATCCGACACGGAGTAGAAATTTTCACCGCTAAGCTCAGGAGTCCAAGGAGCTTGGGGGCCAGGTTTGGCTTCCAAGCTAAGGATATAATTAGTGGTGCCGGCTGTTGGGAGTTCAAACCCTCCCTCTGGTACGCAGATTGTCGGAGCAGAGCCTGGAATTAGGGCAGCAGAAGCAGATGGTGCTGTTATTCTAAAATCCCCTATGATTCCGGTGTTTCCTTCAGTAGGTACTGGGGTAGGAGTAAAGTTAGTGGGGTCTATCAGTCCTTTTGTACCTTCCCGTTGTCCCCTTGGGGTCACAATTTCCTCGGGTTGAACAGAGGCACAGTCTTCCTTCGGAGTATTTGTCGATTGCTTAAGGTTCAGATCCCCTTGTTTATCGAATGATGAGCAAACAAGTTCGCTCTCAGGGGGGAGTGAGGAGTCTAGTGTAGAAAGCGGTGCCTTAACCGCAGAGAATAGTTTGGCAACAGAGGGCTGAAGACCTGCACCTTCCTTTATGGCTCAACCCCCCCCAAGTCTCCCCGTCTTCTTTTTAAAACCGCTGGCCTCCCGTTTACCTTTGGGTAGGTTGTCCGTCACCACAGCATCCCCTAGGGCGGCGCTGGCTAGGGCGGCTTGGGCGGCTTTCGTTTTGTTGCCTTTGTTGATTTTTGCGCCCCTGGTCGACATAATCCAGCTCCGCTGTCGTCTCCCTTTCAGTAATACCAGCTTAATGGAGACCGATGAAAACACCGAGGCAACAATGGGCACTTGCAGCGGCTGCAGGCAAGTTCCGGTAAGTTGTCCGCTTGCTGCCCAGACAGCAGCACTCAGTGGGTACAGAGTCTCTCACTCATGGTTGCACTCCTAAAGTGATCAGATGCTGTCTGTGGCTCCTCCTGCGGGGTAAGTGTTAAATTGTCTCTCGATGGGTGGTGACTACAATGATCCTGTTGGGTCCCTCACATTGGTGACGGTGCGGAGGTGCTCCAACGGCATCCCCACTTCTCCGGTGGGGGGCAGAACAAGTAGCAGTCCTTGGTGTTCCCAGTGTCCCCCTCTGACATACTGGGTCACCGGATCTCACTATCATCAGCCTCGGCCCAGGTCAGCACTGTGAAATTCTCCACGGCGGCCCCTCCTGGCATACAGAGTCACTGCCTCACCACTGCACAGGGCTACGGCCCTTACTGCATTGCAGTCTTTTCCTTCCTTGGCAGCCCCTCCTGGAATACGGGGTCGCCAGCTCACTACCACACAGGGCATCTGCCCTTACCTCATGGCAGTCTTTTCCATGTGCCCTTCCTGACATACCGGGTCGGCACCTTACTACTATGCACAGGCTCTGGCCCAATCAGCGCAGCACAATACAAAGCTACATTAATGAGGCCCTCTCCTGACACACAGAGGTCACTGACTCTGTTATTACACTGCATTTCCCCTGTTGGCTGCAGCTCATGGCAGCCTGTTTTGAATGCAGGCTCCAGGTGCCACAGTCACTTTTCCCAGCTCCCTGAGGTTATTTGCAGCAGGCATGGGGAGGCTTCAGGGGAGACAGAAGAAAGAGAGGAGACAAGGAGAGAGAGAATGAATGGATGGCTGGAAAGAGTGGGCTTGTTTGAGGGGCCAAAAGGAGCAGGCTGGTTTGAGCATTTTAGGCAGGGCCGCATTTGGTTACCCAGTCCAGCCCTGTGGAGTAACCACACATAGACATGAGCAGCAGCACCAAAATATGGCAGCCTTTTTCCTGTCTAGTCCAGAAAATTGAAACCATGGTCCCTCCAGGCAGAAAAAATGCACAAAACTCACCAAGCACTGGAAGACAACTCACACTGCATCAGAAGCATTTTATTCCGAAGACTGACAAGCGTTTCAGGAGACTGTACAAAAAATAGTGACATCAGGTCCGCTGTACCCGCTTGGCATGGCAGAGCTTCAATCACAGTTTCAGTGTTTTTTAAACCACATAGCGGTAGGAGCTGCTTTAAAGAAATAAATCCCACCAGCTAGGCGGGGAAACTTTGAATGCAGTTTAGAGACCATGGTTGGTACTGCAGGAGCAATGCCTGTCTTTGCATTGCCAGCAAAGACATGTCCTTGGTACTTTAGATGTGCCATTATGCACAGTCAGAGGCCTGCAATGGGTAGAAAATTAGGAAGGCTACAGTAGATGGGGCTGGCCAACCGTACCTACTGTCAGTACCTATTCATCGAATTTTTAATGATTAAGACTCAGGGGCCTATTAGCAATAACCGGCGATAATTATCGCTAAGCGCAGTTAGCGCTAGGATAATTATCGCTGGCTATCGCAGGTTTCTATCGCGGAGATAGCGTGCTATCAGCAACGCTTATCTCCAAAGCGATAGAAACCCTGGAGAACAGTGTGAATATCGCTTGAAAACAAGCGATATTCGCACTGTGACCAGTGTTAGCTTGCTAATAGGGTGAGGGGATTTAGCCATGTAATCCACCTCCCATTGGATTACATGGCTAAGTCAGGTCTGGACCAGGCGTTAACAAACCAGCGCTAAACGTGTTTAGCGCTGGTTCGTTAATCACCTCCCCTGCCTCGCTAATAGGCGATAGCGACCTTAGCGACTGTTTCCAGTCGCTTTTAGGTTGGGAACGCCTACCATTAGCGATAAATATCGCTGGCATGCAAAGCGGCACCCAACCCGGTCGCTATCGCCTAGAAGCTGTCGCTAACAGCAGTTAGCGACAGCTTGCTAATAGGGCGATTGAATTATCGCCGCTTTAGCGGGAAAAAGTCCCGCTAAAACGGCGATAATCACATTGATAATATGCCCCTCAATTTTTAAAACAGGGCAATAATTTTCTTAATTTGTGCAAGGGCACAGATTGTTAGCGTTATCTGAGGTGCACCATGACCTCACAGTCAAGCTGTTTCCTTGGCAAATCTGCGGCTGTACCCTTAAATATGTCTCATTTTCTCAGTTACACTGCTTCTCAATGGTCTGGTATCTCAATTAACATTGCAACTAACTTTCCACCATAAAGCAGAAACAGAGGGGCATATTAGCAAGACAGGCGATAAAATTATCGCCGTTTTAGCGGCAGGAAACTGCCGCTAAAACGGCGATAATGGGCTTGCTAATAAGCGTTATAGAATTCCAATAGAAGCCCATGTTAGATGTGCAGGACATCTAACCTGGGCTTCTATTGGAATTCCATAACGCATATTAGCAAGCCCATTATCGCCGTTTTAGCGGCAGTTTCCTGCCGCTAAAACGGCGATAATTTTTCGCCGGTCTTGCTAATATGCCCCTCACATTTTAAAAATGTTCTAAGGAAAGATCTTCAGCTACGTATTAAGTAGTAAAAAAGGATGGGGAGTATATTAACCTGGTCTATATGATAGTACAGGTGGTGTGTCCTAAAAACAATCAACAATAAAATAATCCGTTCATTTCTTCATGGGATTAATGTGAATTTGTCCCATATCTCTTATAGTGATACATTTAAACAAGCATTGTCAAAACCAATAGGTCTTGGATATGAAAGCTTTGGTTTTTGGCTTTGGCTTTGGCTATGACATGCTTTGGCGATGCATGTTTATATCCTAGATTGTCACCATGAATACCTCGGGCCGTTGAGGCCATCTTGGGAGGGAATTTGGTAAAATATTAAACAAAGCATTTAAAGGAGGCTCCACAGATGTTCATGCATGTGCTGCATCCATTTCTAATAGCATTTTGTTATGGTGAAATCCTTTTCAGAGATGGTTATCGTGAATGTCTGAGCATCCACAAAGGCCATCTTTGAATTGCACCTGTTCAAATAAAAGAAAAGACGTACAGTGATACCTGCTACATTTGCATTCACATGCGCATGTAGTGGCGGCCCTCTTGAGATTGTCAAAAAACATTTTAAGTTGGCCACCTGGCGATAGTGCGATGGACAGCGCAAAATGAGCAAGGGGACAAAAGGATGCTGGGTTAGAGAGGAAAGAGGGGTTAAGATAGATGAAGGGGAGGAGTGAGTGCAGTGAGTCAGAGAGGGCGTGAAGATAGCCCAATCCCACAACCTTCAATGCACAGTCTGACATCAGTAGTGGAAGGATACATCATTCACTGAAAATACTGCAGGACTGAAATGCTCTTGTGCAGGGCAAACACAAGATTAAAGAAGAAAGCCATCAAATTTGGAGAAGGAAAGTGAGACACAGAACAAAGTCATCCAGTCATGAGTAAAGAGCTAATCCAAAGCCAGCTAATTGTAATGTATTAGAAACAATAGGTCTCGAATAGACAGCTAAAGCTTTCTGTAACCAAGACCTAACAATGCTTTGAGTCTAGGGACTCAAGAAATCAAAATTAAGGCATTAAGTTCAACAGTATTTAACACACACTGATATAAAAGAGACCCTAATGATATGCAAAGTGCAAAAGTTTCTTAAGATAATATAGTTTTCATATTCACCAGTTGCTATTGAAAATGTTATTCACCAGTCAGGCATTTTTGCCTATATAAAGTAGTATTCCGGTAGTGCTATTTCACCTTCTAAAAAATGCAATTCACATACTTACGGATGTAGGTAGGTAAAAGTATATTTTGGAAAATTCATTCCATAAAACTTACACACAATAAAACAATGATTTAAATGCAAAGTTACAAATTTGTTAAGACCAATTGAGATCACTTTAAGACCTAACATAGCATAACTCTCTTTAAAAACAATAAAATCACAAGATGGCTCTCTTTAAAAGAAATAGAAAGTGGAGCAGGTCCAGTAAATCCACCTAAAAAACAGTCAGACATGTGAAAAAGGAGGCGAACTGTATAAGCAGCCCATTTTGGCCTGAGCTAGAGTTTAAGACCTTTAGCCTTCCTTATCAATCCAGCCATAAATAAAAACTTGCTTAGAGCAAAGACGATGTAAATAGTTGTGCTGCCCTTCAAGATTGTCCTTGCCTTCTGGTATCTCCGGAAGCCATAATACAGAGTGGGCATATCCATTTACCTCTAGGCTTTGTGTATGCTGGGCAGAAAAATAATACATGGTGTATGGATTCATTTGCAGCTAGCGAGCACATAGTGCAGACAGATGAGTGAACAACGCTCCTGTTCAAATCCCATAGGGCAGTAAATGAACCCAGCTCCAGTGTATCATAGCGAAATTTTAGATATAAGGTTCTTGCTAGTTGCTGGAGGGGGAGGTCAAGAAAGTTTTCATAAAATGGGCGGTCCCTGATAGACAAGAATTGATCTGTCAGCCTACCAAGTAAGGGGCTACGAAAAAGACTAGTGTGTATGTGCTCCCAGTAGCATTTTTTAGCAGCAACTCAGAAGAAGCCTCCAACAAGGCGAGATCTGACCAAAAGGATCCAAGGTCCAATATTTCAAACCATTGGTGGACGTGTTTGAACCAGGGAGAAGTCAGGGCTTTGTCGAGGGCCAACAATTCCTCGACAGCCTTTAGGTATGGCCTCAACTCTTCTGTGCTCCAAAGCCTCACCCAATACGAAAGGGGCCTTAGTCTGGCTATTTCTCCCACTCTTTTTATGTTGACATCTTAGAACATTGGTATTAAGGGAGGGCTCGATGGGAGATGGAGTAGTGAGCGGACAGACTTGTTTCTGCTTATGATGAGAGCATCTGGAATAGCATATCCCCAGAGTTCTGCCCCGTACAACGTGGCTTATTGGGCCTTTAGTTTGTAGAGTTCAAGAGCTGGGGAGCCGGGAGTAGGGCTCTCGAAGTTGTTCCCTGGAACCTCCTGTATATTGCTGAGGTCTGGTGTTGAGTCCCAACCCTTCTTTTCTCTATGTATGCAGACCACGACAAGGTACTCGAATCTAGACACTCGTCTCAGGTTTTCATTTGCCAGAGAGATAGCTTGCTTAAATCTTTTGTGTGGTCTAATGGTCATAAATTTGTTTTTCAAAATATTGATCTCAAGGCCCTTAGCTAGTCAAAAAGCATTAAAATTAGTCAAGAGCTGATGGAGGCCCATCGGGGTTTAGGAGATTAAAAGGGTGTCATTGGCGAAAAGGATTGCGGGCACCCTAGCCACGTCCTGTTTAGGTGCATCTATATTCCCTAAGCAGAGAGCTTCCACTAGGTTGTTAATATATAGAGAAAAAAGGGTAGGGGCCAGGACGCATCCTTGCCTCACTCCCCTGGCAATCGGAATTCTGCCAGTTAATTGCCCTCCTGTTCCCCAACAGACTTGGGCATAGTTGCTCTGGTGGAGTCTGATTATCTGGGTGAGGAGGGCATCCAGGACCCCTAGATCCTTTAAAAATGCCCAGAGCAGCCCCCTGGGGACCAGGTCGAAGGCTGCTCTGAGGTCAACACATGCAAGATATATGTGTCCCTTTCGGAGTCTTGTATATTTCCAGAGGATGATCAGCAGCCTTAGGACTTAGTCGATAGTGCTAACTTTTGGCCTAAACCCTGCTTGGTATGGGTACACAATCTCTAGTCCCTCAATCCAATCGTTAAGTTTACTTAACAGTTCTCGAGCATCGACTTGTAGATCTCCACCTCCGCCTCCCAATATTTTCTGTATGAAGATCACCCAGACATAGGCATACATTTTAGAGGAAAATGTGAGAGAGGGAAGGAGGAGTGGTGGGAAAAGGGTGAATACTTATTACCAGATGTTAGAGGATCACAAAAATTTCAGGAGGGGTTTAGGGAGCAACACGCTAATACAAAACTTACACCCGCATAGGAGTGAGATAATGGTAATTCACAAAATACACATCTAATTCTACTACAGCCCCTGTGGTGTCAAACATACTTAAATGTACTCCATCCCAGCCTTGGAGAAAGTTAGCCTCCTCACATGCCTAACCACTGATACCCCAACACACTCCCATAGAAAACAATTAAGGCAGATTATAACACTATAAATCCCATAGGAAATGATGTGAAATAAATTAAATAAATTCTAAATTTAATACACACACACAGACACACACACTGACACACACATATATATGTATGTACATTATTGTTAAGCCTCATTCAAAGAAAACACAGGCACACCAAGGTTATAAAATTATTCCTTTTATTCACACAGTTTCATGCATTTTGGCCAGAGCAATGCTGATATATATATAGTGCAACATTAACGTTTTGAACTAAAAGAAAACAGAAAGTTACCACTTATAGTTAATAGAGCTAACTATAACTTGCGTCTCCACCATGCACTGATTATAACCTCACATATTAAACCCACATGGCATGTTCTATGATATGATTTATTACATCAAGGATGACATCTAAAATGACATCATTGATAACATCACAGATGACATCATTCGAGCTTCTTTTGCACACATTGCTCTATAAATGAGTATGGTATTAGCGCTATGAAAGTAAGAGCAAAATAGCTCAGATTAATATGAAGTATCATTACTGCTATCATACATACAGCCCCCATAGGTGAAGAAAGCTTGGGTTATGTGCAACATTGACCCAAAAACCATACACTTCACGTGTAGCTGAGTTCATGTTGATGATCAACCATAGATAAAAGGCCACGCCCTGATTCCAACCCCTTGAAGGCAGCCAACCCCAAGCTGCAAGGTTGGCAGCAGGACAGGGACTGCGGTCAGGCCTTGTGGCCAGATCCCCCGCGGGCACCTAACCCCATGCTGAGCACTGCCTTCAGCCATGCGCTGCAGGGGGGTTGGCCACGGCCAGGCCATGTAGCCAACACCCCGCAGGCTGCCAACCCCATGGCATGCAGAGCCTTTGGTGATACGCATAGGGTTGGAATTCGGGACCCGAGAACGACATCTCCCGCATCTAAAACATATATATTAAGAGGAGGGGGGCATGCAGACCCCTCCCCAAACATAATAGACCCCAAGGACCACATCTCCCAAGGAAGAATTCTAAGGAGAGGGGAAGCACAGCCCTCCTTTCCGAGCCTAAATAGGCACTGGGATCCCATCCCCCCGGGCCAATTATAATAAAAATGTGAAGGGGGTCTACGCAGCACCCCTTTCCAAGCCTTTTTACCAAAACAATAAAAAAAAAGGGATGGGGGATGCATGCCCCCCTCCCTGAGCCTTCCTAGGCTCCAAAGACCCCATCCCCACAGTATTTTTCTTTAAAAAAGGGGAGGGTAGCTGTGTGCCCCCCTCGCCCCAAGTTTTTATTGGTCTGGAGCCCCATTCCTGGGGCCTACATTAACTAAATGTGGGTGCTCCGGTGCCCACATATGAGGGTGGGGGGAGCCCCAGGGGCCCCAGCCGGGTCCCCGCATGTTGCAGGAGTTATCATTGCTTCCCCCCAGAGGGAGCCACTATGTGTGCATGCTCCCTCCAGGCGGGAGCAATATGTGTTTGGTTTCACTGCCCACATCAGTGCAGGTAGAGAAAGAGAACACAAGTCTTCTCCCAGCCGGTGGGAGCATTTTTAAAGCTTTTGCTGGCTGGGAGAAAACTTAGTGTTTGCTCCCGTTTGCCGGGAAACTACTGTGTTCCAGGGTAGGTCTCCAGGACACAGTAAGTGAGCCAGCCCCGGCAGATGGGGTCCCCAGGGCCATTAAAGGCTCAGGGAGAGGGGCGTGCAGACCCCTCCCTTTTAAACAATTTGACGGTCCCAGGGATTTGCTCCCGGGGGACTTTAGAGGCTTAGCGAGGGAGGGCATGCGCCCCCACTCCCCTTTTTATGTGCTAATTGGACCCAGAGATGAGGTCCTTGAGCCTTCAATGGCTTGGAACGAGGCCGTTCCCTTTATTTAAAAGAAATCCGCCCCAGGGATAGGGCCTCCAGGGCCTTTCAAGGCTTGGGATCAGGGGTAGTGCGACCCCCCTCTCCTTTCTATAATATCGGCCCTGGTGGGTGTGGTCATGGGGCCTTTCAAGGCTCAGGGAGGGAGACCATGTGCCCCCTTCCCCTTAATGAATATACTTGGCTCCACAGGGGGGTCACTATGGGTCCCAAAGCAGAGCCCGGGAGCAGGGTATCTCTACCCTGCCCTCTTACATTATAATATGTTTTTTAACTTCAGGACAGGGGACTTAGTCCCCAAGTCCTGTAATGGCTTTCAGCAAAATGTTTCTCATGTTGCTGGCAGCCAATCAGAGCGGTCGCTCCCAGGGGTTCTGACTTCTGTGGGAGCAAATTGGCCCAAGGGGAAAAAAGCTCCCTTGTCCTATCAGAATGCACTATTTTTTAAAATTGGGTTTGAGGGACTCTAGTGTATGTCTCTTGAACCAAACCATCCAGATACACAAATATTTTTCCTTTCAGGACCAAGATCTAGCCTTCTGCCAAATTTAGTGTAATTCCGTTCAGGAGTTTTTGCAGTAGTGATGCCTAAAAAAGTCTATGGAAAATGCATGGGGATTTTGTGCTTTGGGCACCCCTTTTTTCTCAGCCCCAGCTTGATGGATCAAGGCGATATTTTCCATGCACAAACTTGGCAAAAAGTAGCAATTTTTGAAAACTTTGCGGAGATTCGTCAAACAGCGCCGAAGTCATTAGCAGCACAAAAAAGGCATTTCCTATGGAAACGCTGACCTACTTATAACTCCTTAGTGGTGACCACCCGGGGAGGGGGCACAAATGCCCCCTTCCCCCTCAAAAAGTTGCTGGGCCCCAGGGGATGGGTCTCCGGGGCCAAAAGCAGCCCAGGGAGGGGGGCCAAATGCCCCACTCTCCTTAATTTTAATTAGTGGCCCGGGGGGTTGGTATTGCCAGGGCCTATCAAGGCTCGGGAGGTGGGCCACACAGCCATCCACCTCTTTATTTTTTAAAATAGCCCTGGAGGATGGGGTTCCAGACTCTGGGAGGGGGGCCTTGTGGTCCCCGTCCCCTTTAATTTTATTTGTAGCCCCGGAGGGTGGGGTCTCTAAGGCCCAAGAAGGCTCGGGGAGGGGGGCCACATGCCCCCTCTCCCTGAATGTGTGCCATGGGGACCCCAACCTCAAAAGACAAATATATTTTTAAATAGGTAGGGGGCCACACAGCCCCTCCTCTTTGAAAAGCAAGGCCCTGGGGTCCTCAGGGCCAGGCCTTGTGGCCACCCCCACCGCACACGGCAAAAGGCGTGTGCAGTGTGGGGTTGAGTCCCTTTGGGGAAGATGGTCACAGGCCAAAGGCCATGCAAAGCATAGGGTTGGCTGCATGCTAGAGATTGGCCCTAGGCAAGGCCCTGTGGCCAACCCTTTGCCATGCACGACCAAACATCTTGCAGAGCGTGGGGTTGGCTGCATGCAGGAGGTTGGCTTCAGGGCCTGCCCACAGGCCAGGCTCTGCAGCCAACACTCCACCACACACTGTCGAAGGCTGAATGCAGGGGGGGTTGGATTAATGTATGGTAATGAAATGTTACTTTACGTTAAATAAAAACCCTGGTAACTCACTCAAAAAATAAAGGTTAAAGTAATGGTATAGTTAGGTCAAGTAACTATAACTCATGCCCTAAGGCAATTATAACTCGCTCCCTCGCCATGCACTGCTAATTATCCTACATATTACATCACTCATGACATCTTGTTTGACATCATTGATAATAATGGGGGGGCACGAGATATAGATACCTTAGGTCACGAGTTATAGTTACTTGAGATAACTCTAACTATAAGTGGGGAGTTTCAGTGGTTTTCAGAGTTTAAAACTGATATATATATTCAAAACACTCCTCTCTGAATTAGGAAGAAGCCTGCACTCACGTTCAGTGAGAAAAATCTTGTTTAATAACTGGCAGCACTTGTTAAAAAATAACAGGTGTTTAAAAATTACAGAAACGCGTTTCGGCTGTCCTTGCAGCCTTTCTCAACCTTGAAATACACCATGGGGCATATTCACAAGGAGCTATCGCCGAATTAACGGCACTTTATCACAGCCAAGTCGTGATAAATTTACCCCCCATTCACAAGCCGGTGTTAACAGCCCACAGCACCAGTTTACCCGCGATAGCAGCCGCAAAAAACATCGCCACAGAGGACCCTCGCAAATATCGCTAATGAGATGCAGAGTAGGCGTACCCGTGACAAAAGCCGAGACAACAGCACACCTCAACATTCACAATGACTAGCCACATCTGCGATAAGAACACAAAACAGGCGATGAGGTGTGGTAGCCGCAGGTATTTAACACCTGCCTCAAGCAGGTGTAAAGAAGGACATCTACCTGCAGTAGGAAACGGAGTCCCGCACACAGCCATACCCGAAGAACAAACATCGCCATGGAGCTACTCTACATGCAGCTCGGAGCCCCAACAGGGCCACAACACCCCCCGCCACCACCCCCTGGATGGCCACACCCCCCAGGACCCGGACCCGCTCCCCACCGGACCACCACAGAGGCAGCGTAGAGCAAGACAGCGGAGCTACCGTAAACGCACCACTCTCACAGACCTAACGCCCGCGGAAGTCATTGCCCACTACAGGCTCAAAAGGACAACCATCCTCCGCATCCTGACCCACATTGCCCACAGGCTGACGGTCCCAACACAGCGGAGAACAAACATCCCTCCACAGACAAAGCTGCTGGCAGTGCTGCACCTGTTGGCCTCTGGGACTTTCCAACCAACAACTGACAGAGTCGGAGGGGTCTCACAGCCAGCCCTATCAAAGTTCATCACACCCGTCCTGGATGCCATCCTCAGCTTCATACCCCAGTACCTTCACTTCCCCAACACTGCGCAGGAACAGCTGGAGACTAAGCAAGGCTTCTACGCCATAGCAGGATTCCCGGCCATGTTGGGGGCAATCGACTGCACACATGTCCCACTTGTGCCCCTGCGGATACTGCACACCACTACCGCAACAGGAAGCACACGCATTCCATCAATGTACAGGCAATAGTGGACCAACGGGGAATGTTCACCAATGTCGTCGCCAACTACCCAGGCAGTGTGCATGATTCCTTCATCTTCCGACAGTCCATCATCAACCAGCGCTTCCAGGATGGCACATATGGAATGGGACTGCTCGTTGGTAAGTACCAACTCAACACACCACACATCCCACAGCCACCAACGCACAAGGCACAACTGTGGGGATGCACACGTGACCTAACCACATCCAACATGTTAAACTACACGACCCCCTACCAGACACGACTACACCACTCCATGGTCATCCTGGGCTACCCCTGCACCCAATACAGACTCCACATGGCACCACAGCCACACAACAGCTGAACGTGTGGAGATGCGGAATGCGGCCATGACACATGTGAGGCACTGCTCTGCCCCCATGACCCTACCCCGGTCTCCCGCAGGTCAGCGTCCCGTGTTGGTGGGCCCGTGTCGGCCGCTGTGCATCCGGGGCGATTAGCCCTGTGCGACTTGAGTCATCCCCCTTGTAGTTCAAACATTGCATGTCTGTGTGCCTGATGACTGTTGGTGTTGTTGCCAGCATATGCTACTCCCTGAGGGCTGGCTTACACTCACCCCCCCCCAGCCAGCACAGGCGTCACTGAATTGGTGGGCCTGCCATCACATCCTGCCGAACCAAGTATTGACTCTTTTCTCCCTGCACTGTCCCAGGTGATCAAGGATATGCACTCTGCCCTTGGATGATGACACCCCTCCGAGACCCGAACACACCCACCCAGAGACAGTACAATGCGGCCCACATACGCACCAGGGGCATCGTTGAATGCACATTTGGCGTGTTGAAGTCACGTTTCAGGTGCCTGGACGGCACTGGTGGGAAGCTCCTGTACAGCCCGGACGTCGTGTGCAAGATGATCGTTGCATGTTGTGTGTTGCACAACATCTGTGTTCGCACCAGGGCCCCATGGATCCCAGTTCCAGAGGTACCGGACGATGATGGTGGTGATGAGGCAGGTGGCCCACATCCCACTGCAGCTGCGGCAGGGATGGCCCATAGGGACTACATCGTTGACACTTACTTCTCAAGCACGTCACATTGAGACCCTCTGTGGCATTCATGGGACAGTAGTGGATGTCCAATTGCACTGCATGTGTGAATAAACATGTTTGCAGGTCACAGGTTGGAATTGTACATTGTCATGTTACATGTCCCTGGGGTTTCAGGTGTGATTTGCCAGGTTGTGCGCATTTTCCGATCCAGTTGTGTCCTGTGTTCAGTTGTGGAGGTGTTGCTGTTTGTACCGGGATGTTGTCACTGTCCGGGTGCACTTCTGCTTGTGTGCGTATGCTGCACGGTGGGTGTGTCGCTCCTGCGGCTCTGATTTGTCTGCCACTGGTCTCTTTCAAGTGGTGTGCCTGTGGGTTCTGTTCTTCCACGGTGCGTGGATGTTGTGGTGTGCATGTTGACCTCTGCAGTTGGCCAGGGTGCATCCGTGGTACTCCGCTGTTGATGTATTTTGTTCTGTGGCATTTTCCGTATACTGTTCTTGTGCTTTTTCCCGCATTGCGCGTGCGTATTGCTGCCCTCGCACTGGTTGTCACTGTTTTCTTATCGCTATTTGGCCCATCACGTGTTTTTTGGTGTTGTGGTTTGTGTTTTTATCTCCATTGTGGTGGTTGTATCGCGGATTTTGTCCGCGGTTTCGGCAGGCTATCGCATGCTACCGCCTTGTTGTGAATTCCACGTTGACACAGGGTTATTTTCCAGTGATAGGCTGCGTTATTGAAAGTTGCATTACGCTACTCTTGCGGTAGTTATCACACGTTCTTGTGAATATACCCCCATGTTTTTCCGAATTTAAAAGCTGCCCACAGGTGTTGCTGATTGCGTTGACGTAAAAGAGTTAGTGCCGTTTACTCAAACTGACAATATTTAAAGGCACATTTCCATCTGCAAGCAAACACCAGGGGTAAAGCGAAAATTCCTTTGCTTGTCTAAGCAGTTTAATAAAAATGTAAAACATAAATGTCTTATATTTTCAATTTCATTCTTTGCCATGATGTGTGCCCGAATGTTGTTAATAATTTTCATATTATGTCCACTTCACTACTTTTTGGAGTGCTGGCAAGCATTATCATATGCAATTTGTTCAAATTTACAGGTAAGTTTACCTCAAATGTCCAATGTCTGTTATCAGCCCCGCACTTTATAGCATGATTTTCAGCAGTAGTAGAACAATCCTTTTGTTTTACATTTTTATTAAACTGCTGAGACAAACAAAGGAATTTTCGCTTTACCACTGGTGTTTGCTTGCAGATGGAAATGTGCCTTTAAATATTGTCAGTTTGAGTAAACCGCAGTTAGGGCCATATTATCAAGAACGGCGATAGCATTTACTCACCTACACAGTTATACACACACTACCTCACTTACTCATACAGATAATAACACATATTTACTCTCTTATACATTCACTGATAGAAGCACACACTCATCCATACAGCCACTCTCACAATCACTCACTCTCACATATAGTCATTTATATACTCCAACACTCACATATACTGCCTTTCACATATGTAGTTACTCACACATGTACCACTGAGACATCCATTCACTCACCAACACACCTATACACACACTCACCCACCCATACAGCCCTTTACAGATGCACTCTTGAATCCATACACCCAGTGAATCACCCACTCACACATCTATGCACATAGTCACACACCTCCCACCCACACAAACACTGAGGCACCCATACAGACACTCAGACAACCAATCAATAACCCATATAAACACTCATGTAGCTATTCACCAACCCATGCAGCCGCTTACACACCAACAGACAGACTGATACAGACATTCACACAGTTTAGTCACTAACCCATGCATTCAGTAAGATACGTTTAATCTCTCACTTATAGAGTCAGTCATGCACCTACAAAAGCATCCATTGAGACACTCATACACCCACTCATTCTTCAATACAGCTTGGCCTATATATATTAAACATACTTAAACTTTACAGAAACACACAGTCACTGGATGATGTCATCAGTGATGTCATCAGTGATGTCATTTGAGATGTCATGAGTGAAGTCATCAGTGATGTCACTGACCATGTCATGAGTGATGTAATATGTGACAACATCAGCAGTGCATTGCGGGGGCGCGAGTTATAGTTAGCTGAACTAACTATAACGCCCGAATTTCACTGGTTTTGTACGACTGAAATGTCCAACTAACTATAACGTGCCTGAAACCTGTGGTTTTTTCAGTAAATTTCTAAGGTTTTTTAAATGCTAATTTCTAACTATAACGTCTCTGAAACCTATGGTTTTTTCAGTGAATTTCAAAGGTTTTTTAAATGCTAATTTCTAACTATAACGTCCCTGAAACCTGTGGTTTTTTCAGTGAATTTCAAAGGTTTTTTAAATGCTAATTTCTAACTATGCCTACAGAGGTAGGACATGTGCAGAAAGAGGAATAAAGGCGCAGAAAGAAGCAAGAGAAATGTAGAAAGAGGCAACAGAAGTCCAGAAAGACGAAGAAAGGTGCAGAAAGAAGCAAGAGATTTGCACAAAAAACCAACAGAGGAGCAGAAAGAGGCCTTGTTGCAAAGTCATCCTGTGCCCCCAACTTTTTGCTGACGGTTACTGGTGGTAACTGACTAACCAGGCCTAGAGCCAGTGCTATGCTAAAAGACACTTAGAATACAGGGAAAACACCTACATACACTAGGGAACACTATGCGTTGCGGTACCCCTGTGATTGGCATGACCTCCTCTGTAAGGCCCTAGTACATAATAGGGCAGGGGGATTAAAACTACCTCTAAGGCAGAGGTGCAGAAAGATGCTTCTTTAAGTAGTAGTTACGTTTGCAGAGTGGTGGAGAAAGGGTGCTGGGCCTCCGCCCAGCGCTCAGGAATTCTGCTGCATAGGACTTAGAGGAGGTACCAAGAGGGCTTCTTGGCCCCCAAAGTCCCTCCGGAGTAAATTAAACTTCATCCCCTATCCCGTAGTCTGCCAGGAGACGCGTTTGCAGAGTGGTGGAGAAATGGGGGCATGTCCTCCTTAGACGTCTTAGCAATCTCACTGTGTGGGACTTACTGCAGGTAACAAGAGGGGTAGTTGGCCCCCAACGACAACCTTGTGGGCCAACTACCCCTCCTATTACCTCCAGTAAGTCCCACACAACAGGATTGCTAAGTTCTCATAGCAGGCCACGCCCCCTTTGCCCACCACTCTGCAAACGCGCTCCCTGGCGCGCTCTTGGATGGGGATTGAAGTCCCCTTTGCTGCTGGGGGTCCTTTAGGGGCCAACTAGCCTACGTCTTACCTCCAGTAAGCCCCACACAGTGGGATTGCTGAGAGGTGTGTGAGAAGTTGGCCTGGCATATGCTGTCCACTAATTATAGTGGGCACCTTGCACCAGTCCAAATCGACTCTTATGGTAGGTAGGTTAAAGACAACCTTATTGAAAGCTATCCTAGTGGTAGCTGTGGAGAGCAGCCTTCAGGCTAAGTCTTGAAGGAATGTAAAGCAGCTTGTTTTACCAGTCTATAATCTCTTGAGTGACCAAATGAAAGAGCACCACACCAGGTATATATTCAAAATATATGTATTTATTACTAAACACACCCCTCTAGTCTCTTTATGAGGCTAGAGTTCGAAGTACATAGGTTATAAGATCTTAAATCACAGTAATAGCACAAATACACGTTTGGGCCCTAGGGGCGTACCAAACCATATACCAATAAAGTGGTATGCGAACCACGACTGAACTAGACACTAGGCCTAGAGCCTCTAGAAGTGCTTGGACCACAAGGAACCACCCAAGGTAGTGACACAGGGGACCCACGGGAGACGCGTGCAGTGTAAATACACAACCGCGATACGCCGTTAACTTCTATGGAGAAAGTCGGGATCGGGAAAATAGAGGAAAGGGACACTTTAAAGAGGACTAGGACAAAACCCTTTGAGATCTAGGACTTTGAAGAGTCTCTACCCACGGGAGCACCGGAGTACTCGTGTTACCTCACCCAGGGAAGCCGGGTGCATAGGTGCCTTTCGGGGTCGGGTTTCGTCGTCGGTTCTTATGGCGATCTGCTGCAAAGTGCTGCTGGCGACCAGGAGAAAAGTGTCCGGGTGGATCCAAGAGTGGATCGGAGTTCTGAAGAACCTGAAAGCAGAGGGGACAGAGTCTGGGTCACTAGCCAGTGACCAGGGAGGTGATGGACAGATGCCCACCGATGTCGAGTGCTTCAGGTTCGATGACGGTCGTCTTGACTCTTCAGCCACGAGGTCCGGGAGGCGTTGTCGGTGACCAGGAGCAGGATTCGGGCTGTTGCTCGATGTCTGTCGAGTGCAGAGGTGTCGGCGACCAGATTGGACCCAACAAGCCTTGGCAATGGCAAGTCTCGAGTAAGATGTGGATCGTCGATGATGCAGACCAGCAAGGTCTGGGGAACTCACCCAGCGAGGGTAAGTGAGGGCAGGCCTGGAGCAACCAGACTGCCAAGTAAAGAAAAGATTGGCCTTCGTTAAGGGCTACTAGCCAACGGGCTAGCGACCGCGAAGGAGCCTCGTGACGCCGCACGTGGAGCTGGCTTACAGGACACTCGTGGAGTGGGGGCCAGTGATCTTCAGTGCAGGTGGTGCTGGAGGCTAGGGCTACTCGGAGCCCAAAGCACGACTTCTTGGGAGACCCAGAAGATGGTGCACTTGCAAATGTGCTCGGTGTCCAGGGGTCACGGTCTCAAGTCACCCACGACAGCCACGGGCCTCAGCTTTGCTGGGGACTCAGGGTAGCCTCGGAGAAGTCTGAGAATCCACCTCTGGTGATGCGATGACTTCGGCGTCCGACGGGAGCTTCAGTGATGCGAACCGGACAGATGCTTCTTTGGTGCCTGCCAAGCAGGGGAGTCACTCCTTGACCCCAAGGGAGATTCTTCAGTCCTCTAATCGTGAGTAGAGCGTCGAAGGTCCAGGATTCTGTTTCAGAGTTTCGTCCAGGTATAATCTAAAGTCCTAAGGACTGGGTTCCTACCTTTATTCTAAAAATAGGGGATGGACTACTCTGTGGCCCCACCTATGGGTGGGTCAGGGCAGAGGGGTGGCTACACCCCTTTCCCTTTGTCCAGTTCGCGCCAAAGCAGGGGCTGCAAGCCCCTGATCCGGTTTGAACTGGGGTATGCACAGGGACACCAAATGTGCCCCCAGTGCAGGACTTCAAAGCACCCGAAAGTGCTCCCGCCCAGCCCCAATACACATTGTCCTGTCTGGGGAGGTGGTCACACCTCCCTGGGACAGGAAACCTATTGTCCAGGCCTCCCCTGCCGGAGTTTCGTCCAGCAGCAGGAGGCCAGACTCGTGTCTGTGGCAGCAGCATCCATTTTGTGATGCCAGGGCTCTGGAAAGAAGTTACCGGACTCGTCAGAGTTAACATGCCTTTCCCTCTAGAAGGGTGGAATGCTACCCCCGCCGCCAGGATTGGCGGGGGGTAGTATTCCAAGATGTTTGACACCAAACACGACATGTTTAGGTGCAGCCATTCCATAGTTAGCATTTTACCGCGAGGATATAATGCGTTTAAGAGTATATGGTCAGGCTGCACTACAAACAGCATCAGAGATGGTCTCCGAACGCTGCAGAGGGGCCCTGCTCATGCAGGGGCACCCTCTCACATAGGAACCATGCACTCTGCCTTTAGGATTGATAAGGCCTGCCTTAGGAGTGACTTATAGGTTTATATGTGTGTATGCTTTTAGTGATATAGGTAACCTATACCACAGCAAGGGGTGCATGCACCACCTTACCCAGGCTGCAGTAGCAGACCTGTGGTGTCAGTTTGGATGGCCTACCAGGGGTGGCATAATACATGCTGCAGCCCCTGGCAGGCCTCTGAGGTACCTATGCCCTTGGTACATAGTATACCATATACTAGGGACTTACAAGGGCACTCCAGATCCCAATCAGTGATGTGCCTAAGGCACATGGAGACCCTTTTAAAGAGGAAACAGCTAGGCTGGGGTTCTGAATAGCAGGGCCCCAGCCAGACTAATGTCGAAAACCAGTGAAGTATCAGCAAAAAGTGGGGGTACCCCTGTGAAGCAGATCCTACTCTCCTACACAACCCCCCCCAAACGTAGGGACATTAAACTAACCTTGCCCAGTTAAGTCTTCATGTTCTAAGTGGAAATACCTAGAGAGTCCATCTGCATTCGCATGGTTACTCCCAGGCCTATGTTCCACTGTAAAGTCCATCCCCTGTAGGGAAATGGACCACCTAAGCAGTTTGGGGTTTTCACCCTTCATTTGTTTTAGCCATAAGAGGGGCTTATGGTCTGTCTGAACCAGGAAGTGTGTACCAAACAAGTATGGCCTCAACTTCTTCAGAGCCCAGACCACAGCAAAGGCCTCCCTCTCTATGGCTGACCAACGTTTCTCTCTAGGGGTCAGCCTTCTGCTAATAAAAGCTACTGGCTGATCCTGACCTTCTTCATTCAATTGTGACAGTACAGCCCCTACCCCCAATTCAGATGCATCAGTTTGAACAATGAACTTCTTGGAGTAATCAGGACTCTGCAGAATTGGAGCAGTGCACATGGCCTGCTTGAGGTCATCAAATGCCTTTTGACAGCTAACTGTCCACTGAACCTTTTTGGGCATTTTCTTAGAAGTTAAGTCATTCAAGGGTGTCACTATTGATCCATACCCCTTGACAAATCTCCTATAGTACCCAGTCAGGCCTAAGAAGGCTCTCACCTGAGTCTGGGTAGTGGGAGCAGTCCAGTCCATGATGGTCTGGATCTTGCTCTGCAAAGGTTGAACCTGGCCTCCACCCACAAGGTGGCCCAGGTACACAACCTGACTCTGCCCTATCTGGCACTTAGTGGCCTTGATAGTCAGGCCTGCCTTTTGCAGGGCCTGTAAAACATTCCTGAGGTGGACCAGGTGATCCTCCCAGGTGGAGCTAAAGACAGCAATATCATCTAGATAAGCTGCACTATAGGCTTCCAGTCCTGTGAGAACTGTGTTCACCAACCTCTGGAAAGTGGCAGGTGCATTTTTCAGACCAAAGGGCATCACCACAAATTGATAATGCCCACTAGGGGTTGAAAATGCTGTTTTGGGCTTTGCAGTATCAGCTAGTCTGATCTGCCAGTAGCCAGCTGTTAGGTCAAATGTGCTGAGATATTTGGCAGAGGCCAAAGTATCTATGAGCTCATCTGCCCTGGGTATTGGATGGGCATCAGTCCTAGTGACTGCATTGAGGCCTCTGTAGTCTACACAAAACCTCATCTCTCTTTTCCCACCACTGGTGTGAGGTTTAGGTACTAGGACTACTGGACTAGCCCAAGGGCTATCTGAGGGCTCAATCACTCCCAATTCCAACATCTTCTGGACTTCAGTCCTGATACAGTCCCTGACATGGTCAGGTTGCCTATAAATCTTGTTTTTAATAGGCAGACTGTCCCCAGTGTCCACTTCATGAGTGCACCAGGTGGTCTGACTGGGTGTCAGTGAAAACATATGTCTAAACTGATTGAGGACTTGCCTGCAATCAGTTTGTTGCTGGGTAGTGAGGCTGCCTGCCAAGGCTACACCATCAACTGACCCATCGTCAGGGTTCTGTGAGAGCAGGTCAGGGAGTGGGTCACTCTCTTCCTCCTGCCCTTCATCAGTAGCCATGAGCAAGCCCATGTCTGCCCTGTCTACATATGGCTTAAGTCTGTTGACATGGAGAACCCTGTGGGGACTCCTGGGTGTTCCTAGGTCCACTAAGTAAGTGACCTCACCCTTCTGCTCAACAATAGTGTGGGGTCCACTCCATTTGTCTTGGAGAGCTGCTGGGGCCACTGGCTCCAACACCCACACCTTCTGTCCTGGCTGGTAAACAGTCAGAACAGCCTTTGGTCATGCCAGGCCTTCTGAAGTTCCTGGCTAGCCTCAAGGTTTTTGGTTGCCTTTTTCATGTACTCAGCCATCCTGGAGCGGAGACCAAGTACATAGTCCACTATATCTTGCTTTGGGGGCTTGAGAGGTAACTCCCATCCTTCCTTCACCAAGCACAGTGGACCCCTCACAGGGTGGCCAAACAGAAGTTCAAAAGGGCTGTAACCAACCCCCTTCTGAGGCACCTCCCTATATGCGAATAAAAGGCAGGGCAAGAGTATGTCCCATCTACGCCTAAGCTTTTCTGGGAGCCCTTTAATCATGCCCTTCAAGGTTTTGTTGAATCTCTCAACTAAACCATTGCATTGTGGGTGATAGGGTGTGGTGAACTTATAAGTAACTCCACACTCCTTCCACATTGCTTTTAAGTAACCAGACATGAAGTTTGCACCCCTGTCTGATACTACCTCCTTAGGAAAGCCCACTCTGGAGAAAATCCCCAGGAGGGCCCCTTGCCACCACAGGTGCTGTAGTGGTCCTAAGGGGTATAGCCTCTGGGTACCTGGTGGCATGATCCACTACCACCAGTATAAATCTGTGCCCAGATGCTGTTTGGGGATCCATGGGACCAACAATGTCAATCCCTACCCTCTCAAAGGGCACCCCCACCACAGGTAGTGGTATCAGGGGGCCTTTGTAGTGCCACCTGCTTTGCCACTGGCTTGGCAGGTTACACAGGAGCGACAAAACTCCTTACTGTCTTCAGACATGTGGGGCCAGTGAAAGTGAGGGACAATTCTGTCCCAAGTCTTGTTCTGGCCCAGGTGTCCTGCTAAGGGAATATCATGGGCTAGGGTCAATAGGAAGCCCCTGAACTTCAAAGGTATTACCAACCTCCTGGTAGCACCAGGCTTGGGGTCTCTACTCTCTGAGTACAGGAGTCCATCATCCCAATACACTGTATGGGGACCACTAGCTTTCCCAGCAGCCTCAGCAGCAGCTTGCTGTCTGAGGGGTTCAAGGGAGGGGCAGCTCTGCTGCTCCTGGCTCAGATCTGCCCTAGAAGGTCCCCCTGTCCCCAAGAACTCAACCTGGTCAGGTTCAAGTTCCTCTGGGACAGTTCCTTCTTCAGGGCTGAGATCATCCCCCTCAAGGGACTGATCTTCCTCCTGAGCCAAGGGGAAGGCACTGCCTTAACCCTACTACTCCTCCTCTTGGAAGGCACTTGGTCCTTTCTTCCAGAATCCAAGGCCTGTTCAGTTTTAGACAGTTTAGCTTGTGACCTGGTCACAGCAAACACATCTGCAGGGATCCCCAGCATTTCTGCATGGGTCCTGAGCTCCACTTCTGCCCAAGCAGAAGTCTCTAAGTCATTGCCAAGCAAGCATTCGACTGGTAGGTTTGCACTTACCACAACCTTCTTAAGGCCAGTTACCCCTCCCCAGGAGAAGTTAACAACTGCCACAGTATGGTCTGTTCTGACATTGCTAGCATTGGTCACTTGGTACATCTCACCAAGCATAACTTGCCCAGGTAGCACAAGGTCTTGTGTCACCATTGTGACACTTGCCCCTGTGTCCCTAAATGCCAAAGCCTCTCGTCCATTGATTAAAGGCTGTTGTCTGTACTTGCCCAGATTACTGGGACTCACAGTGGAGGTCACATCCATGCCTCCATCACAGACTAACACAGCCTGAGTCAGTTCCCTGACTAAGTCAGAGCCCAACTCAGTTCCCAGGGTGAACCCTACTAAACCCTTTGCTGGAGCACTTCCACCAACTGTACTAGGGGGAACAGGTGCCTTAGGGGCATTGGTGGGTGCTGGACTGGAGTCTTTGGACTTGGTGCAATCACTGGTCCAGTGGGTCTTTTGCTTACAGACCTTGCACCATGGTTTTCTTTGGCCTTTACCCTTGGTAGACTGGGAATCCCCACCAGAAGAAGATTTTTGGGGGCCTGATGAAGACTTTTGATCTTTACCCTTCTCCCCACCCTTGTCAGAGTTCTTAGCATCTTGCTTCTTGGTTTCCCCACCTTGGTTCTGTACCTTCTGCTTCACCCTGGTTCTGACCCATTTGTCTGCCTTCTTTCCCAATTCTTGGGGAGAGGTCAGATCAGAGTCAACCAGGTACTGATGCAACAGCTGGTTTTGACAGTTATTAAGAATCTGCTCCCTCATTATCAGATTATACAATCCTGAGAAGTCACACACCTTACTGCCCATCAACCAGCCTTCCAGAGCCTTGGCAGAACAATCCACATAGTCTACCCAGTCTTGAGTCTGTGCTTTTTGGGTGTCTCTGAACTTCAACCTGTACTGTTCAGTGGTTAGGCCAAACCCATCAATAAGAGCACTCTTCAAGACCTTGTAATTGTCAGCATCCTCCTCTCTAACAGTGAGGAGCTTGTCTCTACCTTTGTCAGCAAAGGAGAGCCACAAGATTGCTGCCCACTGCTCCTGAGGGACCTTCTGTACTTTACAGGCCCTCTCTAAAGCAGTTATCCATTTGTGGATATCATCCCCACTCTGGTAGGGAGGGACAATCTTGCTCAGGTTCCTATGGTCATAGGACCTTTCCCTATCTCTAGGGACATGGCTGCCACCATGGGACTCTAGTCCCAACTTTCTTCTCTCTTTAAGGAGATCTAGGGATTCTCTATCTAAAGCCAATTGCTTCTTCCTGATCTCCAGTTGAGTTTCCTCATACTGGACCAGTCTCTTTCTTCTCTCATGAGAGGATTCCCTCCTGTGAGAAGAAACAGAGCTCCCTATGGAGGTGCCAGAGTGGTTAGACTCCTGAGAAGGAGACCTAGAGTTTCTGAGCACACTCATAATCCTTCCTGGGGGGACAAAGGTGTGGTTCTCCAGATCCTCATCTTCATCTTCCCCAGAAGGGATTGGGTTTTCCAGGTCAGGGTCATTGTCACCCTCCTGGTCAGTTTCAGAGGGGGGGCTGGGGGTAGTAGTACCCCTGGCCCCTTCCTCATCTGCTGGCCCACCCTCTGCTCCTACCCCTTCAGTCTCTGAAGACTTACTAAGATCATAAGCCACCAACAACTCCTGGAGGTGTTGGGTGGTGGGACTTTGGCCTGTCCTTAATTTCCTCACGTTACACAAAGCTCTCAGTTCCAAGAATGGGAGTGTGTCATACTTGGAGGGGGAAGCTCCATGGCTTCCTGCAGGGTATCTTTGGATCCTGCTTTTAAAGACATTACTAGTGTGGTGTGGTGTATGCACTACCTACTCTAGTGTGGCCTACTAAACTCTCTTGAGTTGTAGAAAGGGTTGTGCTATCCCTTAACACACAACTCTAAGTTCAGTAGAACTTACTGATATTCTAAGCTTAAATTATATGTACCTTAGGTACCTTTAGTGGTTTTCAGTTGATCAATTCAATTGAGATTATCTGGTAAAACAATAGCAAGCTGGAATCCCACACGCTGCACACCAATGTGAGAAGTTGGCCTGGCATATGCTGTCCACTAATTATAGTGGGCACCTTGCACCAGTCCAAATCGACTCTTATGGTAGGTAGGTTAAAGACAACCTTATTGAAAGCTATCCTAGTGGTAGCTGTGGAGAGCAGCCTTCAGGCTAAGTCTTGAAGGAATGTAAAGCAGCTTGTTTTACCAGTCTATAATCTCTTGAGTGACCAAATGAAAGAGCACCACACCAGGTATATATTCAAAATATATGTATTTATTACTAAACACACCCCTCTAGTCTCTTTATGAGGCTAGAGTTCGAAGTACATAGGTTATAAGATCTTAAATCACAGTAATAGCACAAATACACGTTTGGGCCCTAGGGGCGTACCAAACCATATACCAATAAAGTGGTATGCGAACCACGACTGAACTAGACACTAGGCCTAGAGCCTCTAGAAGTGCTTGGACCACAAGGAACCACCCAAGGTAGTGACACAGGGGACCCACGGGAGACGCGTGCAGTGTAAATACACAACCGCGATACGCCGTTAACTTCTATGGAGAAAGTCGGGATCGGGAAAATAGAGGAAAGGGACACTTTAAAGAGGACTAGGACAAAACCCTTTGAGATCTAGGACTTTGAAGAGTCTCTACCCACGGGAGCACCGGAGTACTCGTGTTACCTCACCCAGGGAAGCCGGGTGCATAGGTGCCTTTCGGGGTCGGGTTTCGTCGTCGGTTCTTATGGCGATCTGCTGCAAAGTGCTGCTGGCGACCAGGAGAAAAGTGTCCGGGTGGATCCAAGAGTGGATCGGAGTTCTGAAGAACCTGAAAGCAGAGGGGACAGAGTCTGGGTCACTAGCCAGTGACCAGGGAGGTGATGGACAGATGCCCACCGATGTCGAGTGCTTCAGGTTCGATGACAGTCGTCTTGACTCTTCAGCCACGAGGTCCGGGAGGCGTTGTCGGTGACCAGGAGCAGGATTCGGGCTGTTGCTCGATGTCTGTCGAGTGCAGAGGTGTCGGCGACCAGATTGGACCCAACAAGCCTTGGCAACGGCAAGTCTCAAGTAAGATGTGGATCGTCGATGATGCAGACCAGCAAGGTCTGGGGAACTCACCCAGCAAGGGTAAGTGAGGGCAGGCCTGGAGCAACCAGACTGCCAAGTAAAGAAAAGATTGGCCTTCGTTAAGGGCTACTAGCCAACGGGCTAGCGACCGTGAAGGAGCCTTGTGACGCCGCACGTGGAGCTGGCTTACAGGACACTCGTGGAGTGGGGGCCAGTGATCTTCGGTGCAGGTGGTGCTGGAGGCTAGGGCTACTCGGAGCCCAAAGCACGACTTCTTGGGAGACCCAGAAGATGGTGCACTTGCAAATGTGCTCGGTGTCCAGGGGTCACGGTCTCAAGTCACCCACGACAGCCACGGGCCTCAGCTTTGCTGGGGACTCAGGATAGCCTCGGGGAAGTCTGAGAATCCACCTCTGGTGATGCGATGACTTCGGCGTCCGACGGGAGCTTCAGTGATGCGAACCGGACAGATGCTTCTTTGGTGCCTGCCAAGCAGGGGAGTCACTCCTTGACCCCAAGGGAGATTCTTCAGTCCTCTAATCGTGAGTAGAGCGTCGAAGGTCCAGGATTCTGTTTCAGAGTTTCGTCCAGGTATAATCTAAAGTCCTAAGGACTGGGTTCCTACCTTTATTCTAAAAATAGGGGATGGACTACTCTGTGGCCCCACCTATGGGTGGGTCAGGGCAGAGGGGTGGCTACACCCCTTTCCCTTTGTCCAGTTCGCGCCAAAGCAGGGGCTGCAAGCCCCTGATCCGGTTTGAACTGGGGTATGCACAGGGACACCAAATGTGCCCCCAGTGCAGGACTTCAAAGCACCCGAAAGTGCTCCCGCCCAGCCCCAATACACATTGTCCTGTCTGGGGAGGTGGTCACACCTCCCTGGGACAGGAAACCTATTGTCCAGGCCTCCCCTGCCGGAGTTTCGTCCAGCAGCAGGAGGCCAGACTCGTGTCTGTGGCAGCAGCATCCATTTTGTGATGCCAGGGCTCTGGAAAGAAGTTACCGGACTCGTCAGAGTTAACATGCCTTTCCCTCTAGAAGGGTGGAATGCTACCCCCGCCGCCAGGATTGGCGGGGGGGTAGTATTCCAAGATGTTTGACACCAAACACGACATGTTTAGGTGCAGCCATTCCATAGTTAGCATTTTACCGCGAGGATATAATGCGTTTAAGAGTATATGGTCAGGCTGCACTACAAACAGCATCAGAGATGGTCTCCGAACGCTGCAGAGGGGCCCTGCTCATGCAGGGGCACCCTCTCACATAGGAACCATGCACTCTGCCTTTAGGATTGATAAGGCCTGCCTTAGGAGTGACTTATAGGTTTATATGTGTGTATGCTTTTAGTGATATAGGTAACCTATACCACAGCAAGGGGTGCATGCACCACCTTACCCAGGCTGCAGTAGCAGACCTGTGGTGTCAGTTTGGATGGCCTACCAGGGGTGGCATAATACATGCTGCAGCCCCTGGCAGGCCTCTGAGGTACCTATGCCCTTGGTACATAGTATACCATATACTAGGGACTTACAAGGGCACTCCAGATCCCAATCAGTGATGTGCCTAAGGCACATGGAGACCCTTTTAAAGAGGAAACAGCTAGGCTGGGGTTCTGAATAGCAGGGCCCCAGCCAGACTAATGTCGAAAACCAGTGAAGTATCAGCAAAAAGTGGGGGTACCCCTGTGAAGCAGATCCTACTCTCCTACAAGGTGGACAAAGGCCACGCCCCCTTTCCACACCACTCTGCAAACGCGCCCCCTGGCGTTTTCTAAGTTGGGGTATTAAGTCCCCTTCATTCCTGAGGGTCCCTGGGGGCCAACTAGCCCACCAGGTACCTCCAGTATGTGCCACAGAGCTGCGTTGCAGAGAGGTGGTCCGAGGCCACGCCCCCTTTTTACACCACTCTGCAAACGCAGCTCCTGGCGCACTGCTGCTCGGGGGATGAAGTCCACTTGTGTCCTGAGGACAGATAGATAGAGGTATATATATATAGATAGATAAATATAAGTATATATATATTCACTGAAAAAACCATAGGTTTTAGGGACAGTTATAGTTAGTTGGACATTTCACTCGTACAAAACCCGTGAAATTCCCCTGTTATAGTTAGTTCAGCTAACTATAACTCGCGCCCCGCAATGCACTGCTGATGACGTCACATATTACATCACTCATGACATGGTCAGTGACATCACTGATGACATCACTGATGACATCTCAAATGACATCACTGATGACATCATCCAGTGACTGTGTGTTTCTGTAAAGTTTAAATATTTTTAATATATATAGGAAAAGACGTATTGAAGAATGAGTGGGTGTGTAAGTGTCTGTATGGATGATTTAGTAGGTGCGTGACTGACTCTATAAGTGAGTGATTTAACGTATCTTACTGAATGCATGGGTTAGTGACTAAACTGGGTGAATGTCTGTATCCGTCTGTCTGTTGCTGTGTAAGTGGCTGCATGTGTTTGTGAATAGCTACATGAGTGTCTATATGAGTTATTGAATGGTTCTCTGAGTATCTGTATGGGTGCCTCAGTGTTTGTGTGGGAGGGGTGTGTGCGACTCTGTGCATAGATGTGTGAGTGGGTGATTCACTGGGTGGATGGTTTCAAGAGTGTATGGGTGGGTAAGTGTGTGTAAGAGTGTGTGTAAGAGTGTGTTAGTGAGTGAATATATGTCCCAGTGGTACATGTGTGAGTAACTACATATGTGAAAGGCAGTATATATGTGTGTTGGAGTATATAAATAGCTATAAGCGAGAGTGAGTGATTGTGATAGTGGCTGTATGGATGAGTGTGTGCTTGTATCAGTGATTGTATAAGAGCGTAACAATGTGGTAGTATTTGTATGATTAAGTGAGCTGGTGTGTGTATAACTGTATAGGTGAGTAAATGGCAGTGTGTTTAATTATTTGCATGACTGACTAGGTGTGTGAGTACCTCTATGGATGAGTGGCGGTGTTTGAGTGTCTATATAGGAGTAAGAGTGCATATGATAGTCCTGTACTGAGTGACCATAAGTATGAGTGACTGTACGGGTGAGTGAGTGGATGTGTGTGTGTAGACCTAAGAATCAGTGAGTGGGTATGTAGTTATTGGTGTTGGAGTGTCTATGGTTTTGCGAATGGCAGTCTGTAATTTAGATTGGGTATATCAAAGGTTATATTAGGGTGTGAGGAGGTGCATCAGATTATCACGTGGATGATGTCATCAGTGATGTCATTTGAGATGTCATCAGTGATGTCATCAGTGATGTCACTGACCATGTCATGAGTGATGTAATATGTGACGTCATCAGCAGTGCATTGCGGGGCGCGAGTTATAGTTAGCTGAACTAACTATAACAGGGGAATTTCACGGGTTTTGTACGAGTGAAATGTCCAACTAACTATAACTGTCCCTAAAACCTATGGTTTTTTCAGTGAATTTCAAAGGTTTTTTAAATGCTAATTTCTAACTATAACGCCCCTAAAACCTATGGTTTTTTCAGTGAATTTCAAAGGTTTTGTAAATGACAATTTTTAAATGTATTAATTGTTATATTTATTTTTTTGATACTGATTTACTACATTTTTTAAAACTATTTATTTTTATATATTTTATTTATTAAATTACATTGTAATTACATTATACATTACATTACAAAATATACTTTCTCAGAATGAATTACTTTAGTTTAAATAGTTTGCAAATAGGCAATAGAGTTTTAAGTACAGTAGTTACAGTTGTTGCAATGGGCAACACAATTTCAAACACAATGCAACATTGAGCTCAATGTGAATTTCTAGTTAAATGCAATTAGTTACTTTATGGATTACTTTTCTAACCACAGGACTGGATCCTAGATTCAGTCCTGGGACATCTCCTGTAAACAGTTGAGTAAAAGCGTTTTGGTTACAGTAGTGATTTTTAAGGAATATTATTGTATTTTAAAAGTTGACACTTAGAAACTTTTTCACATAGAATCACCAATGTTATCCTATGGGAGGAAATTCACTTAGCAGGTAAGTAGTGTTATCGTTACTTTTTCTTACTCAGTGTTGGATCCTGGATCCAGCACTGGTGCATCTCCTGTAAACAGTTGAAAGAATGCGTTTAAGTCATACAGGCGATTTTTAAGGAATATTTGTAATTTGTGAAAATCGACACTGAAACTTTTCTGCTGAAAACCAGACAATGGATTCCTATGGAAGGAAATGTAAGTTACTGGTAAGTACGGTTAGAATTACTTTTCAGGGTCAGTGCTGGGCTACAAGATGCAGCACTGGGTTCTCTCCTGATAACAGGTGAGTAAATTGGAATTCGTACTTTGGTTGATTTTAGAGGAATATTATAAAGTTCCAAAACTCCACACTTAGAAGAATTTCCAAGTGAAACCAGTCAATGTTAGCCTATGGAAGGAAATTCAAGTTACTGGTAAGTACGGTTAAAATTACTTTTCAGGACCAGTACTGGGCTGAAAGATACAGCACTGAGGTCTCTCCTTATAACAGGTGAGTAAATCGGAATTCGTATTTCGGCTGATTTTAGAGGAATATTTGCATGTTTCAAAAATCAACACTTAGAAACTTTTTCAGCAAAAAGCAGGCAATGATATCCTATGGAAGGAAATTCAAGTTACTGGTAAGTACGGTTAAAATTACTTTTGAGGATCAGTACTGGGCTGAAAGATGCAGCACTGAGGTCTCTCCTGATAACAGGTGAGTAAATCGGAATTCGTATTTCGGCTGATTTTAGAGGAATATTTTAAAGTTCCAAAACTCCACACTTAGAAGAATTTCCAAGTGAAACCAGTCAATGTTAGCCTATGGAAGGAAATTCAAGTTACTGGTAAGTACGGTTAAAATTATTTTTCAGGACCAGTACTGGGCTGAAAGATACAGCACTGAGGTCTCTCCTGATAACAGGTGAGTAAATCGGAATTCGTATTTCGGCTGATTTTAGAGGAATATTTGCACAATGGTGAAGGGAGGGGCGGGGCCTGAGGTGACATCTGTGCAAACGCGCCCCGTGGCGCGTTTTAAGTTGGGGGATTAAGTCCCCTTGAATCATGAGGGTCCCTAGGGGCCAACTAGCCCACCAGGAACCTCCAGTATGCGCCAGGGGCTGCGTTGCAGAGATGTGTAGAGAGGCCACACCCCTTTTACACCTCTCTGCAACGCAGCTCTGTGGCGCTTTCTGGATGTACCTGTTGGGCTAGTTGGCCCCCAGGGACCCTCAGGATTGAAGGGGATTTAATTCCCCATCTTAAAACGCGCCACGGGGCCTGTTTGCACACATGTCACCTGAAGCCCCGCCCTCCCTTCACCACTGTGCAAACGCGCCCCTTGGCGCGTTTTAAGTCGGGGGATTAACTCCCCTTGAATCCTGAGGGTCCCTGGGGTGCAACTAGCCCACCAGCTACCTCCATTAAGCGCCACAGAGCTGCGTTGCAGAGAGGTGTAAAAGGGGCGTGGCCTCTGTACACCTCTCTGCAAGTCAGCCTCTGGCGCATACTGGAGGTTCCTGGTGGGCTAGTTGGCCCCCAGGAACCCCAGTATTGAAGGGGAATTACTTCCCCATCTGCAAACGCGCCAGGGGCGCGTTTGCAGAGTGGTGAAGGAAGGGGCGGGGCCTGCGGGCCCGATCGTTTTTTTTTTTTGTTGTTTTTTTCCCTGAAGGGGGGCTGTGTGGCCCCCTTCCTTTTCCTATTTTTGGGCCCTGGGGACCCCATCCCCCAGGGCCTTACCCCTTTTTTTTTTTTTTAATTAAACGGGAAGGGGGCCGCGTGGCCCCCCTCCCGTGGCCGAATCCTGCCCCGGGGACCCCATCCCCCGGGGCATGGCCACACTTTTAAATTAATTTTTAAGGAGGGGGGGCTGCGTGGCCCCCTTCCTCAGGCCTCCTTTTGCCCCGGGGACCCCTTTTTTTTATTTTTATTATTTCTGGGGAGGGGGGCCGCGTGGCCCCCCTCCCGGGCCACTTATGGCCCCGGGGACCCCATCCCCGGGGCCTGGCCTCTTGTTGGGGACTGTGGGGGTCCCCAAACCCCCACAGTCCCGCCGGCTCCCCGTGTCCTAAGGGAGCCGGCATTGCTTTCCACATGGGGAGCAGCTAACATGCTGCTCCCCATGTGGAAAAGCAATTGTCTTGGATATTGGAAGCGAGAGCAGGTTTCCCTGCTCTCTCTTCCAATATCCAAAGCAGTTTGCAATGACAGGACGGGAGCCGCGAGGCTCCCGTCCTGTCATTGCAAACAGCAGTGTCCCGGGGGTAGGCACCCGGGACACTGCAGGAGCCGGCCCTGGGGGTGGCGGTCCCCAGGGCCACCACAGGCTCCAGGAGGGGGGCCGCGCGGCCCCCTCCCCAGATCAGCACAGCCCCGGGGAGGTGGTGGTCCCCGGGGCTTCGGGGGTCCAAAACGGACCCCCATTTTAAATGCGTTAGTGCCCCGGGGAGGTGGCGGTCCCCGGGCGTGTGGGGGCTCGAGCCCCCACACAGGAAATAAAAAAAAAAAAAAGAAGCCCCGGGAGGTGGTGGTCCTCGGGGCTGCGGGAGGGCCGAGTGCCCTCCCGCACCATTTTAAAATGAAAGCCCCGGGGGTGGCGGTCCCCGGGGCTTGGGGGCCCTTTGAGGCCCCCCATACATAAATTTAACCCCCCACCATGCCCCCGGGAGTTGGGCCACCCGGGGGCAAAATACAATCGAGCGCGGGAGACCGCGCTTCGATTTTTTTCGGCAGGATCCGCGCACCCTGAGCGCATCCTGCCGATTTAAAAAAAAAAAAAATGCTTTTTTTGCCCAGGGGGTCCTTGTGGGACCCCCTGAGCAGACCTAGGGGGTCAGGGTGTTTCTACCCTGCCCCCTTTGTGCGCTTTGCGCACTTGTTTCTGTCCCTCGGTTCTACCGAGGGACAAAATGGCTGCCAACATTTCCTGAATCGGAATGTTGACAGCCAGCTGACAGCCAATTAACATGCAGCTCGTGATCGGGACGGTGCGCGCAGGGTGCGCTCAGGGTGCGCGGATCCTCCGTGCCCATAGATATATATGTACTTTTACTTTTGATTTTCTCAGCAACTACTGAACGGATTTACACCATTTAACAAAAGGGTTCTTTCTGAACCAAGAACTACCTCTTTGCCAAATTTGGTGTAATTCCGTTCAGCAGTTCGGGCTGTAGCCGTGTCTAAAGTTTCCTATGGAAAAATGAATGGGGAAAACGCGTTTTGGGACCCCCTTTTTCTCGGCCCCCGCTTGACGAATCACCCCGAGACTTTCAGGGTAGGAGCGGACCGGAGCGCCCCACAAAGTTTGAAAATTTTGCGAAGATACGTCAACCGGCAAGAGAGTTATTTCAAATAGAATGTCGCGGATTTCCTATGGAAAATAGGTTCTAACTATAACTATCTACTGGCGACCGCCAGTAGATAATATAGATAGAAATAGATATAGTTATTTAGAGAGAGAGAGAGAGAGATAAATAAATATGATATATTACCCAGTGGCAGTCCCCACTGGATTGTCATGGTTAGGATTGTGTTTCCATAAAAAATGCATTTTTTTGCTTAGTTTCCGCATGGAAAGTTTCAAAGTGATCCGTGAAGCCGGGGCCGAGTAAAAAGGGGGGGTGCCAAAATGCATTTTCCCCATTCATTTTCTCATAGGAACTTTAGACACAGCTAGAGCCTAAACCGCTGAACGGATTTACACCAATTTTTGTCAGAAAGCTAGATCTAGGTCCAGAAAAAGTGCTTTGCGTTTTGGTGAAACTCTGTTCAGTAGTTTTGAGCAATTAATTCTGCAAAACTTTTTATAACTAGGGATGTGGAGACTTCGCAGATCCCAACAATCTAAAACTGAGATCTGATTGGCTGCCACCACCTCAACCAAGAAGTGGTAGCAGCCATCTTTGGACTCTGGACTCAGTCCAAGTCCTAAAAAACCCAAAATAAAATACACAAGGAGGCAGGGTAGGAATACCCTGACCCCCTAGGCCCAAAAATGTTTTTTTTAATGTTGCCATGAATTTGTGGAGGATCCATGAATCTGCAGTACAATTTTAAATAAAAGCAAGTGCCGTCTCATACGCTTGTCTTTTTTAAGCCTCCCAGGTGGGCCAAGTCCTGGGGAAAAGAGATGTTTATATTTTGGTGGAGGGTGGTATGCATGGCCCCCTCCCCAGTCCGATTTTGGCACCAGAGACCCCATTTCCCAGGGCCCGGCACAATTATTTGTGGGAGGGGGGCATGAAGTCCCCCTCCAAAGACTGTTTGTGGCCCTGGGGACCCGATCTCCGGGATCCAGATGTCTTTGTAAAGGGAGAGGGGGCACACTGTCCCTCTCTATTGTGCAGGGTCAGGACCCATTGTTAAGGGGAGGGGACACCTGGCCCCTCCCCAGGATGATTTCATCCCCGAGGACCCCATCCCCAGGACAGAGCTGTTTTTCAAAAGGGGGAGGTGGGCACGCAGCCCAACTCCCAGGCTGATTTGAGCCCTGGGGACCCCACCCTCCATTGCCTGGCCATGTATGTAAAGGGGGAGAGGGGAACACGGCCCCTCTCCAAGGGCCTCTTTCTGCCCCAGGAGCCCGTCCCTGGGTCTCGGACACGTATGTAAAGGGAAGGATGGCCCACGGCCTCCCTCCCTGGGCTGCGTTTAGCCCCCGAGACCCCACTGGGGCCCACTGCATGTTTGAAGGGTAGGGGGCCATGCAGCCCCCCTCTCTGAGCTATTAATGGCCCTGGAGTCCTGAGGCCAACTCTCAGGCTATGTCCCAGGGAGTTCACCCAGTGATGCAGCTAGGGAAACAGATCTATATATTGCTCCAGACCACAGGGACCAGCATTATTAGCTGCTCCCTGCAGAGGGTAGCAATGCCGCAATGCAGAGAGCCAGTTGGGGCTGGGGGCATCTTGGGGCATCCCGTGGCCCTCAACAACAGCGTGGTGGGTGCTCTTGGTCGCACTAGGGCACAGATTGTTGAGCCGAGACCCGAGGGAAGGGGTCCCTGGAGCCAAAATCAGTCTGGGGAGGGGGGCAGCATGCCCCCTTCCCCTTGAGTTTGGTGCTGGTCCCTAGGGGATTAGGTCCACTGGCTAAAATTGGCCCAAGGAAGGGGGCTGTATGCCCCCTCCCTATTAAATATATTGCCAGGTCCCAGGGGATGGGATCCCTGGGGCCAAATGTGCCCCCCCTAAAAAATGCACCAGGTTCCATGTGATAAGTTCCATGGGCCAAAAACTGCTCAGAGAGTGGGGCCAAGTGCCCCCTCCCCTAAAAAATGCTCGAGGCCCTGGAGGATGGGTCCCCAGGGCCACAATTAGCCCGGGGAGGGGGCTGCATGCCACCAGCCCCTTAACCTTAATTAGTGGCCCTGGGAGATCAGGTACCCAGGGCCTATCAAGGCTCTACAGGGGGGCACATGGCCCTCCACTTTATTTTAAGAAATGGCCATGGGGTTAGGATCCCTAGGGCCTTACAAGGCTCAGGGTGAGGGACCATGTGGCACCCCTCCAATTTAGTTTAATTAGTGACCCTGGGGGATGGGGTCCCTAGTGGAAAAAACAACGGTCAGGTATGGGGGCACACTGCCCTTCTCCCCTTAAAAAAAGGCCCTAGGGATGGAGCCCCCAGGGACTAATATGGCTCAGGGATGAGGGCCACGTGGCCCCCCTCCCCTTAAAAAAATAAAGCCCTTCGGGATAGGGTCCCCAGGGCCTAAGGAGGCTCAGGGAGGGGGCCCATAAAAATAAAGCCAGTTATTGCAGGGAGCTTGTGGGGCCCTGGTGCTCCCCTGTGGACCCCAATAAAAGTAATTGCCTGGGGTGCCCTGGGTGGGCACCAGGGCACCTTTAAATAAAACAAGATGGCTCCTGCGTGTCCCCATAGCACCACTTGCAGGAAATCTGCAGAGCCGCAGGTGTCCTGGGCCTCACCTTGTGGCCTATAAGCAAATAAAATTAAATAAACACTGGGTGTCGTGGATGGGACCAGGGCACCCAGATTTTTTTTTTTTAAACTCAATAATAAATAGGAGCCCACAGCTACTTATTTAATATTCACTACTCCTTCAGGGGGGCCCAAATAGTCACAGTCACAGAAATGTGTTTTAATAAAACTTTATTAAATGTTTTTAGCAATATTCATAAATGTTGCATTGTTTGTATTATTGAAATATACATTTGATTAAAACCTCTGCTGTGCATGACTTGCTGCCCTTTGGGTGGTGAAGGGAAGGGGGGGTTGTCGCAGCCCAGGCCCTGTTGCCAAACCCTTGTATGCAGCATACTTGACTGTGTGAGTAGGTGTGTGAGTGCCTGTGTGGGTCAGTGACTGGGTGTGTGAGTGGTTATCCGTGTCTCTGAGTGGATGTATCAGTGACTGTATGATTTTGTGGGAGGTTGTGTGAATGGGTGTATGGATCTGTTAGTGGTTGAGCGACTGGTTGTGTGGAGATGTGATATAGTGTGTGAGTGTGTGATGGGTGGGTGCATGAGTGGGTGTATGAGTGGCTGTACAGGTGTATGTGTGGGTGTGTGAGTGGTTGCTTGAGTGTGTAAGTAGGTGTGTGAGTGTGCGGTGGGTGTGTGGGTGGGTGTGTAAGTGGCAGTGTGGATCTGTCAATGGGTGTGTAAGTGGCTCTATAAGTGTGTGAATAGTTGTGTGGGTATATAAGTGGGTGTGTGAGTGTGTGGTGGGTGTCTGAGTGTGTGTGTTACTGGCTGTGTGGGTCTCTCAGTGGGAGTATGAGTGGTTTGGTGGGTCAATGAGTGGGTGTATGAGTGGCTGTGCAGCTGTGTGAGTGGGTGGGTGTGTGAGCAGTTGCATGGGTGTGCACATGGCTGTGTGAGTGTGTCAGTGGGCATGTGAGTGCCTGTGTGGATCTGTGAGTGGGTGTGTGAGAGGTTCTCTGAGTGAATGTATCAGTGACTGTATGGGTGTGTGAGTGTGTGATGGGTGAGTTTATGAGTGGGTATGTAAGTAGCTAAATGTGTGTGTGAATGAGTGTGTCAGTGGTTTTGCTGTATGAGTGTGTGATTGGGTGTGTATGTGGCTGTGTGGGTGTGTATGTGGGTCTGTGAGTGGGTGTGTGACTGCCTGTGTGGGTCTGTGAGTGGTTCTCTGGGTCTGTGAGTGGATGTGTGAGTGACTGTATGGGTGTGTGAGTGGGTGTATGGATGTGTAAGTAGGTGTGTGAGTGGTTATGTGGGGGTGTGAGAGAGTATTTGAGTTTGTCTGTGAGTAGGTGTATTTTTTTTAATTGAAGGTTTGATCCGCGGATCCATTGTGGATTTGCACAGGGAGGTTGCACTGAGTGCAGCAGTACATCCGCAGCTCTCTATGTGCCCAAAAATATTTGGAGGGAAAATGTCTTGCCCATGAGGAGTCCCTCACAGACCCGTCCATCACATCAGTCCCATGGGGTCAGGATACCTCTATCCTATCTTCTTATATCATATTTTTGCTTTTTGTCCCCCCGGTAACCATGTCCTGATTCACAAAATGGCTGCTCCAACTTTTCTCTCAAGTTGCGGCCAGCCAATCATGGCATTGCTGGTGGCACTTAGATCCGCAGATCCACTGCGCTGGATCCACGTTTCTATATATACATAAATCTTTTTTCTTCAATAACTTAATACTAATGAACAGATTTCCACCCAATTTCGAAATGACCTCTCTCTGGACCAAGATCTAGCTTTCTTTTCAATTTGGTGTAATTCCGTTCAGCGGTTTGGGTTGTAGTCATTTCTAAAAGCTCTATTGGAAAATGCATTGGGAAAAAGTGTTATTGGACCCCCCCTTTTTCTTTAGCCCTGCTTGATGGATCACCTCATAACTTTCCAGACAGCAGTTGATGTGAGTGGCAAATTAGTTTCGAAAATTTTGTGAAGATTCATCAAACTGTGCCAAAGATATTAGCAAAACAAAAAACACTTTGGGGCAAGTACAACTAAAGTGGCAGAGAGAGGCATTAAGCCAAGAAGGCCAACGCCGCGCTCCGTCACTTAAGAAATGCAGGGTTGCACTGTATTAACAACAATATGGTGCAGCCCTGCGTTTCTCCCTGCGCTGGTGCTGAATTTAGCTGCCTAGCGCCAACACAGGCACCCTTGCAACATAGTGCAAGGGGGCCTGCATTGTGTGAAATTATTGTTTATGTGCAGGAAGGTGTCCCTTCCTTTACATAAACAATCATAAATGGCGATTTGTAATTCTATATGTGCTGCTTGTGCATTTTTTAAATGATTGTTTATGTGCAGGACGGGACACCTTCCTGCACATAAAGAATCATACATGGCGTTTTGCTGTTTCTATGTGTGCTGCACAATGCAGCACACATAGAAACAGCAAAAACAAGGAGAAATAAAGCATTTCTCCTCGTTTCGCCTGTTTAAGACCAGGTATTCCCTAGTCCTAACCCCTTCCCTGCGGGGGTAATTCCCCCACGGGTGCGGGGGGGTGGGGGAGAGAGCGCCGCGCCGCGGTGCTCGTGACGAGACCAGCTCGTCATGAGTCACAGTGGAGCTGTGCTCATGACGAGCTGGTCTCGTAACAACCCCGCCCACTCATTAATCCCGCATGGGCGGCGGGCAGCCGTTATGACGAGACCAGCTCGTCATGAGCACAGCTCCACTGTGACTCATGACGAGCTGGTCTCGTCATGAGCATCGAAGCGGTTAATTTTGACGCTGCCCCATATTTACGCCACCCTTGTAAATATGGGGTAGGGTCAAAATCAATGGGTGCTGCAGCGCAACGCCCACCACAAAACCCATTGCTCACCCCTTTCACGCTAAATATAGCGTGAAAGGGTGCCTTATTTACAAGGCGGCATTAAGTGGCTTAACGCCGCCTTGTAAATAAGGCGAAGCCCCTATTGTCACAGGAACGACAATAAAAGTGACGTTCCTGTGGTGATAGGGGCTTGTAAATATGACCCTCTGTCTATAGAAACTAGGTCCTAATTATAACCACCTACTGCCGACTGCCAGTATATTCTATATTATTATATATATATATATACAGACACACACATATATATATTATCTACTGGCGGTCGCCAGTAGATAGTTATAGTTAGGACCTATTATCCATAGGAAATTCGTAACATTCTTTTCCCAATAACTTTGGCGCCGGTTGACGAATCTTCGTGAAATTTTCAAAACTAATGGCCCGCTCCGGTCAGCTCCTATCTTGAAAGTTTCGGGGTGATTTGGCAAGCGGGGGCCGAGAAAAAAGGGGGGTCCCAAAACGTGTTTTCTCCATGTTATTTCCCATAGGAAACTTTAGACACGGCTACAGCCCGAACTGCTGAACGGAATTACACCAAATTTGGCAAAAAGGTAGCCCTTGGTTCAGAAAGCGCCCTTTTTTTAAATGGTGTAAATCCGTTCAGTAGTTCCTGAGAAATTCAAACAATAGGGGTCAAAAAATCAATTTCCCATAGGAAACTTTAGACACGGTTACAGCCAAAACTGCTGAACGGAATGACACCAAATTTGGCAAAAAGGTAGTGCTTGGTTCAGAAAGCGCCCTTTTTTAAAATGGTGTAAATCCGTTCAGTAGTTTTTGAGATATTAAAGGAAAAAAATCTTTATATATCAGGGCGGGACCTAACTACACAAGCACAAGCTTGGCTCTAATTGGCTGCCAACACTTCAATCCAGGAAGTGTTGGCAGCCATCTTGGTGCAATGCTTTTTAGGTCTCGCCTAGCGACGCAGCGCATGCGCTGCCCACTACACAAACACCACTGCACTGCCCTATACCCTAAAACACTACCCTAGCACGACCCCCTACACTGCACGAACACCACTGCACTGCCCTAAACCCTAAAACACTACCCCAGAATGACCCCCTACACTGCCCGAACACCACTGCACTGCCCTAAACCCTGAAACACCACCCATAGCACGACCCCCTACACTGCCCGAACACCACTGCACTGCCCTAAACCCTGAAACACCACCCCCAGCACGACCCCCTATACTGCCCGAACACCACTGCACTGCCCTAAACCCTGAAACACTACCCCCAGCAAGACCCCCTACACTGCCCGAACACCACTGCACTGCCCTAAACCCTGAAACATCACCCCCAGCAAGACCCCCTACACTGCCTGAACACCACTGCCCTAAACCCTGAAACACCACCCCCAGCAAGAACCCCTACACTGCCCAAACACCACTGCACTGCCCTAAACCCTGAAACACCACCCCCAGCACGACCCCCTACACTGCCCGAACACCACTGCTCAGCCCAAAACCCTAAAATACTAGCCCCAGCATGACCCCCTACACTGCCCGAACACCACTGCACTGCCCTAAACCCTAAAACACTACCCCAGCACGACCCCCTACACTGCCCGAACACCACTGCACTGCCCTAAACCCTGAAACACCAGACCCACCACGACCCCCTACACTGACCGAACACCACTGCACTGCCCTAAACCCTGAAACACCAGCCCCAGCATGATCCCCTACACTTCCCGAACAACACTGCACTGCCCTAAACCCTGAAACACCAGCCCCAGCATGACCCCCTACACTGCCCGAACAACACTGCACTGCCCTATACCCTGAAACACCAGCCCCAGCACGACCCCCTACACTGCCCAAACACCACTGCACTGCCCTAAACCCTGAAACACAAGCCCCAGCACGACCCCCTACACTGCCCGAACACTACTGCACTGCCCTAAACCCTGAACCACCACCCCCTGCACGACCCCCCACACTGCCCGAACACCACTGCACTGCCCTAATCCCTGAAACACCACCCCCTACAAGACCCCCTACACTGCCCGAACACCACTGCACTGCCCTAAACCCTGAAACACCAGCCCCAGCAAGACCCCCTACACTGCCCGAACACCACTGCACTGCCCTAAACCCTGAAACACCAGCCCCAGCAAGACCCCCTATACTGCCCGAACACAACTGCACTGCCCTAAACCCTGAAACACCAGCCCCAGCACAACCCCCTACACTGCCCGAACACCACTGCACTGCCCTAAACCCTGAAACACCACCCCCTGCATGACCCTCTACACTGCACGAACACCACTGCCCTAAACCCTGAAACATCACCCCCAACAAGACCCCCTACACTGCCCGAACACCACTGCACTATCCTAAACCCTGAAACACCACCCCCAGCACGACCCCCTACACTGCCCGAACACCACTGCTCTACCCAAAACCCTGAAACACCAGCCCCAGCACGACCCCCTATACTGCCCGAACACGACTGCACTGCCCTAAACTCTAAAACACCAGCCCCAGCACGACCCCCTACACTGCCCGAACACCACTGCACTGCCCTAAACCCTGAAACACCAACCCCAGCACTACCCCCTACACTGCCCGAACACCACTGCACTGCCCTAAACCCTGAAACACCAACCCCAGCACAACCCCCTACACTGCCCGAACACCATTGCTATGCCCTAAACACTGAAACACCAGCCCCAGCACGACCCCCTACACTGCCCGAACACCACTGCACTGCCCTAAACCCTGAAACCACAGCCCCAGCACAACCCCCTACACTGCCCGAACACCACTGCACTGCCCTAAACCCTTAAACACCAGCCCCAGCAAGACCCCCTACACTGCCCGAACACCACTGCACTGCCCTAAACCCTGAAACACCAGCCCCAGCAAGACCCCCTACACTGCCCGAACACCACTGCACTAAACCCTAAACCCTGAAACACCACCCCCAGCAAGACCCCCTACACTGCCCGAACACCACTGCACTGCCCTAAACCCTGAAACACCACCCCCAGCAAGACCCCCTACACTGCCCGAACACCACTGCACCTAAACCCTGAAACACCACCCCCAGCAAGACCCCCTACACTGCCTGAACACCACAGCACTGCCCTAAACCCTGAAACACCACCCCCTGCACGACCCCCTACACTGCCCGAACACCACTGCACTGCCCTAAACCCTGACACACCACCCCCAGCACGTCCCCCTACACTGCCCGAACAGCACTGCACTGCCCAAAACCCTGAAACACTAGCCCCAGCACGACCCCCTACACTGCCCGAACACCACTGCACTGCCCTAGACCCTGAAACACCAGCCCCAGCATGACCCCCTACACTGCCCGAACACCACTGCCCTAAACCCTGAAACACCAGCCCCAGCACGACCCCTTACACTGCCCGAACACCACTGTACTGCCCTAAACCCTGAAACACCAGCCCCAGCACGACCCCCTACACTGCCCGAACACCACTGCACTGCCCTACACCCTGAAACACCAGCCCCAGCACGACCCCCTACACTGCCCGAACACCACTGCACTGCCCTAAACCCTGAAACACCAGCCCCAGCACAACCCCCTACACTGCCCGAACACCACTGCACTGCCCTCGACCCTGAAACACCAGCCCCAGCACGACCCCCTACACTGCCCGAACACCACTGCACTGCCCTAAACCCTGAAACACCAGCCCCAGCACGACCCCCTACACTGCCCGAACACCACTGTACTGCCCTAAACCCTGAAACACCAGCCCCAGCACGACCCCCTACACTGCCCGAACACCACTGCACTGCCCTAAACCCTGAAACACCAGCCCCAGCACGACCCCCTACACTGCCCGAACACCACTGCACTGCCCTAAACCCTGAAACACCACCCCCAGCACGACCCCCTATACTGCCCGAACACCACTGCACTGCCCTAAACCCTGAAACACCACCCCCAGCACGACCCCCTACACTGCCCGAACACTGCACTGCCCTAAACCCTGAAACACCAACACAGCCCTCATCGCCGCCACCGACGACATCAGGACCCTGCTGGACAACGGTGAGACCGCAGCCCTCATCCTGCTGGACCTCTCCGCCGCCTTCGACACTGTCTGCCACCGCACTCTACGCGCACGCCTCCACGACGCAGGGATCCGAGACAAGGCCCTGGAATGGACCACCTCCTTCCTCGACGGCAGAACCCAGAGAGTCCGCCTCCCACCTTTCCGATCCGAAGCCTCCGAGATCATCTGCGGCGTACCCCAGGGATTCTCCCTCAGCCCAACACTGTTCAACATCTACATGGCCCCGCTCGCACGCATCGACAGACAGCACGACCTCAACATTATCTCCTACGCCGACGACACTCAACTGATCCTCTCCCTCACCAAGGACCCCCTCGCCGCCAAAGCCAATATCCATGAAGGAATGAAGGCCGTCGCCGATTGGATGAAGATCAGCCGACTAAAGCTGAACACGGACAAGACGGAGGTCCTCATCCTCGGCTCCAACCCCTCAGCCTGGGACGACTCCTGGTGGCCAACGACGCTGGGAGCAGCCCCGACACCCACCGACCACGCACGCAACCTGGGAGTCATCCTCGACTCAACGCTCTCCATGGCAAGCAAGTCAATGCAGTCTCCTCCTCCTGCTTCAACACCCTCCGCATGCTTCGCAAGATCAGCAGGTGGATCCCGACAGACACTAGAAGAACAGTCACCCAGGCCCTCGTCAGTAGCAGACTTGACTATGGGAACGCCCTCTACGCGGGAGCCCCGGCCAAGCTCATCAAGCGACTGCAACGCATACAAAACGCCTCCGCACGCCTGATTCTCGACGTACCACGCCACAGCCACATCACCCCCACCTGAGGAACCTGCACTGGCTCCCCGTCGACAGGAGGATCACCTTCAAACTCCTCATCCACGCACACAAGGCACTCCACAAAACTGGCCCAGCCTACCTTAACAGACGACTCTTCTTCTACGTCCCCAACCGCCAGCTCCGCTCCGCCGACCTCTCCTCGCCACCGTCCCTCGCATTCGAAGAACAACCACCGGCGGCAGATCCTTCTCACACCTCGCCGCCAAGACCTGGAACACCCTTCCACTAAGCCTACGACAGACCAAAGACCTGCTGACCTTCAGGAGGCTACTCAAGACCTGGCTGTTCGACCAGTAGCAGCACCCCCCCTCCCTCTCCCCAGCGCCTTGAGACCCTCGCGGGTAAGTAGTGCGCTCTACAAATTCTGTGATTGATTGATTGATTGACCCCCTACACTGCCCGAACACCACTGCACTGCCCTAAACCCTGAAACACTACCCCAGCACGACCCCCTACACTGCCCAAACACCACTGCACTGCCCTAAACCCAGAAACATCACCCCCAGCAAGACCCCCTACACTGCCCGAACACCACTGCACTGCCCTAAACCCTGAAACACAAGCACGACCCCCTACACTGCCCGAACACCACTGCTCTGCCCTAAACCCTGAAACACTAGCCCCAGCATGACCCCCTACACTGCCCGAACACCACTGCACTGCCCTAAACCCTGAAACACCAGCCCCAGCACGACCCCCTACACTGCCCGAAAACCACTGCACTGCCCTAAACCCTGAAATACCAGCCCCAGCACGACCCCCTACACTGCCCGAACACAACTGCACTGCCCTAAACCCTGAAACACCAGCCCCAGCAAGACCCCCTACACTGCCCGAACACCAGTGCACTGCCCTAAACCCTGAAACACCAGCCCCAGCAAGACCCCCTATACTGCCCGAACACCACTGCACTGCCCTAAACCCTGAAACACCAGCCCCAGCAAGACCCCCTACACTGCCCGAACACCACTGCACTGCCCTAAACCCTGAAACACCAGCCCCAGCACGACCCCCTACACTGCCCGAACACCACTGCACTGCCCTAAACCCTGAAACACCAGCCCCAGCCATACCCCCTACACTGCCCAAACACCACTGCACTGCCCTAAACCCTGAAACACCACCCCCAGCAAGACGCCCTACACTGCCCGAACACCACTGCACTGCCCCAAACCCTGAAACACCACCCCCAGAAAGACCCCCTACACTGCCCGAACACCACTGCACTGCCCTAAACCCTGAAACACCACCCCCAGCAAGACCCCCTACACTGCCCGAACACAACTGCCCTAAAACCTGAAACACCTCCCCCTGCACGACCCCCTACACTGCCCGAACACCACTGCACTGCCCTAAACCCTGAAACACCACCCCCTGCACGACCCCCTACACTGCCTGAACACCCCTGCACTGCCCTAAACCCTGAAACACCACCCCCTACACTGCCCGAACACCACTGCACTGCCCTAAACCCTAAACACCACCCCCAGCACGAACCACTACACTGCCCGAACACCACTGCTCTGCCTTAAACCCTAAAACACTACCCCCAGCACGACCCCCTACACTACCCAAACACCACTGCACTGCCCTAAACCCTAAAACACTACCCCAGCACGACCCCCTACACTACCCAAACACCAATGCACTGCCCTAAACCCAAAAACACTACCCCCGCACGACCCCCTACACTGCCCGAACACCACTGCACTGCCCTAAACCCTGAAACACTACCCCCAGCACGACCCCCTACACTGCCCGAATACCACTGCACTGCCCTAAACCCATAAACATCACTCCCAGCAAGACCCCCTACACTGCTCGAACACCACTGCACTGCCCTAAACCCTGAAACACCACCACCAGCACGACCCCCTACACTGCCCGAACACCACTGCTCTGCCCTAAACCCTGAAACACCAGCCCCAGCACGACCCCCTACACTGCCCGAACACTACTGCACTGCCCTAAACCCTGAAATACCAGCCCCAGCACGACCCCCTACACTGCCCGAACACCACTGCACTGCCCTAAACCCTGAAACACCAGCCCCAGCAAGACCCCCTACACAACCCGAACACCACTGCACTGCCCTAAACCCTGAAACACAACCCCCAGCAAGACGCCCTACACTTCCCGAACACCACTGCACTGCCCTAAACCCTGAGACACCACCCCCAGCAAGACCCCCTACACTGCCCAAACACCACTGCCCTAACCCTGAAACACCACCCCCTGCACGACCCCCTACACTGCCCGAACACCACTGCACTGCCCTAAACCCTGAAACACCACCCCCTACACGACTCCCTACACTGCCCGAACACCACTGCACTGCCCTAAACCCTGAAACACCAGCCCCAGCAAGACCCCCTACACTGCCCGAACACCACTGCACTGCCCTAAACCCTGAAACACCAGCCCCAGCAAGACCCCCTATACTGCCCGAACACCACTGCACTGCCCGAAACCCTGAAACACCAGCCCCAGCACGACCCCCTATACTGCCCGAACACCACTGCACTGCCCTAAACCCTGAAACACCAGCCCCAGCACGACCCCCTACACTGCCCCAACACCATTGCTATGCCCTAAACCCTGAAACACCAGCCCCAGCACGACCCCCTACACTGCCCGAACACCACTGCACTGCCCTAAACCCTGAAACACCAGCCTCAGCACGACCCCCTACACTGCCCGAGCACCACTGCACTGCCCTAAACCCTGAAACACCAGCCACAGCAAGACCCCCTACACTGCCCGAACACCACTGCACTGCCCTAAACTCTGAAACACCAGCCCCAGCAAGACCCCCTGCACTGCCCGAACACCACTGCACTGCCCTAAACCCTGAAACACCACCCCCAGCAAGACCCCCTACACTGCCCGAACACCACTGCACTGCCCTAAACCCTGAAACACCACCCCCAGCACGACCCCCTACACTGCCCGAACACCACTGCACTGCCCTAAACCCTGAAACACTACCCCCAGCACGACCCCCTACACTGCCCGAACACCACTGCACTGCCCTAAACCCAGAAACATCACCCCAGCAAGACCCCCTACACTGCCCGAACACCACTGCACTGCCCTAAACCCTGAAACACCAGCAAGACCCCCTACACTGCCCGAACACCACTGCTCTGCCCTAAACCCTGAAACACTAGCCCCAGCATGACCCCCTACACTGCCCGAACACGACTGCACTGCCCTAAACCCTGAAACACCAGCCCCAGCACGACCCCCTACACTGCCCGAACACCACTGCACTGCCCTAAACCCTGAAACACCAGCCCCAGCACGACCCCCTACACTGCCCGAACACAACTGCACTGCCCTAAACCCTGAAACACCATCCCCAGCAAGACCCCCTACACTGCCCGAACACCAGTGCACTGCCCTAAACCCTGAAACACCAGCCCCAGTAAGAACCCCTACACTGCCCAAACACCACTGCACTGCCCTAAACCCTGAAACACCAGCCCCGGCCATACCCCCTACACTGCCCGAACACCACTGCACTGCCCTAAACCCTGAAACAACACCCCCAGCAAGACGCCCTACACTGCCCGAACACCACTGCACTGCCCTAAACCCTGAAACACCACCCCCAGAAAGACCCCTACACTGCCCGAACACCACTGCACTGCCCTAAACCCTGAAACACCACCCCCAGCAAGACCCCTACACTGCCCGAACACAACTGCCCTAAACCCTGAAACACCTCCCCTGCATGACCCCCTACACTGCCCGAACACCACTGCACTGCCCTAAACCCTGAAACACCACCCCCTGCACGACTCTCTACACTGCCTGAACACCCCTGCACTGCCCTAAACCCTGAAACACCACCCCCTACACTGCCCGAACACCACTGCACTGCCCTAAACCCTAAACACCACCCCCAGCACGAACCACTACACTGCCCGAACACCACTGCTCTGCCTTAAACCCTAAAACACTACCCCCAGCACGACCCCCTACACTACCCAAACACCACTGCACTGCCCTAAACCCTAAAACACTACCCCAGCACGACCCCCTACACTACCCAAACACCACTGCACTGCCCTAAACCCTAAAACACTACCCCAGCACGACCCCCTACACTACCCAAACACCAATGCACTGCCCTAAACCCTAAAACACTACCCCAGCACGACCCCCTACACTACCCAAACACCAATGCACTGCCCTAAACCCTAAAACACTACCCCCGCACGACCCCCTACACTGCCCGAATAACACTGCACTGCCCTAAACCCATAAACATCACTCCCAATAAGACCCCCTACACTGCCCGAACACCACAGCACTGCCCTAAACCCTGAAACACCACCACCAGCATGACCCCTACACTGCCCGAACACCACTGCTCTGCCCTAAACCCTGAAACACTAGCCCCAGCACGACCCCCTACACTGCCCGAACACCACTGCACTGCCCTAAACCCTGAAATACCAGCCCCAGCACGACCCCCTACACTGCCCGAACACCACTGCACTGCCCTAAACCCGGAAACACCAGCCCCAGCACGACCCCCTACACTGCCCGAACACCACTGCACTGCCCTAAACCCTGAAACACCAGCCCCAGCAAGACCCCCTACATTGCCCGAACATCACTGCACTGCCCTAAACCCTGAAACACCAACCCCAGCAAGACCCCCTACACTGCCCGAACACCACTGCACTGCCCTAAACCCTGAAACACCAGCCCCAGCAAGACCCCCTACACTGCCCAAACACCATTGCACTGTCCTAAACCCTGAAACACCAGCCCCAGCAAGACCCCCTACACTGCCCGAATACCACTGTACTGCCCTAAACCCTGAAACACCAGCCCCAGCACGACCCCCTATACTGCCCGAACACCACTGCACTACCCTAAACCCTGAAACACCAGCCCCAGCAAGACCCCCTACACAACCCGAACACCACTGCACTGCCCTAAACCCTGAAACACCACCCCCAGCAAGACCCCCTACACTGCCCGAACACCACTTCACTGCCCTAAACCCTGAAACACCACCCCCAGCAAGACCCCCTACACTGCCCGAACACCACTGCCCTAAACCCTGAAACACCACCCCCTGCACGACCCCCTACACTGCCTGAACACCACTGCACTGCCCTAAACCCTGAAACACCACCCCCAGCACGACCCCCTACACTGCCCGAACACCACTGCACTGCCCTAAACCCTAAACACCACCCCAGCACGAACCACTACACTGCTCAAACACCACTGCTCTGCCTTAAACCCTAAAACACTACCCCCAGCACAAACCACTACACTGCCCGAACACCACTGCACTGCCGAAAACCCTGAAACACTAGCCCCAGCACAACCCCCTGGCCTGCCCGAACACCACTGCTCTGCCCAAAAAACTGAAACACTAGCCCCAGCACTATCCCCTACACTGCCCGAACACCACTGCACTGCCCTAAACCCTGAAACACCAGCCCCAGCACCACCCCCTACACTACCCAAACACCACGGCACTGCCTAAACCCTGAAACACCACCCCCTGCACGACCCCCTACACTGCCCGAACACCACTGCACTGCCCTATACCCTGAAACACCACCCCCTGCACAACCCCCTACACTGCCCGAACACCACTGCACTGCCCTAAACCCTGGAACACCACCCCCAGCACGACCCCTACACTGCCCGAACACCACTGCACTGCCCTAAACCCTAAACAGCACCCCCAGCGCGACCCCCGACACTGCCCGAACACCACTGCACTGCCCTAAACCCTGAAACACCACCCCCTGCACCACCCCCTAGACTGCCCGAACACCACTGCACTGCCCTAAACCCTGAAACACCACCCCCAGCACGACCCCCTACACTGCCCGAACACCACTGCACTGCCCTAAACCCTGAAACACCACAACCCTGCATGACCCCCTACACTGCCCGAACACCACTGCACTGTCCTAAACCCTGAAACAGCACCCCCACATGACCCCTTACACTGCCCGAACACCACTGCACTGCCCTAAACCCTAAAACACTACCCCCAGCATGACCCCCTACACTACCCAAACACCACTGCACTACCCTAAACCCTAAAACTCTCCCCCAGCACGACCCCTTACACTACCCGAACACCACTGCACTGCCCTAAACCCTAAAACACTTCCCCCAGCACGACCCCCTACACTACCCGAACACCACTGCACTGCCCTAAACCCTAAAACACTCCCCCCAGCATGACCCCCTACACTATCCGAACACCACTGCACTGCCCTAAACCCTAAAACACTCCCCCCAGCACGACCCCCTACACTACCCAAACACCACTGCACTGCCCTAAACCCTAAAACACTAACCCCGCACGACCCCCTACACTACCCAAAGACTACTGCACTACCCTAAACCCTAAAACACTACCCCCCGCACGACCCCCTACACTACCCAAAGACCACTGCACTACCCTAAACCCTAAAACATGACCCCCTACACTACACAAACACCGCTGCACTACCCTAAACCCTAAAACACTGCCCCCAGCACGACCCCCTACACTACACAAACACCACTGCACTACCCTAAACCCTAAAACACTACCCCCTACACTACACAAATACCACTGCACTACCCTAAACCCTAAAACACTACCCCCAGCACGACCCCTTACACTACCCAAACACCACTGCACTACCCTAAACCCTAAAACACTACCCCCAGCAGTACCCCCTACACTACCCAAACACAACTGCACTACCCTAAACCCTAAAACACTACCCCCAGCAGTACCCCTATACTACCCAAACACCATTGCACTACCCTAAACCCTAAAACACTACCCCCAGCAGTACCCCTACACTACCCAAACACCACTGCACTACCCTAAACCCTAAACCACTACCCCCAGCACAACCCCCTACACTACCCAAACACCACTGCACTACCCTAAACCTTAAAACACTACCCACAGCACGACCCCCTACACTACCCAAACACCACTGCACTACCCTAAACCCTAAAACACTCCCCCCAGCACGACTCCCTACACTACCCAAACACCACTGCACTACCCTAAACCCTTGATCTACCCCAGCACGACCCCCTACACTACCCAAACACCTCTGCACTACCCTAAACCCTAAATCTACCCCCAGCACGACCCCTACACTACCCAAACACCACTGCACTACCCTAAACCCTAAATCTACCCTCAGCACGACCCCCTACACTACCCAAACACCACTGCACTACCCTAAACCCTAAAACACTACCCCCAGCACGACCCCCTACACTACACCAACACCACTGCACTACCCTTAACCCTAAAACACTACCCCAGCATGACCCCCAACACTACCCAAACACCACTGCACTACCCTAAACCCTAATACACTACCCCCAGCACGACCCCTACACTACCCAAACACCACTGCACTACCCTAAACCCTAAAACACTACCCCCAGCATGACCCCCCACCACTACACAAACACCGCTGCCCTAAACCCTAAAACACTACCCCCAGCACGACCCCCTACACTACACAAACACCACTGCACTACCCTAAATCTACCCCAAGCATGACCCCCTACACTACACAAACATCACTGCACTACCCTAAACCCTAAAACACTACCACCAGCACGACCCCCTACACTACACAAACACCACTGCACTACCCTAAACCCTAAAACACTACCCCCAGCACGACCCCCTACAATACACAAACACCACTGCACTACCCTAAACCCTAAAACACTACCCTCAGCACGACCCCTTACACTACCCAAACACCACTGCACTACCCTAAACCCTAGAAAAGTAACCACCACCCCATGCCCAATCCCCCTTACCACTCACTCCTCGTGGTTCCTCTCTCCTCGTGGTTCCTGCTTCATGTCGTCTCTGAGGGGCGGTGCATGTCGTTGTGAGGAAATGGAACAGCCTCTGTTTCCTTACAACGACGTGGATCGTCTACATTTTTTTAGAACTCATGGTCATTTACCATACATACCTTTACAACAAAATTAGTTGTAAAGGCATGCATGGTAAATGACCATGCGTTCTAAAAAAATGCGTAATAATGACTTTGCGATGTACAACGCATGCGTGGTAATGCATGCGTTGTAAAGGTATCGCGAAGTAAAAAAGTCGTTGTAACGGCTGTTTACTGATCGAAGCTGGCCCCTGTTTTTCAGTGAGTCGTTTATTTGATAAATTAGGAGGAAGGAATGTGGTTTTTTTACCGAAAAGTGCATTCCCGGCTGTTGTATTGTGAAAGTGTCCGCGTGGCCTGGTTTCACTTCCAGTGAGAGAGTGGAAGAGTCTGTTTGGATCTAAAGGGGTTCTGCTGTTGGACGGGGCCAGCGCGACACGTCATCAGAAAACACAGCTAATGGAAAGCGTTGTCCCCGAAGTGTAGAGCAGTGCCATGAGAGGTCAACGAGTGTGCGTCCCACCACAGTATGACCGTACCGCGTGACCCATGTGCCGCCTCCAGTGTACGGAAGGCAGAAGCGGCATCGCAGGTCACGGGGATACAAGAAAGCAAGATCTCGGCTGAGATCGAAACGCGTAGGGGTGTGCTGACTCTTTGTGATTAATAAAAGCACCGTGGAACCGCATTGGAGGCATTGGTATATGTATTATTATTACCTTATGAAAATAATGGAACTGTGAGTGCGGAGAGGATTTCCTTTTGGGAAAATGTTTGGTGATTGGTAACGGCCTGGTCCGGCCGTACTCGAAACGCACCGCCACAGATGCGCCCAAATGGTCAAGCAATGGGACCATGCAGGAAATTATATATATATATATATATATATATTCACTGAAAAAACCATAGGTTTTAGGGACAGTTATTGTTAATTGGACATTGCACTCGTACAAAACCGGTGAAATTCCCCCGTTATAGTTAGTTCAGCTAACTATAACTCGCGCCCCCGCAATGCACTGCTGATGACGTCACATATTACATCACTCATGACATGGTCAGTGACATCACTGATGACATCACTGATGACATCTCAAATGACATCACTGATGACATCATCCATGTGATAATTTGATGCATCTTCTCACACCCTAATATAACCTTTGATACACCCACTCTAAATTACAGACTGCTATTCTCAAAACCATAGACACTCTAACACCAATAACTACATACCCACTAACTGATTCTTAGGTCTACACACACATCCACTCACTCACCCGTACAGTCACTCATACTTACGGTCACTCAGTACGGGACTATCATATGCACTCATACACCTATATAGACACTCACACACCGCCACTCATCCATAGAGGTACTCACACACCTAGTCAGTCATGGAAATAATTCATCACACTGCCATTTAGTCACCTATATAGTTATACACACACCAGCTCACTTACTCATACAAATACTAGCACATTCTTAAGCTCTTATACAATCACTGATACAAGTACACACTCATCCATACAGCCACTCTCACAATCACACACTCTCACTTATACCCATTTATATACTCCAACACACATTTATACTGCCTTTCACATATGTAGTTACTCACACATGTACCACTGAGATATACATTCACTCACTAACACACCCATACACACACTCACCCACCCATACAGTCCATCACAGATGCACTCTTGAAACCATGCACCCAGTGAATCACCCACTCACACATCTATGCACAGAGTCACACACACCCCACCCACACAAACACTCAGGCACCCATACAGATACTCAGACAACCAATCAATAACCCATGTAGACACTCATGTAGCTATTCGCAAACCCATGCAGCCGCTTACACACCAACAGACAGACGGATACAGACATTCACACAGTTTAGTCACTAACCCATGCATTCAGTAAGATACGTATAATCACTCACTTATAGAGTCAGTCATGCACCTACTAAATCATCCATTCAGACACTTATACACCCACTCATTCTTCAATACGCCTTTCCCTATATATATTAAACATATTTAAACTTTACAGAAACACACAGTCACTGGATGATGTCATCAGTGATGTCATTTGAGATGTCATCAGTGATGTCATCAGTGATGTCACTGACCATGTCATGAGTGATGTAATATGTGACGTCATCAGCAGTGCATTGCGGGGGCGCAAGTTATAGTTAGCTGAACTAACTATAACAGGGGAATTTCACGGGTTTTGTACGAGTGCAATGTCCAACTAACTATAACTTTCCCTAAAACCTATGGTTTTTTCAGTGAATATATATATATGCATTCAGTAAAAAAAGGTTACATGGTCATTATAGTTTGGTTCATATTTCACACACATTAAACCATAGAAATTCAGTAGTTAAAGTTATAGTTATCTGAAGAAACTGTAACTCGGGTCCTAAGGTAACTATAACTCGCGCCCCCGCCATGCACAGTTTTCTCATCAATAATTTGAATACAAAGTTGCAGTGATATTATCATTGATGTTATGGAAGATGTAATGACTGATGTAATATGTGGGGTAATTAGCAGTGCATAGCGAGGGCGCAACTTATCGTTACCCTAGAACACGAGTTATAGTTTCTTGAGATAACTATAACTATAACTGCTGAATTACTATGGTTTTATGTATGTAAAATCTGAACCTAACTATAAAGTCCCTGTAACCTTTTCATTTTTTCAGTGAAATTCAATGTTTTTTAACGCTATTTCCGAACTATAACAACTGTGTAACCTTTTGCTTTTTCAGTGAATTTCTAGAGTTTTTTTTATGTAAAGTCAAATTTAGTTACTATACATTAATCCAACTGCTGCAATGCATGCTGGGGGGTTGGCCGCAGGGCCTGTGGTCAACCCTCCCGCATGCATGCCTTTGGCCATGGCAATCAGATTGTTGGCCACAAGGTCTGTGGCCAACTCACTGCATTCAGCCAACTCCACGCTGTGCTTGGCCTTTGGCCATCCGGTGCGGGGGGGTTGGGCATGCAGCTAACCCCCAGGCCCCGTCCCTGGGCCACATTTGTCCCCTTGGACCCCAACCCTCAGAGTCCCGCACATATTTAATGGGGAAGGGGGCACACAGCCCTCCTTCCCAAACCAATGTTGGCCCCCAGCGACCCCATCCCCTGGGGTATGGCACATTTTGTGGGGGGAAGAGGGTACTTGCCCCCCTTTTCTGGGCCAATTTTGGCCCTGGGGCCCCCATCCCCTGGGGCCTGGCAACATAGTTAAGGGTGAGGGGGCACGCGGCCCCCCTCCTCAGGCTGCTTTTGGCCCAGGGGACCACATCCCCTAGGGCCAAGCACTATATTTAATGGAGAAGGGGGCACACAGTGCCTCTCGCTGGTCTGATTTCAACCCGGGACCCATCCCCCTTGGCCCAGCATATTTTGTGGGGTAGGGGGAATGTGCCCTCCCTTCCTGGGTGGCCCTGGGGACCCCATCCCCAGAGGCCCAGCATCTATTTAAATGGGGAGGGGGCATGCACTCCCCTTCCCCAGGCCGATATCGGCCCTGGGAACCCCATATCCCAGGGCCCAGCCAATGTCTAAAGGGGGAGGGGGGCCATGCAGCCCCCGCCTTGGTCTGATTTCGGAACCATCCCCCGAGAAAACCATCCCCCGGGGCCCCCATCCCCCGGGGCCCAGCCAACAAAGGGTGGGTGCCCTGGTGCCCACCCAGGGCACCCACCACACTATGGTTGTGGGCCGCTGGGGGAGCCCCAACCCCTCTGTTGCCCCAGCCAGCTCCCTGCCTTTAGCAGGAGACGACATTGCTCCCACACACAGGGAGCAGGTAAAAATGCTGCTCCCTGCGGGTAGGAGCACTTTTTTCATCTGTTTCCTTTCCCACTTCAATGCAGGCAGGAAACAGCTGAAAAGTCCACTCCCAGTGGGCGTGAGCATTTTCATGTTCTCGGCCACTGGGAGCGGACTTAGTGTTTGCTCCCACTTGGCGGGAGTTTTGAGATTGCTCCTGCCAAGTGGGAGCAAACACAGACTTCCCTGCCCACGCTAGTGCCATCAGGGAAACTGCTATGTCCTCGGGGTAGTCTCCCCGGGACATAGCATATGAGCCAGACCTGAGGGCTGGGGTCCCATGGGCCATTAATGACTCAGGGATTGGGATGCATGGCTCCCCTCCCCATTACCTATACAGCCGGGCCCCGGGGGATGGGTTCCCCAGGCCCAAAGTCAGCCCGGGGAGGGGGGCTGCATGCCCCCTCCCATTTTTTTTTTAAAAGACCTGGCCCCGGGGGATGAGGTCCCCAGGATAGAATACAGCCTATAAAGGAAGGCCACGTGGCCCCTCTCCCCCTTTTCATAAATGGCCGGGCCCCGGGGGATGGATTCCATAGGGCCGAAATCGGCCTGTTGAGGGGGTCATGCCTGCCCCTCACCCCAAATCCATATATATTGTTCCCCTGCTGGACCTGGCCTACCCAGGGGGCATAGAAAAACAAGCATTGGAGGCCGCACTTTGTTTTTTAAAATTTTGCCATGGATCCTCTACAAATTTGTGGCAACATTTAAAAAAAGAATGTCTTTGGCCACAGGCAGGGTCCCTTAGGGACCCCACAATCAGGCCTATGGCACAAGGTATTCCTACCATGCCCCCTTGTGTGTTTTTTTTGCATTTTTCTCGTCCCAAGATGGCTGCCACCACTTCCTGGATGAAGTAGTGGTAGCCAATCACTGCATTGCGGTTTGCATCTGGATTCGCTGATCCACTGCGGTGGATCCACTCTGGAGCCATGTCTCTAGATATACATAAATCTATTTCTTTAATAATTCCAAAAATACTGAACAGATTTACACCAAATTACAAAAAGCACTCTTTCTGGATCAAGATCTAGCTTTCTGCTAAATTTGGTGAAATTCCATTCAGAGGTTTGGGCTGCAGTCAGATAAAATCCCTATGGGAAAATGCATGGAGAATCGTGTTTTGGGACACCTCTTTTTCTCGGCCCCCGCACCACGAATCACCCCATAATTTTCCAAAGAGCAGCTGAAGTAAGTGGTAAACTTGCTCTGAAAATTTTGTGGAGATTCAGCAAACTGCGCCAAAGTTATTAGCAAAACACAAAACTCATTTCCTATGGAAACTAGGTCCTAACTATAACTACCTACTGCCTAATATTTTAATTAGGAGTTGGAATAGGAAATCTGGCACTTCAAAGTCTAACATGTTACCTATTGTTGTTTATGTTGCTATGGAAATAATTAGGCTGACCTCTCCAATGTCCAAAACTTTCCCTACTATTCCACAGGTAAAGTGGTAATAGTAGGCATGGGATCAGTAAATATCACCCATTCAAAATTAATACTTTCCCAAATATTGATCAGGTTGGATTGGGAATGGAAAAACTGACCCCTCCAAAGTCCAACACTTTCTCTGCTTTTGCTCAGGTTGGATTAGGAATGATAACTATGACCTCTTCAAAGTCCATTGTTTTCCCTACTGTTGCAGAGAATGGATTGGGAGTTTTAAATCTGTGCCTTCCAAAGTCCAACCCTTTTCCTACTATTGCTTACATAGGGAGTTGGAATAGTAAATCTGATCCCTCCAAAGTTCAACAATTAATCTACAGTTGCTCCGATTGGACCCATCCAAAATACAACGCTTCCCTACTGTCGGTCTGGTTCTAGTCGGTAGAGTAAAGTAAACCTTATAATAGTAATAATAATAGTAAACCTGACCCTCCAAAGTCTCAAATCTTCCTTGCTGTTGATTAGTTTGGAGTGGGAATACTAAAATGCACCCTGACAAAGTGAAATTATTTTTTAACTTAAATTATTTTTATTTGTTTTATTTTTTTAACATATATTTTTGGTGATTTATGGCCCAATTTAGTTCTTGGCGGTAAGGATATTCCATCGCAATCGAGTATCCTTACCACTAAGAATGCAGTCCACCTGCCACATTTAAATGCGAGTGGACCTTCGGATTAATAACGGCGGAGACTACTCCATCTCTGCCATGATTAATCCCCTATGACGGACCTGCGGAGTATAGGTCTTTGGAGGCTGACCTGTCATTCTGTTTCCTTAATTTAGATTATCGGAATGACTGGTCAGTTTTCACTGCCCCTTATTGCCAGGAAAACCCTAGCAGTAAGTGACAATGAGAACTGCTATTTGCTCCCCTCACTATGGGACAGGATTCCCATGGCGAGGGGAGCACTATATTTTTTATTTTCAAAAAGAAAATCCCATTTCAGGATTTTAATTTTGAAAATAGAAAAAGGAACCTGCTTGCTACAGGGCTCTGTCCTGCTGAAAGAGCCCTGCAGCAAACAATTTATTTGAATTTATTAATGTTGTTGCATATGTTTATTTAGGGCCTTTTTAGGAGTTTGGCGTTCTTCGGCTGGGACCTCCACTGCTGCGGTCCCAGAAAGATCGCCAAGGCTGTGGTGCACCTGCCTGCCAGATTACGAGTTGAATCCAGGGCGGGTGGGCGGTGCTGTGGCAGTCTCATGTCGGCAGTATGTTAGGCTCATAGGGGAGCCTAACAAGCATACCGCCGCCATGAGAAAGCCTGCAGCACATTCCTGAACAGTGTGTCATGCACCAACTCGTGCATGCCACACCATACAGGAACGAAGGTGTATTACCCCCTGCACACAGCCCCATGGCCAGATTCGGCCGGTGGCCCTGTTAGGGCCCCCTTATCTGCATTTCTGCCACCCTTTTCATGGCGGGGTCCCCATCATGAAATGGGCTGTAAAAATGCAGGTCGTAATATGCTCGGCGATGCTGGCATCGGCACGGGCAGCACCAGCATATTCAGGCCCTTTTAAGACCGCCGCCACAGTGGGATCCTTGATCCCAGCAGAGGCGGCGGTCTTGTGGCGGTCCCACCACCACACTGGTAGTAGGGTGGACTGGTGGTGGTTCGACCGCCACCACGAGTACGACAGTCCCAGGACCGCCGTACATGTAATAAGGCACTAAATATACTGTTTTTTAATTATTCTTATGTATTATTAGTGCTTTCTATTTTATTATTAAAGTTTATTTACTAATTATATTCATTTACATATTTTCATTATTATTTTTTACATTTATTTTAAATATATAGTTTAATTTTATGTTTTTAAGTTACAAAATGTATTTATATATTTTAAATATTTTATGTATATTTTTCTTTAAATCTAATATACTGTTGAATATTTTGGTCTACTGTATTTTGGTAGTTGATATTTTTGTACTTTACATCAAAAGTATATAAAGTTAATATTTGTGTCCCCACTATTTTTTGTCAATATTTAGTTTTTTACTGTTTTTGCTACCGATAGTATGTCTTAGAAGTGGTCAGACAGCAAAGAGAAGCCAGAAGAAATAAGAACTGTCCAAGTGTGTTAAAAGCAAGTAAGGGGGAGAAAGAGGAAGAACTGAAAATTGGTTAAGGAATGAGGAAAGAACATGTAAGCAATACAGTTGAAGGAGGCCAATGAGCAGGCCACTAATGGTCAAGCAAATGTGCAAATGGAAAGATCACTGGCAGAAGAGATAGTGGTCCTACTGGGCTTAGCTTGCCCCAGAGCAGCTGGCATGGGGAGGGTGGGACAGCAATGGGGCCATGCCCAAGAAGAAGCAACAAAAAAGGACAAGCTCACTACAGAATTAGTAAAGAGGCAGAGAGGAGAGGGAATTCAAAGCCCAGTAGGGCCATGCTTGAGTTGGGTCTTAATGGGGATGGCACAAAAGATACACCAATGGGTTAGATGGAAGACCGCAAGGGACAAAGAGAAAATTAGTAGGCCCTGATAGAATTATAATTCTGCTTGCAGAATTGGTGGAATTTGGTAACTCCACTTTACTCTTGTAACATGGAGTTCCTGCCAAATTCCACCAATCAGTGTGTCGTGGAATTATTCTCTCATAAGTGCAGCGCAATGCTCACAGGAACAACGCAAGGCACCAACAAGCTTGCGAATGAGATTTGCCGGCCCCTGGCGTAATTTCTGGTCATCAGAGTGCCTTCTGGTGCCATTTTGTAACACCAGTGTTCATGAGTGGTCAGGGCGCTTCTCAAGTAGATGTTTTACTGGAGAAGCAGCTAAATCAACTTGAAAATTCCTTTTTGAGTAAATATTCCATCCGAACAGATAGTCCAGGTAGTTTCACTTATTTTCATTTTACAAGTTTTTTAGCAGGAAGAAAGTGCCATAAAGACTCCAAATTTATTTTCCTGTCCAGAAGGATCCTCCCAGTGCTTTGTTCATCTCCTGGTCACTTTTCATTTGAATTTCAAGGGTAAAGGAGCAGTGGCGGCTCCTCGAGGGAGTGCTGCGGGGTGGTGGGGCGGGGCAGGGTGGGGGTAGTAAACTACGGCATACGGCCGAACAGAGTTAAGTAAAGAAATAAATAAATAAAACGAATTACATTGCGCGCGCTGCAACGCCAAATGGCGATGCAGCGCTCGCAATGTAATTTGTTTAATTTATTTACTTCTTTACTTAACTCTGTTCGGCCGTATGCCGGAGTTTACTACCCCCCCACCATGCCCCTCCCCCACCCCGCCCCACCGCCCCGCGGCACTCCCTCAAGGAGCCACCACTGTAAAGGAGCACTCTCTTTGTCTGCAATTCCTGCTGCATATACCATTGGATTTTAAGGACTTTGTTTTTGTGTCATTTCAATCAAGTAAGTTAAAATACTTTTGGATAAGAGTGTTATTTGATAGAGGGCATGCACCAATATATATTTGTACCTTTTTGTTATTATTCAATATTTATAAGGGAAAAAGGTTGCTTCGTTAAATATTTTTCCCCATGTTTGTGAAATGTGCACTGTTCATTTCTTTTACCATGTGGTCTAGTCTGCCTACGGGCCATCCAGCCAGTACTAGGCATTGGTATATAAAACAACTGTTTCTGTGGTATATGTTGTTTTAAAACATCTTTGTTTTTGGGATGGCATTGGATTAAATATAAAATGTGTTTTCTTTGCATTTTATGTTTTTTCTGAAAAGTTTTAAAGTGTATTTTGGTGGAGTAATATTTTTTTATGCCTTGGTAAGACGTGTGTTGTTAATTTTTGTTTTTGGCATTCCTAAATAGATGTTAGAGTTTTCTTCTTTGTTTACCATGCCTCCTTTGTTTGCTGGCCAATTGGCCATTTTTGTGACTGACCAGTGTGTGTGTGTATGCGTGTGTGTGTGAGAGTTTTTTATAGACTACCATTTTATCTTTCTTCTCTATGCCATGTGGCCGGTGGCCATTTTGTGTAGTCAGTGTGCATAGGCCTGTATGTGTTTTATTTTGGTTGTACATGCCTCCTTGCTTGTTGTAGTTTGAACTTGTGCTGGTGGCCATTTTATGTAGTAGTTAGTGTGCTTTTGCCATCAGCTTACATGGGTTCTTTGTTGTCCATGCCTTCCTCCTTGTTGTTTTTTTAACATGTGCTGGCAGCCATTTTGTGTAGCTAGCCAGTTTGCTTTTGCCATAGGCCTGCATGTGTTCTTTGTTGTCCATGTCTTCTTGCTTGTTGAAGTTTGAACATGTAGTCAGTGCCCATTTTTTGTAGCCAGCCAGTGTGTTAAATCCTCTTTTTCCAGTTTCAAAGCTATTTTCTAGGGACATTGATAGACGAGGGCTATAACGTTTTGGTTTTTGTTCATTTTTGCATTTTATCCCTGCTGTCACTTTAATGTGCTTGAGAATGATTGTAGTGTTTATGTACAGTGTTTATATGTTATATGCATTTTTTCCATTTTACCATGCACCTCCTTGCCTCCTGAAGGATTTCTCATAGTCCCTAGGGAGACACCAGTGATTAATTGTTTACTCTATTTGATTTGTCCCTGCATCTCCTGCCTGCCATAGGTCTCTCAGGCCATAGGCGGACACCAGCATAAATCTTTTAAGGATTATTCCATTATACCCTGCGCCCCCTGCCTGCCACAGGTGCACATCAACATTCATTTTGTTAAGGATTTCCTATATTCCCCTGCACCCCCTGCCTTCTATAGGTGCACACCAGCATTCATTTTTTAAAGATTATTCCATTATACCCTGCACCCCCTGCCTGCTATAGGCGCACACCAGCATTCATTTTCTCATGGATTATTCCATGGACCATTATCCCCTGCACCCCCTGCCTGCTATAGGCACACACCAGCATTCATTTTTTAAGGATTATTCCATTATCCCCTGCATCCCCTGCCTACCATAGGCACACACCAGTATTAATTTTTTAAGGATTATTCCATTATTCACACCAGCATTCATTTTACATTTCTTAAGGACTGCACCCCCTGCCTGCCATAAGCACACACTAGCATTAATTTGTTAAGGATTATTCAATTTTCCCCTGCACCCCCTACCTTCTATAGGTGCACATCAGCATTCATTTTATAAGGATTATTTAATTATACCCTGCACCCCTTGCCTGCTATAGGGGCACACCAGCATTTATTATTTAAGGATTATTCTATGGGCCATTATCCACTGCACCCCCTGCCTGCTATAGGCACACACCAGCATTCATTTTTTAAGAATTATTCCATTTTCCCCTGCACCCCCTGTCTGCCATAGGAGCACACCAGCATTAATTTTGTTAAGGATATTCTATATTCCCCTGCAACCCCTGCTTTCTATCGGTGCACACCAGCATTCATTTTTAAAAGATTATTCCATTATGCCCTGCACCCCCTGCCTACTATAGGCGCACACCAGCATTCATTTTCTTATGGATTATTCCATGGACCATTATCCCCTGCACCTCCTGCTTGCTATAGGCACACACCAGCATTCATTTTTTTAAGGATTATTCCATTGTCCCCTGCATCCCCTGCCTACCACCGGTGTCTTATAGGCCTTAGAGGCACATTAGGTAAATTTTTAAATCTGTACGTTGTTATTGAAACATTATGTTATGGTTTGGATTGGAACGGATACACTATTGTTAATTATTTGGGATAACCTCACTAAATTATATTGACTTTATGAATATTCAATCTGCAAATGCCATGTTTCTCTTATTTTTTCTTGTGTTTGTTTGCTTTTAAATGCACAAGAGACATCACCCACAGTCCTGCCAGACAGGAGGCCAGCACTAAGTGACACCACCTGAATTCTCTGCTTCCCCTTGTGCAGCTAAGTGCCAACTGGCAAAGCGAAGAACTTGAAGATGGCCCCAAAGAAAAGTGTTCCTGCCCAGAAAGTGGCCGGTGAGGAAGAGGAGAAGAAGGAGATTGCCACCACTGGAGTGCCTCCCTCCACCTGTTTCAGAAAATGTGGTGTGCCTGCCACCCCTCCTTCCGGCAACAAAAAGCAGAGAGCAGCACTCCCACATCCCCGGCACCATCCTAACCTAAGCCCAAGCCCATGTCTCTAAGCCAAGCAGCCACTAGAGTCATGGTAACAAGCAGTGAGTCTGAATTGGATTTGTCTCAACCACAAAGCACCCAATCAGCGCAGGAAACTGAGCAAAGTGGACAACAGGAGCTTCAGCCAGCAGCAGTTCTTCCTGAAGTAGGAGCAGAACAGGAGGTTGAGCTGCCTGCTGAGCAAGATTTAGATCTTGAACTATTGGCTTCCTGATCTGCAGCAAGAAAAAGAAAAGTTACTCCACCATCTCCTCGAAGCCCCTTTTCTGATGATCTGGACATGGATTGGAACCTGGCCGAGTCAATGACCCGCCATGAGAGACAAGGGAAAAGGAAAATTCCTGAAAGCCTAAGAATTATGGAAAGTGACAGTGATGAGGACAAGCCAGTGATTGTCGGTGACAGAGGGTGGCTCAGAGGACACCAAGATGACCCCTCCTATTCAACCTGCTCAGGGGGATGTGGCACTGGTTCTACCTCTGCCAGCTTCCGTATTCGTAAGGCCCCTGTTGAGACCTACATCCAACACTACCTCAGTCAAAGTACACACTGCAGAGAGGCCAACAACACACCCACCTACCTCCAGGTCTTCAGGAACTGGCACACTAAAAAGTTCTCCTCCCCAGTTTAGGACTTCTTTACAATTAGCAAGCAGGAGGATAACATTCCAATATGCTCCATTTGCCACACAAGTGTTCATCAAGGTAAGCCAGGTTCACACTATGGTACTGGAGGCCAACCAACCAATATGAAAAAGCATCACGCAATCTGGTGGGAGGACCACCTTAAAAAGGTACCTACTGGTGGTGGTGGTTGTAATGAGAGAGGGGAAGCAGCACCAATCCTGGTGATAGAAGGAGGCGATGAGGAAGAAGCAGATGACAGCTTTACACAAAGCAGCCCTGTCACCTGCAGTATTCCAGCATCACTCGCATCAGCAACCTCCAAATGACATAAGACCCAAATGCAGGTACCACCACATACAGTGATCTCCCCAAGATGCACATTGAGTCTATCACCTCCTGGTTCTCTCCAGAAGTCACCTGTGTTAGTGGCACCACAAAAGAAAAAAATCGAAGCTACTGTAACTGGCAAGTAACAGGAAGACTGTTTTTGATTAAGTTGTGCTGGACCCAAAAGGGACGTATATTTTGAGAAGTACTCGAGGAATCCATGTATTATTTGGGGGCACGTTGCGACTTATCATTGTGCGCTTTGCTGAAATTACTGGAAGAACGTGGAGCAAAATAGTTGTTTGCTCTCATGACAGATGCGGTTATGTGTGACTGTCCATTAAAGAGGATGGTTGTCTGTCCAGAGTACTTGACACACTCTTGCCCTGACAAAGCCTTTTGGAAGGTGAAACGCGTTGGCTGTGCATTTGTGAAAAAATAAGAAAGAATTATGAAATAATTAAAGAAAAGAAACTAATCATCATTCAAGACTTGTGATGTTTTATTTACTTACCTGTTCATCTTGTGACATCTAACTCTTTACAATGGTTGCCTCTCATCCTGTTTTCAAAACCTCCAAATGACATAAGACTCAGAAGCAGGTACCACCGCATATAGTGATCTCCCCAAGATGCACATTGAGTCTACCATCTCCTGGTTCTCTTCAGAAGTCACCTGTGTTAGTGGCACCACAAAAGAAAAAAATCCAAGCTACTATTACGGGCATCTTTAGGCAGGGGGGCCCAATGAACGCAACATCAGTACAATGAGAAGCTGGCTAAAATGTTAGTGCTTGACCTCCTCTCTTTCTCTTTTGTGGAAGAAGTGGGATTTTTAGAATTTGTAGCAACAATCTGTCCAAAATGCAAGGTTCCCAGCCGGCCTATTTTACCAGAGTTGCTGTTCCAGGGCTCCATCATGATGTACTGCAATTGATTGGCCAAGCTGTGCCGCAGAGGGCTGTTCAGACTGTCCACCTGACAACAGGCATGTGGACTAATTGTCAAGCAACTGATTACATGTGTATCAGTATCAGTGCACACTAGTTCTCTTTTGTGGGGGTTAGGCAACAGTTATGTGCAGGTCTCAGCACTGAAGAAAGCTTTAAGAGCGTTCGCCGGCATGCAACAGCAGCGATGTTTGCCATGGAGAAAGCCCATACAGCTGCAAACATCTTGGAAGAATTTAACAGCAAAGTGTTTGAATGGCTTCGACCTCATAGGTCTCAGAATTGAATTTGTTGCCAAGGACAATGGCAGTATATTCAAGGCCATGGCAAATGGTGAATATTTCAGGGTCCTGTGTTTGTCACATTGCATCAACCTGATTGTGCAGGACTTTCTAAAAAAAAAGAAGACATTTTCAGTATCATAATGCCTACCTGCAAAAAAATCTGCACTCATTTCAGTCATTCTTTTAAAGCCCGGAGGAAGTTAAGGATCATTCAGCGTGCTAATAGAGTACTGGTTAAAGCCCTCATTCAGGAGGTGCCAACACGTTGGAACTCAACCTACTACATTTTGCAACATCTATTTGAGCAGTACAGACTGATCACTGACTATGTACTTCAAAGAGGAGGGGATGCAACCGGAAAAAGCATTGCCATGGACATGGACTAATGGGGGCTAGTCAAATGCCTGACACAAATGCTAATTCCATTTGAGGTTTTCACACATGAAGTCAGCAAGGAGGACAGTATGATAAGCAAAGCAATCCCGTTGTTGCCTCTGCTACAGGACCAGTTAAATAAAGCGTAACAAAGGATTCGCTGGTTTGAACAAAGAATCATTTGAGTTGGTTCAGAGCTTAAAAAACTGGTTCTGCAGAGTTCTTCCCCATTCCATGGGGTGTAACTCGCAGTTGCAGAAATTTTGGCTGGTATTGCTTATTTCAGCCACTTGAAATTTCTACATGGAAATCCAAAATACTAGTAATTGGGGTGATTATTTATCTTCCATTCCATGAGGCCTAATTCATAATTTCAGGAATCGTAGCCAGTTTCGGTCATTCTGGCTGTCTAGAATCACCTCATGAAATGCCAAATAGCCATTGCCTTTTGAACTATCAGCTCACAACCATTTCCTTTTCACTATTCATAGGAGATATTACCTATAGCCAGCAGAGGTGGTCTCAACTGTCTCAATGAAGTGAGGGTCAGCGAACTTAGGGGCATATTACCATGGGCAGTATCGCCGCTTTAGCAGCACTTTTTGCTGCTAAAGCGGCGATAATTTTAACGCCCTATCAGCAAGCTGTCGCTAACAGCCGTTAGCGACAGCTTACTGGCGATAGCAGCCGTTTTACTTCCCGCTTTGCATGTCAGCGATATTTATCGCTAATGACATGCAAAGTGGGCGTTCCTCCCTAAAACAACATGGGAACAGTCGCAAACACGACTTCCCTCTATTACCAATGCGGGCCCGGACCCGCGAAGCGATAATAAAAGTCGCGCTAAGCGCGATTATCGCTGGTATTTTACGCCTGGTCAAAACCTGACTTAGCCATCTTGACAATGGGAGGTGGATTGTCAGGCTGAGACCACACCTGCCTATTAGCAAGCTGTACATTAGCGCTGTGAAATCATCGCTGGATTTCACACGCTAACGCAGGTTTTCACATCACCATCGTGCTGGAGTTGGCGGCAGTCTTCAGTACAGCTATCGCCTGTTAGCGACGTGTTGATAATACGTCGCTAACAAGGCGAATGTAAAAGGCGATAGACGGCGATAAAAAAACTAACGCTAACCTAGGTTAGCGATAGTTATCGCCATTCCTTGCTAATATGCCCCTTAATTCTTTTCCATACCACAGTTTGTAGATAACAATACACATGATTACAGAGCATATGTCTATGGGTCATTGTGGTGATCACAATACCTTATTCTTAGGTGTTTCTAAGTGCCTCAACTTAGCCAATGTAATGAAACTAAGGAGTGGGAGAAGTCACTCCTGTAATGGCTTCTCCAGCCTGACAATTACACACAGAACAATGTCCACACTTATGTTGAATGTACATTAATTTATTTATCTTACTTAAATGAACAATTACCAGAATCTTTATCTTTACTTCTTTTACATAAGTAGTGCTTCAATGTCTGCCCTCACGACTCAGGAGATAGCTTGTTTGGATGGAAAAGGCCTCTACATGGTAATAGATGTGCACCCCTGCCCTGAGTTCCCAAATGTACTGATGTCTGAATCCCTAATACTGATTTTTGTTGTCATAGGCAAACACGGGCCATGCTTGTGCGCCATGACATGGGCCTGTCTCACGGATTACGGTCTTGTTGGACCAGGAAGGGGGGCGTCCAAAGTGCTACCCTCATAGTGGTGGAAGGCTACGGCCTTCACCAGGAATTAAGCAGTACGTGTAAAAGTACGTAATAGTGAACAGGTCCTTCTTAACCTGTGCCACTGGAGTGAGGCCTGCAGGCTCACTTACTTTTAATGCTCCGCTGCTGAGTGTTTAACTCACCCTTGGCCTACATCGGATTGGTGTGAAGTGCTGTACAGTGCAGTTGTGGTGTATCTGTGCTGTGTGTATGTGTGCCTGGGAAGGGTACAAAAGAGGGATAATGGAGTACTGAGGAGTCTGAGCATGGTGAATGCAGGTTTGAATGTACATGTGCCTATGAGTGGTACAATACCTGAAGGATGTAGTGCTGTTCAGTGAGTGCAGGAAACATGCATGTGCTGGGTGTGTCCCTGGGAGTGGTAAAATACATTAAGGATGCAGTGTGTGCATGTTAAATTCATATTTTGGGTGTATATGTGGCAGTGAGTGATACAATACAGGAAGGATACAGTGCGTGCATGTTAAATGCATATGCTGGATGTATGTGTGCCTATGAGCAGTACAATATATAAAGGATACAGTACTTTGCAGTGCATATATGCTGTATACATGCACTGGGTGTATGTGTGCCTGTGAATGGTACAATTCATAGAGGGCCCTGGTTTCCATTTTGGGAGACTCAGGTATGCATGGTGAAACATGGAGAGGAGGCAGAGAGAGCCCGGAGACAGATTTGTGGATTGCCGCATTCCTGAAAGCTGGGTGAGACACATACTGGGGAGGGGAGAACCAGGCCGATTCTGTACACTTCAAAGGGTGCTCTCTTTGATTCAATGAGAGTTCACAAGGAAGGGCCTGGACACAACTCAGGAAGTTGATGGGGCTGATAAGGGAATCATAAAGAGTAGGGCTGGGGGCCTGGGCTAAACTTTTGATGCACATATCACTCTGGCTGACAGCCAGGTGTGACCTCTTGTCACTCCCATGGCCTGTGTTGTGGGACCATGAGCTATGGTGAAACTCCTGCTGTGACATTCTGCTTTTCATGCGGAAGAGGGGGCAGAGGAGTGGTCACTTCAAAAGAAGCAGAACCCCAACATAAAACTTCAAAGACTCAGATCTAAATTCCATTTGGTGTCTGGAAAGGGACTAAAAGAAGTTGAGGTTGTCAATCCAAAAGCTGTAATCTGCCAAGCAGCCAGACCGGCTGTGTAAGGAGGGGAATCTCTGCAAGACTTCTGCCTATGAGCAGAGCTGGGGGCCAAGGCTTGCTAGTCTCCCTGCTGGGTGAGAGGATCATTCATTCCCATTTTCCCCTTCTCCTCATGGCAAAAGGCAGAGACTCAGAATATACATTTTGACAAATAAATCTGACAATTAATTCTCTCAGGAGAGAAACAAGAAATCTCAGTTTTATCACAAAGAATGCTGCCCGGGAGCACTGAACAAAGACCTCAGACTTTACACTGGACTCCCCATTACTTCCATAAGCAAACTCTAACCAGTACAAAACTATAATGCTAGGCTTGCATATAGTCTCAAATGCCATGTCCACTTCACCCCTGCACTCAGATCTCTCCATCTACAACTGCAAGAAAAGACAAAGTTCAAAACCCTCCGTCTTGTTCACAAGACCCTAAATAACTGTACTCTGAACTACATAGCTATCTCGGAGTAGCAGGTCTAATAAAAGATTGCTGACATGTCATTTCAGATATAAAAGATATGGTGGCTGCACTCTTCTTCGTCAAGGCACCTATCTCTGGAATGTTTTTCTTAACCACCTTAGACTGGAAAAAGACTACTTCAAATTCAGGAAATCCTTGAAGACACACGTTTTCACCATGGTATTCAGATAATTCCATCTTACGAATGGATTTCCGAACTAAATATATACAAGTGCACCGTTCTGGCACATAACATCTGTCGGCCCTAGCACCCAAGCTCTAGTCAATTGTATTCTCATGCCTTTATCATCTTTGAGCCCTTCTGTGGGTTTGTCAATGACAATGAATGAGAGTCCACGTGTCAATCAAGGCAATTCCCATGCCTATCCAGTTTCCCACTTTATACGCGCTCATAGACTTCGACTAGGCGGTTAATAGCACCTTACAATTAGTCTAATGAAATTAATTGTCCAGTGAAAAGCAAACATGAAAAGGTCCAAGGGGAGGACCAAAATTAACGTTTTAAAGTTTGGTATGTCCACCTACTTCAAGCACTCCAGTGACCGCGGTAAACAGTATTTTGTTTTAAATATTTTTTTATTTAGCTTGTACAGCAACAATAAAGTCGAAGCCTCAGAAAGACCCATCATATATCGTTATTCAGTTACATCATTGATCTATTCATGAATATTCATCAACTAGTCTACTATATAAACACAACCCCCTTATATTTCCTCCCTTGCCCAGTCCTCCTCACCCACCTTCTTATCCTCTAGAAAGCAGCATTGTATATTCTTCTAGTAGGTCGAATATTGAAGCGGGCTTTTCTAATACCAGTCAGGCATAGAACAGTTGCCATATGTCTCTGTGGCTGGTATTGCAGGGATTCTATTGGACTACTGCCATTCTAGAAGCGCACAGCGACTTCGATCAAGTAGCTGTTTTCCAAATATTGATCCGTACATAGGTGTATCTGTACTCTTGGGGTTGTTGTATGTGGTTTTTCCTAGTGTGGGTCATGGGATACCACCTGGAGGGGGATCTCTATGATAGTTCAAGGAGGTCTGTCATCGTCACTCCTGTCCAGGGCACAAGTCCTAAAAAAAGAAGTGGGGGGACGCTGATGTCACGACAGGAAGTGACGTCACGAAAGGTGGCTTGCACCATCAGACTCATTGCCTCCCCTCGCTCACCCCTTAGATGCGATTGCATCAGAGAAGCCAGCGTGTGGCAGCTTTCTGAATGAGCTCCGATCTCGCCCCAGAGAGGCCAAAGAGTGAATGTGTGGCTCCATTTGCTCCAGTTATCGAGCTCCAGGTAAAATAAGTGGGGGGACGCCGTCCACCCGCGTGGTACCCCGACTCGAGCCCTGCTCCTGTCTGGCCGAAGACTGTTGGCCATGTCCTCCCAGCGATCTGAGATTGTTTTTTTCACAGAGGCCCCGTCGCTCCTCTCTTCGGAGTAACTTGTTTTCTATATCTGCCCTGTATAGGACTACTTTTCACCGGATATCTACTATGGGGAGTGCAGATGCCTTCCAATTCCTAGTAATGACCCTTTTTGCAAGTAGCAGCGCTAGGTACATGAATGTAGCGGCCACTTTGTTGCTCCTGTAGCGCATGTGCATACCCAGCAACAGTGGTAAACATAGTGAATGTTCTCCACGTCCACACCTGTTTCACTCACTGCTAACTAATTCTTGTGTTGAGTTCAGATAGCAAAAAGGCTGAAGCACTGTCAGTATTTCAACAAACGAGTTGGCACCTTCAAATTGTCCTACCTGAAATGAAATGGCTGCTACAAAATTACAGCTAGGTCCTGTGAGCTTCAGTTCCTCATGAGCTGTAGCTGGTCTAAATAGCTTCAGCTACTGAACATACCATAAACATGGCTCCACAGTGTGACCCTAAGTAGGTTTTTACCATCAGCTTTGATAATATATTTTAGTAAAGTTTTATACTAAGGTTTCTGAAAAAAATCTGGAACATGATTTGAAACTAATAAAAATATAATTTAAAATGACTTAAAATGAACAGCAGTGTGAACATAAGGACAATTAAACAGAGGAAGCATTGAGGTAACTGTTTCATCCAATTAAGTTTACAGTTCAACTACTTGTTCTAGGGGTGGAGCCCAATTTAAGGAGACCAAACCAGACTTGATCAGGAGAGATCTGATTGGGAATTAGGAGCGTGCCCCAACCCCTCATCGGCCTGTTCATTTTAAAGCTTTACTGAAGCATTGCATGTTAATCATGCGTTTTGTCAGGGCATTAAAAGCCAAAACAAGGACTAATGGCAACAATTTCCCACAATTTGTCCATGTACTGGTAACATACATTCAATAATTCAGTTAATTATTTAAAGAAAAGTGGCTGATAAGTCACCTCCAACCACTGACAAGCTCTGCATGAAAGCTCTAAAAGACCTAGGGCCTTATTTATGAAAACTGCTGCATCGCTGAGGTGAAACTGCGATGAAACACTTTTTAGTGTGCCCTCCTTGCGACACCATGGATGAGCCGTATTTACTATACGGGGCTCCATGCCGCAAGGATCTACAGACACACCAGGAATCCTGACGTATCTGTCTGCGCAAAAATTGCGCTTTGCTGGAGTGTGTCTGGAAACAGACACAACTCCAGCAATGTGTCATGTCACATGGGGCAAGCCCCATGAGAAAAGGTCTGCCTCAAGCAGGCGTAAGGATTTGACGCAGTGACTTCGTAGAAGTGACTCAGTGAAATCTCATAGATTTCACTACGCCACTTCTACGAGGCTTTTCTGTGTTGGAACTCCCACCCTGCTTACATTATACCTGTTGCAGGTATAATGTAGCGCAGGGGTTTACAAAGTGACGCATCTGCCTAGATGCATCACTTTGTAAATATGACGCAGTGTAGCACATTTTTTACGCTGCCGCAGCATCACAAAAAGTTCGCAATGGCGGCGAAAGGGCCTCATAAATTAGGCCCCTAGTAGCTGGTGAATATGCGTTGTTTAAAAATCACATAGCAGTTCAATATAAACATAAGATAACGTGCTACATCAAGTCCACAAAGGTTTATTTTTCTATCTGCCCTATTTGAGCCCTACACATAATGTCTCATTAAAAAAAGCATTTTTTTTCTTCGAACCATTCCTTCACTCCTGCCAAATGCAAGGTTGTCTTGTCTTGACTCCTCCTCATTTTTTTCACCACCGTACACATCCTGTCACTATCTCATTCTTACAGGTTTATTTTCATCTCTGGTATTTAGGTTTGATGTGTAATGGCACTCCCGCCATTCATGGCAAACCTATTGTAACCTATACATGCATAAAATAATACTTACAGAAAAGGGCTTTAGGACAGCCCTCTTCCAGTCATTGCTTTAGTACAGTGTCATTCAGATTTTGGGTCAGCCCCTCAGTTAACCTACACAGTGGGCAAAGAGTCAGCCGCACCAGCCTTTACCTCTCCTCCTGCCATCATCTACATTTTGGAACAATCCACAGGACACCCATTTGAGTTTCGTGTTTCAGGCAGTTTGAGTGACAGCATTTTGCCCCTTTAGCAGGCATCTATCCACAGTGGGAGGGGCAAGAAGAAAAAGTAGTCCACTTCCGAAGAATATGTTTTTCATTGCCAGACTACTCATTAAAGATAGAAATGCAAAACGCTACGGCTGGTAGAGTATTTGTCTTTGTGCTGGACCTTTCAATTATCCTGCAGGGCGTCGGATCAGCTCCTTTCAATTTCTGCTGGCTGGTTATATAGAGTGCAGAGCGCAACCTAGTCTCTATATCACTGCAGCAAATTGGCACAGGGGTGGATGACTCCTGCAGACCCTGTGAAATTGCACTATGTGCAGCATTTTTCACACTATCTGGCACTCAGTTAAAATATTGAGGGGCATATTTATCAAGTAGTTGTGTTGCCCTTGTGTCAAGCAAAGGGGCACAAGGGCGACGCAACTACTAAGTTAGATTTATCAAGCCACGCAAGGCCACCTTCCATTGCCCTGAGTGGCTTGATAATGTAGAGTTATATAGAGATGCGTTCCATGCATGCTGAGTGTGTGTTCCCATGCATTCACATGGATTTTGGTACATTCAGAGATTTGCTATTACTGGTCGACCTGGGAATGGGTCAAAATGCTACGCCTCTCCAGGTGAGGCATAACGAGGAGAAATATAATTCTGCAACACACATAGAAAGAGGAAAATGCCTCAGAGGATTGGTTTTGTGCAGGAAGATGCCCCTTCCTGCACAAAAACAATCCTGTCTGCAACTCAGGGACCCTAGCATCTCAGCCAAGGGTACCTGCATTGGCACTAGGCAGCTGAATGGGCACCAGTGCAAGGAAAGGACAGGGATGCACTGTGACTTGCAGCACTGCGCTGCATGAAATATTGATAAATGTGCCCCTTGAACTTCTCGTATTGTTGGAGACTTTCTTGACAGAGGGAGAGAAATGCAATTCCACAAATGTTAAGGATTTCCAAAATACAAATGTCCTTAGCCTGAAATAATTCAGCAGGGCCAAAAATGAGCAAACATTGGTATTGTCTCAAAAGAAATGAGCATCCAAAGAACAGAAAACAACCTGTTTCATTCTAGACTTATCTATCTCCCATTCATTGTGTAGGGACAGTGGCACCATTCAATAATGGCAGATAAAGACAAATCATTATCTGCCATTATTGTCCCTCTTTTGTCTGCTCTCATCGCAGTCTGTGGAACAAACTGGACACAGGCAGCGTGAAACCCATATGAACCACAACAATCGAGAGGCAACATTTTCTTCATTATAGAAAAAGATAGACTCGTCACTGCCCTGTACTCAACATAACGTGAACAGGGAGTGGTTTGGCACAGGAGGGCTGTCAGGTGTGTGGACTGTGTCAGGGACAGTAGGCGCGTCCTCACCTTCGGCTTTTAGCTCTTGTAGGCTTTTTATTAGTGTAACAAAAAATAGCTGGCACTGCTAACATGTCTGCCTTAAAAACATTTCTGAGCCCTGTCACCCCTGAGGGGCTGTTGGGCATTGCAGCGCCGGCCCAACGAGGAGCTGCCCTACGATGAAGCATGACACCTCTCGGGGTGTGTGAGGGCCCTTGCTCCTTATTGGAGCTCTCCCCTTTCTGATCCTTCTCCCACCTGGGTTCCCCCTTCTTCCCTCCTCTCCCCGAACTTCTCTTTTCTTTTGTCCCTCCTTTTCCCTTTAGGAACTGCATACCACTTCTTGATCCCCTTGTCACTAGCACTCATCTATGCCAGTATCCAACAGACTACTGGAGGCTGATTTATATGGCCTCGCTAGAGCAAATCTTATTGTTTTATTAAATAAGCATTATATTTAACATACTAGTATTGCTTAATGTATTGCAGTATTACCTTAACACACGTTTATGTTTGATCACATGCAGCACTGACATATTTTTACAGATGTAAAAGTATACTTGAAACTAACATGTTCTTGTGGATGTAAAAGTCTATTTGAAACTAATGTTCTTATTGATTTAACAGTCTTTTTCAAATTATAATCCCCTCCGTGGTAGAGATTCATCTTTGAAATTGGAGATTGGTGTAAGTTGTCAGCATTTAACTCAAATAGCCATTAACTGATTTGAAAGCATTAAAAATTAAACTGATCCAATATGTGCTATATGCATCTCCCGCGTTAAACCACAAGACCGTTTCCAGCCTTGATAAAAAAAATGTATGCAACATGTACGCAACCTGCTCCACCTATGTTCAGTAGCCCCCCATTGTCTCATAAGACTAGAATTAAGCCCAAAATTTCTCATATCACTCCACTACAGAAGCACCAGGAATTACTTCCGTGCAGTAGCGGCCCGTGGTGGGAGTGCTGCCGGATGCTGACGTGGGGCGGGGGAGGGGCAGGGTGGGGGGTAGTAAACTACGGATTACGGCCAATTAGAGGTAAGTAAACATATAAATAAATAAAACTAATTTTGTTGCGCGTGCTGCATCGCCAAATGCGATGCAGCACGCGCAACGAAATTCGTTTTATTTATTTATATGTTTACTTACCTCTAATCGGCCGTAATCCGTAGTTTACTACCCCCCGCCCCACGTCAGCGCCCGGCAGCACTCCCACCACGGGCCGCTACTGCTTCTCTGGTTGTGCAAAAGCGGATCCAACGTCACTAAAATGCCTAATTTATCAAGAAGTAATCAAAACTACACACAACGACTTAGAGTTGCACACTTTACCCGCAAGCTCAGAAACCTATGATCTCCCTGATCCACAGATACTGGCACAGATTAATCAACCAGCCTGGAAAATCCTACTCATGATACCTTTACTCTCAAACAGAGGACTCTAACCTGGCACAGGCCAAACAATACAACCATATGGACTTAGTGTTTGAAACCTACTCTCTGCAGAGTCAAGAATATTTAGGGTCAAATTTGCCTGGTTATGTTAAAATGAGATTTTTAAGGTTCAGATTGTTTTATATCCCGATTCATGAATTTGAAGGGAAATGGAAAAACAGTTTTTAAAGATAAAACTGTTTGTCGACTTTGTGGACTTGCAAATGAATCCGTTCTGCACATCTTATGTATTTGCCCTAAATTGTTGCATTTAAGAAAAAAACATTTGTGCTCCATGTTCAACAAGGCAAAATTTAAATCAACTGTGAAAGTTGTCAGGTACTGTTTTAGCGTTAAGGAAGGCAGTGCAATAATAATGTTAACAACATTTTTAGATCAAGCTTATAACGCCCTATCTGTATGATTTTATCACTCATTTATATATCCTAATTTGTCTCTTTTATATCTGGATTTAAGCAAGCTGTTTTTATACAAATATACCTTCATTTATATTGCTTTTTTAACACATTGCGCATTTGCACCACATCGGCTTATTAAAAAAAAAAGTCAGCTAGTAGGTCAAATAAGATCGAGGAAGAGGCTGATTGAGACTATGAAAGTGTCCGGGCCAATAGCGCAATAATAAGGCTAGTGATGTTATTGGTCGAGGTTTATAATTCATATCTTCCGCAAACATGTTAATGTCTACACTTTGCTTGATTATGCTTGTATCAAGTTTCATGCAAACTGCTCCTATATACTGATTGCAAATTATATGTCTCTGGTCATTTGTACATTTCCTAAAAATTTGTATTTAAGAAATGGCATTTTGCCAGGGATTTCCAAGAGGGCAAAACAAGATCTACTATTTAATCCGCCTGCCACTGTGATAGTCTCAAGGACAGTAGTGCAATAATATGCCAATACATTTTTAGATCAGGCGCACAAATTATTAACTCTGTGATTTAAATATTCTGTCCATACTCTGAATTGTATGATCTGAGTTCACATGCAAGGACATTGTTTTCTTTGATGCCCTGATTTTATAACACTGTTATTTTAGAAATATTTTATCTATCTTCTGATACTTGTACTGATCGTGATTTGTTATACCTTTTATTGTAATCTTTTCATTAATGCAATAAACTTATATTACTTACAATCTGATTTGCACTTTTGCTGGGGCATTTTTGTAGTAAGATTGTAGATAAATTTGACTGAATTAATATAAAAGGTGAGCCAGGGCAAGGGTCTCTTTAGTCCTTTTACACTCACTGGTGAAAAGTACCTCCATTTAAATGAAATCATTTTATATTGCATGTCGTCAATATTTGGTCTTGTATGCCGTGAACATTAAATGTATGTCTACTGTGATTACCGAGCAGCAGGCATTTAAATAAATCTAGAGGCAAGCATTATCGCAACACATTTGCCATGAACTACTACTTTTATACTACTACCACTATTATACCAGGGGCATCTATGTGCAGCCTACATCACAATTTCATGTGTCATGCTCGATAAACATCGAAATGATGAGTTGTTCAACAAAGCCCTTATTACTTAACAGTGCAAAGAGGCAATTCAGTTTATGGAGTCAGATTTAGAGATGAGCAATGCAGTGTTTAACGCTTTGTCTTCTAATAAGTACTTGGTCAAACCTTTACAATGTCCAGCCAACCATGTCTGTGTGTTCTTGGATATTTTGTACCTTTTGCATGAGGCATAGATGCATGAACCAGCCAAACATCAAACCACTTGGCTTTACTAAAGCTTGTTACCCTTTGTCACTGTTTTACTATCTTTCTCTTCCTCCTATTTTCTCTCTTCTTTAGCCATTCTTTTGTTCTGGATCAAAGTCACAAATAAGTCCTGGGCTCCAAAAATGAGTGTCAGTGTCCACCACCTGCAACCTCTGGCACAAATTGAATACTGCCCTCAGGTGAATCAAGGCACATAAAAACATCATGGGAAATGCTCTTAAAAGGGTTTTCAAGACTCAAGTTCTTGCAGAAAGTCACAGCAAGACCCAATCCCCTGGAAAAATAACTGAACACCAGGCAACACGTGGAAGAGGGATGCAAGGAAAATTCGCATCCAAGGGTACGGGCTCTGTAGCTTTCACATAATTGTGCCTCAAAAAAAATTAATGCTTGATCAATTGCCTTCCAACTTGGCTTTCCTATAGACAAATTGTTCTATTTCGTAGGTGTTCCCTCACAGCCGAGGCCCGTGCAGGTAAGAGTGGTAGGGCGGTGGGGCCGGGTGGGGGGGTATTTCGACAGACGATGACGAGGGAAAATTAAATAATTAATTTTCCCTCGTCATCGTCCATCGAAAATCCCCCCCCACACGGCCCCACCGCACTTACCTGCACGGGTCACGGATGTTCCCTCAAACACCTTCCTGAAAACCAGCAACCCTGACATTGCACATTCTACGTCAGTCTTCTGTTTCTGAAGACTCCGCACATATTGCTTTTAAATGGGCCACTAATTTGAGAAACAGACTTGGTAATTCCTTATTGACTCTATCACTCATTCTGCGAGACAACAAACCTTTACTGATGCAGCCATTTCACTACACTTTCAATCATCTCGACACTGCATCAATTGAGCATTGCCTAAACACACAAGCTCTTTTTAGAGTTCAAATTATGCGTTTCCTCCAGACACAAAACATAATTTAACATTGTAACAAAACTGCATGATCTATGCCAGTGAGTGTCGATGTGGAAACCATTCAGTATTTTTCTACAATGCTTGCACAACACACATTGTGCATGCAAACTACAGAGATGATGCAAAATAGAGATGTTTGAGAATTGAGGATTGTTTAGAGAATTAAAGCCCTGATACAGCATGCTTGCTTTGAATCATTTTGTAAAACAAAGAATATTTTAAAACAGTAGCTTAAAAGCTGTCGTATTTAACAATCTGACCGTTTCGTTTCCATTTTGAAGTTCAAATTTAGTTTATCGGAATATCAAAATGAAATGTTGCACTTTGCAGCAGATTGTTTTAAATTCACAATTACATTAGCAATATTTACTGCACTTTTGCAAAGAACTGAGGGGCATATTCACAAGGAGCTATCACCGAATTAACGGCACTTTATCGCAGCCAAAGTCGTGATAAATTTACCTCCCCATTCACAAGCCGGTGTTAACAGCCCACAGCACCAGTTTACCCGCGATAGCAGCCGCAAAAAAACATCGCCACAGAGGACCCTTGCAAATATCGCTAATGAGATGCAGAGTAGGCGTTCCCGTGACAAAAGCCGAGACAACAGCACACCTCAACATTCACAACGACCAGCCACATCTGCGATAAAAACACAAAACAGGCGATAAGGCGCGTTAGCACCAGGAAATCTACACCTGCTCTGACCTGGTGTAAAGTCGGACGGCAGCCAGCACTACAAAAGGGAGCACAGCCCAGGGCCACATCCGAAGGGCAACAGATGCCATGGAGCCACTCATCATGCGGCCCGGACACCCAAGAGGGCCACAACACCCACCGACACCACACCCAGGCCCGCAACAGCCCCCCCGGGACCACCACCAACCCCGGACTAAGAAATTGCACACCAACACCACGAATCCCAAAACAAACATTTTGCCTGATGTCGCACAAGCAGGAAAATAAACATACATGCGTGGCCAGAAAATGGAGAATCAGTCATACAGCAATGCAATCACTAACACAAAACACCATACAAACAAAAGCAGAAACAACCCTTAGGATGAGTCCTAGCTGCTCCTCACTGGACAATCCTTAGCAGACAGCCTGGAAGACCAAATCCAAGAGAAGGTGTGCCATGCGCCCAACAAAGGAAAGAGAGGGAGAGAGCGAGGGAGAGAGACGGAGTGAGATAGCACAAGCAGCGCAAGGCCGCTCGTGCATCTGGCTCCACATGCCAACATGTGTGTGTGCATCGCCATCCGTACACCATGAGCCCAAGGCCGTGTCCCAAGCTCAGCGCCAAAGCCACATCACATTCCGAAAACGCAAGTAGCAGTCAGACAAACATCAGGGATGAAAGTACCATTGTCCCAATGCAGAATGCGGGAGGACACCTGCACCTCTGACCTTGGTCCAGAACGCGCCTGGAACACCCTGACAGAGATGCAATGGCAGATGGGGACGACTCCCACACCACGCATTCCTCAAATGAACCATCCGACTCATCCGCAGCCCACACACAGAAGCCCCTGCCTGTGGTACCCCCGCATGGGATGCCCTTGACACTCACGGAAACAGCAACCCACAACCCACAACGTTGCACACACATTCGAATCATTGCTCAGAGCTGTGGCAAATCCTCCACACAACTGCCGCAGTTCAGAAGAGTGCCTGTTCACGAGACGCACCAACGCAATGGCAGGCCATACCGGGCACATGCACAACCCCTGTCATGTGGAACAGTACCGTGCACGTATGCTGCATTTACTGGGTGCACTGGCAGTGCTGCGGATCAGTTACAGGCTCAGCTTCCGCATTGCCCACGTCACCTGCGTCCAGCCCTGGTTCCACTGCCGAACATGCACATTCGAGTGTCCCATGGATGTCTGCCTATCCAACACAACTGTTGATGAATTGGACTATGACTTGTGTCTGCGCCCCCTGTTGGATCACAAACAGGAGTGTAACCGAGACAGCCGTGCATGGGATGCCTTGACATACTGCGTATGTATTGGTAGTTGTGCATGGGAGATTGCACAATTTCTCGTGTGCAGTGACCACATCGAGGCGCTCCCCTATCGGGCTGTGTTGCCGATCGGTGAGACGGCGTGGGCTGAGCACACCTGCCCGGACCACCTAATGGATTGGCTCACCCTGGTGTTCCTTGAACACGACAACGTCGTACTATTTGAACACATTGCACATGAAGCTGCACGGGCATTCATGGACGAGTAACTACGTTCCTGCAGCCACATCCGATTGCCACCCACAGCACATGGCCCAAAAACTTGTTGCATCGTGGGGATTGCTCACATATCCCACCACAACAGAGGACACGTCTGCCTTCGGTCGGGCTCTGGAATCATGTGCGTGGAATAACGCGTGTGTACACACACCTGTGCAAGGTGACGCAGGTCCATGGTCGGAGCAACACAGCATCTTTTGGCAACGTTGCCAATTCGGACACACTGCTGGGGGAGAGCACACACAGCAATGGAGCACGACATGTGAACCTGTCGGACCCTCTCACCTGATCACTGTCAGCAGAGCAGACAATCGGCACACACCGGAGGCAGAGCAACATGCAGATCCCACGTGCAGTGAGTCGTGCCCCCCACACGGGGCAATTGGCAGACGCCAAACAACACATGACTCATCCAGCAAGGCAAGGTGGGCTGTGAGCGTTGCCATCTGTGATGAATGTTGCCCATTTCAGCCCCAACATTTTCTGAACCTCAACATGTACCCATGCTGCGTGTAAGTGCCTCAAGCATGTCCCTGCCTGTCGTGGCCGTTGCCTAGTCCGTACTGACACGCACATGCCAATAAAGCCTATGCCACTCCACTGGTGTCTAACTGTGAGGTGTGTTGTCTAGATTGTCCTCTCGTGTGCCACAATGAGCCTCGTCCCAACACAGGGAGGAACTGACTGACGCATGTGCAATGGGGGTGTGTCCCTTTGGCAAGCTCCGCCTCTGTGAGCCAGACATTGTTTTTGGATAGGTGCTGGGCGACATGTGCACTCACATGACTCCAGCTATGTGTGTATGGTGTCCAACCTCTGACCATGTGGAGCAATGTCATACATCACAACAGAATGTGTCCACACAGATGTGTGTAAGTCGGTATGCGATGTGAAGTCCTGCTGTCACATGTGGTGTAGGATACCACTCCTGGCCTGCCACCGTTTTGGTCACTCCTAAACACGGCCCTATTCAACACATGGACGTGTGCCTAAGTTGGGGTGTTGTTAGATTGCTGTTGATGTGCAATGGGGACACAGCTAGTACTCACCTTCACAGTCATCCAATTGGCCATGTGTCTCAGGGAAAGACATGCGCATAGATGTCAGTTACCAGGGGGTACCTTCATGTGCAATCAGCGTCCCCACATCCAGCCATACTTCCATACGTGAGTGAACATAGTGATGACACATCTGTGTGATTTAGAATGTTTTATTCACATTCAGGTGATTGACGGAACTGGGGCTGTACCTGGCCATCCAAGCCCACATCACATGGAAGCCCAGTGGTGGGCCAACCGGAGTCTTTTGGGGATTGCACAGTGATTGGGAAGAGGGAGAGTGCAGTCCGCAGCAGGTTTGCTGTGTGATTGGCCAGCGGTGAAGAAATGGCAGTCCGTGTCGGGGTCCGGGTGAATGTCGCAGGGTGTTCCGGAGGTCAGTAGGAGGTATTTCCCAGGGCATGATGCATAGGTCATGACCAGGCAGGGACAGGCCATATGGTGGTGATGGATGCTACTGCCTCCTTCCTCACACAGTAGTTCCCATCCCCTTCTCACTCCCCTGATACGGGTTCTGTGTCCGGTGTGTGTGGCAGGGTGATGGCTGCATCGCTGTGTGCCCCTGACACATCAGACTGCGTAGCTGATGGTGCAGCATCACAATGTGCCACGGACACATCAGGGGTCGGAGCTGTGTGTGTCGGTGTTCCCGCTGCAGTCATCTGGGAACGGCTCAGTGGCAGCAATGGCAAGTTGGAGTACTGCAGGGCGTTGCTGTTCCCAGCCACTACTTGCTGGTGTCCAGCCGTGGCAGACATCCTTCTAGCCTGCGTCTGCTCCATGGTGTCCATTGCCCTCCACATCTGTGCCAACTCTGTGCTGTCATGGCTGGTGCCTGTCTGACCAGACAGTTCCTGCATTGGACTCATGGCACCAGCGAGGTTGGCCACGGTCTGTGGCGGAGCATGGTGCATACAGGGGGTGTCGGATAGGGACTGTACGTGGTCCCTGATGGGACTCAGACACCCACGTATGGCATCGAGTTTGGCTGCCACGAGCTCGAAACCCACCCGCAGCTGATGAGCCAACTCCACCTGGCAATCCAACACACGCCGTTGGAATTCCATGTATTGGTCGGGGGGGTCCTGGGAGACAGCCGTGGTGGTGTGTGTTTCCTGCTGTGTGGTCTGTGCAGGTGGTGGGGTCACCTTGAGGCAGCTGGTCTGGCCTGCTCCTGGGGGTGGGGTGCAGAGGCTGTCCAGCATCCGTTGGAGGGTGTCTTGACATGTGTGCAGGTTGTCCTCTTCATCATCACTGGTGAGATGTGTGGTGTGCTCTGCAGGGGGTGTTGTTTGTCCCTCTGCAATGTAAAGGGGCGATGCAGGTTAACAGAGTTTCACAGGTATGGTGATGATTTGCAGATGTTCACATTCAGACTGCATGCCAATGTACATTGTGACTGTTTTGGGGGAGCTGGCTATTTGATGGCAGTCAGTGTGTTTTTTGACTACATGACGGATGTGTGGTAGTACCCGTACATTATCATCACACAGTGTCAGGCAATACCAGATGTGGGTGGATAGTTACTACTCACGAGCGGAACCTGTTGTGGGCTCCGTCCTGTGGTGCTGGTGTTGCACTTTGTACCACATTGCCTTCATTGCGGATGTCCTGTGATTGCTATGTGTGTGTGCTGTATTGTGGGGAAGTTGCCCCTGCAGCTCTGATTTCTTGTAGCCTTCTCCCTTTGAGGCGGGGTGCCTTTGAATTGTGTGCTTTTCGGGGCCTGATTTGCTTTTGACTTGAGTCATGTGTGCTCGCGGACTGTTTTTGTGGCCTGGTGCATTGTTCGTCTGCTGCGTGTATTGTAAGGCATAGGTTGTGGGTGCACGTGGACACGTCGGAGTGTGTCCTGCTCCTTTACGGATGTGATCCGCACTGGGCTTCCTCCATGTCGCTTCGTGGGCCATGTCATTTTTTTGGGGCAGCTGCCATGCTATCGGACATGCAGTGTTACTTGCATAGTCAGTGTGGGTCATGGAGCCGCTGCTTTGCTGGATTCAGCACATGTGCACGGGTAGGTTGTGATGTTGGTGATAGGGGGGGGCCCTCTGTGCACTTTGTGGATGGGGGCCTGCTTGGCGTTTCTATGTGTGCTGCAGTGTGCCAAGGCATTCAGGGACATGTTCCACGGTCATTGTGGGTGTGCTGTGTGCTGCGCGCAATTGTGCATGTGTGCCATTGTGCCCATCTCCCCCCGTCCCCCCGTCCCTAGTGGTTACTCACCCTGTTGCTGTTGGGTCAGGTCGTATCGTGCTGTGTCCAGGCCCCCCAATCCTGCCACCGTCTCCTCACTGCTGACTGTGGCCACCATTTTCTCCAGCTCATCCAGCTCCTCCTGTGTCGCCGGACTCCCACCTCCAGTCGCCGTTGCTGCCTCCCTGTTGGCGGCGAGCTTATGTTTGGTCTGCCTTTTCAGAACATGCCAGCGCATCTTGATCTCCTCCAGTGACCTCCTGGACACTCCGACTGCATTGACGTTGGTGACGATGGCCTGCCATATTTCGGTTTGGGTTGCCAGTGCCGCAGTGGAGGTGCCGAACAGCTGTTGATGGTGTTCGGTCACCCCCGTGACGATGATCTGGTCTTCCTGCGGACTGTACCCGGTCTTCCTCTTCCTCTTGTCCTTGCCCTTCCCCGGAAGCGGGGTTCCTGGCTGGTCCTCCGTAGGGCTTGTGGTGTTGGGCTTGTCCTCTGCACTCGGTCCGGGTGCATCCATGTTGCTACGCAGTTTGAATTGTTTTTGGGCTTTTTTTTTTCTTTCTTTTATGGTGCTTTTTCCCGCCGGCCGCGTGGGATTTACAGGCCTGTGGCTGGTGTTCGCTGATTTCTGTACCGCGATTGGCCTCATCGCATGATTTCTCGCGTTTCGCATTTTTTCGGCGTGGCGTTGATTTTCACGCTGTCATTTGACGCGTTATCTGGGGACTATCGCATGGTACCGCCTTGTTGTGAATTCCACGTTGACACAGGGTTATTTTCCCGTGATAGGCTGCGTTATTGAAAGTTGCGTTACGCTACTCTTGCGGTGGTTATCACACGTTCTTGTAAATATACCCCTGAGACATTGGAAGCCTCGTTAAAGGTGCCCCGGAATTAATGATTAATGCGTCAAATAATCAGGATTACAAGTCATGTGCAAGTTTTGCACCGATCATGAGGATATTTTTCTGCAAACAATTTTGGAGTGTGAAATATCCCAAAGCATAAATGCATGTATCTTTGTTTGTTGAAATTTTCCTACATTTTGAAATTTTTCCAAAATAGAGAGCCTCTTGCCTGCGTTTGTCAGGCTAGCTCTTTCACATTCCAGGCTATGGACAGCATAAATGGGAATCTGCCCCTTGCAGGTAAAGATAGTAAATAGGCTGAGGCTAAATTGAGTGTTTGCTCTAGAGAAGCAAGCAATTACTGTTACCCCTAAGGGTTTCCATCATTTGAGGCTATGTCAACATATTTTTCATTCTCCACATCCTACCCATCGTTTCCTAATGCCCCTGTTAAGTGTCAAACGTACTATGGCAACGGTATCAATCTGGGTGCCCAGCTGAGTGTTCTGTATCACCCTTAACTAATTTAGAACGGAAAGGTCACAAACTTCCTGCTGACTATCTGTATCTACCTAAGTCCCTTTTAAATCTTTGGTCATTGTCCATTTTGTTGCAAGTGGCATGTTCCCAGTGCCCAGGCTTCTTGATGCTCAGTTTAAATGGCATCAACCTTATCTCGCCTTCAGATCTGACAATCACTTCCAGCTTACTGGGAAGAGCATTCTTCACTCTAACACTTTCCCTACTCAAGATATAGTTCCTGGCTTCAAAGCAGTGAGTTTCTGACCACATGGGCGATCAACTACATGACGTCCTATGCGACTGACTGCATACCCACTTCATGACAGATTGCATGACTGTTGGTGTCAACCATATATAAAAGATTACTAAATAAACTGCATAGTAGACTGCTTACAAACTGCAAGAAAACTGTGTGAAAAACAACCAACAAACTGTAACTCCATAGGCATGACAAAATCTTCAATGACATACTCTCTAGGGTGACTTAAACATCAGTGACTTATCAGGGATAGCGAACGCTGTATAAATGCTATGGTTTTGCAAGTGTTACCTCTGTTACTTAGGCCCACTCAACTAATATTCTCCATAATGTCAACAATATAGATACACACTAAAACATTATTTCTACAGGTTTTGTCAAATGCTTCAGTCAGCTATTTTGGCATAGCTGAGCATTGATATGGCAGTATCAAAGAAATTGAAGCTGGAGTTTTACCACAAAGACAAGGTTGCTGTACAACTTATAATGTAGCAAGCTGTAGCCATTTTTGGTAAACCTCCACTGCATCATCGAGACTACATCCGCCCACCACTACATCTTCTGCAATTGCATCATCCATGATAAGTAAATAAGCAAGTTTAGTAAGGATGAGGGTTACTTAAATCAAATTAGGGTAAAGGGAAATTTATTCTAAAAGGTGTTCACAGGGCCACCCAACACCACCCCTCTTGAAATGAGTTAACAACAGTTTATTTAGTCGAGGTGATCCATTGGTCAGTCTATACTGTAGAGTTCAATATAGTAATATACAAACACCTGTTATGATACACCAAAAACAGCAGATTTGGTGTCTTAGGTTTGCAAGTGAGGTACACATACTGTATACTCTACACATACTGTAGAGGAACTCACAGTACCTACAAGTTTCCATGCAGCTCGGAGACGGTACTGCTGTAGTACTTTCCTTAAATGTTTATTAAATATAATTGGGCCTACCTTTATAGGAGCTGTGCTCATAACCCTCAGATACTCGTCCCCCACCTCCCTGCCCCCAACAGCAATAAGGCTCAAGGATGACCAACACGGTTTTGCTGGTCGCAATGGCTTCCCGATTGCAAAACGAAAATGTCTGTTGCTAATTACTATGCGAGTAATCGGACAGTACAAAGCCAGGGCTCTGCACAGCGACACCTTTGCACTGTCACATTCCTTTTACAAATTGGGGGCCTCATTTATGGGGTTTTGACGATGGGCAGTGCCGCAAGGAATCTTGCTGCGCTGCCCTACGTCAAAACAAAAGGGCAGGAATGTTTACTATCTATGTGATACTGCGCATTCCTGTCCTTTTCCCCAGCGCTGGCATACAAAGGACTGCTGTTTGCCAACTCAGGCACCCTTGCACCAAGGTGCCTGCATTGCGGGGCTGATTGGATTTCTGTAGGAAGGGACACCTTCCTGCACAAAATCAATCAATTCAGGCGATTTCCTTTTTCTATGTGTGCTGCAAAAAGGAAAGCACGAGGAAGAAATTGAAACATTTTTCCTCATTGCACCTCCTTAACGCCTCCCCTGGGGTGGCGTTAGGTTCTGACATAATTCCATGTTTACGATTTCTCGTAAATCTGGGAATGTGTCCAGTTCCATGGGTATTGTGTGGGAACACCCACAGAAACACCCATGGAACGCCCCTTTCACTGAGTTTTTTGCGTGAAAGGGGCACATATTTATAAGACCATGAAAAGCCATGTAAAGTGTAAATCCATGTGGCCTTATAAATATGCAGTGGCACATTGCGCCATCGAAACGTCAAAAAAGTGACGTTTTGGCTACGCAAAAGTGTCACATCACGTGACACATCAATAACAGCATTTTTGTTTATTTGACATTTATGCAGTAGTGACATTTGAATTTAATTTCCTCTCCTAGTATGAGTTAAGGCGGTAATAGAAAAAGAAGCAATTTTTCTTGCAAACACAAATACAGAGCTAGGAAAATATCATACCACCATTTACTAAAACAGGAATCTGTGGGTGTTAACTTGTGACAAGAACATTTGTGCATATTTTTTGTGTGACATTTTGTTGCACTAGTGATGTGTTGTTATGCTACTGTGCTTTTGTGATGCACTTTTGCAATGAGATGTTTTTTTTATGGTGTTGCGATCTGTTTTGACTGTGTTTTTGTGTTGTGCGCTGTTATGTTTAAGTATGCTGTTATGTTGCTTTGCATAAGTAATTATGCTCTGTTCTCTTGTTTACTTTAGCTATGTTCAGAAATACTACATTTCCAGACAAAAGGAGCACAATTATTTTTTAAAGTTCCTTGACAGGCAACCATTTAACACTAAGGTAGTAAAATAGCGCTGCTTCAGCTCTGCAACTATTTAAGAAGCCAGTTAAAACTATACTGTGGCAACATGTACATAACAACCGTGTTGTCTGGAGCAAGCACTGCCTTACCACCTGGACTTGAAACAGCGCCAGTCAAGAATGTTTTGTGATCTGGCCCTTGATATATTGTAACGTTGCAATAAAGAATTTGATTAAAAAATACCCGAAGGAATAACTGGCGAGCCAAACATACATGAGAAATTTTGCAGTTCAGCAAAATCTTTGCATGCCAATCTGCCTACATATAAGCAACCAGCAAAGCGAATCTTTCCTAACTCGTAGCCCTGTATGAAAAGCGTGAGATATGGTACGGCAGTCAGACTCTCATTTAAAGCAGGTGTGAAAAACATCAGGGCTTATTTACAAGCCCCTTGCGCTGCTGGTACGTCACTTTTAATATGAGAAAAAGTGATGTACCGGCAGCGCACAGGGCTTGTAAATAAGCCCCATAATGCTAAATGGTTAGTTACTGAGGGCCTCATTTATGAGGCCATACCGGCACTATTGCGCCGCTGGAACATCACTTTTTTGACGTTCCGGTGGCGCAATGTGCCACTGGCATATTTATAAGGCCACGTTAAGCCACATTGCATGGCGTTTCATGGCCTTATAAATATGTGCCCCTTTCATGCACAAAACTGCGTGAAAGAGGCATGTAATGGGTGTTGCTGGGGCGTTCCCAGCAACATCCCTGGCTTTTTGACACTGCCCCAGATTAACGAGAAATCGTAAGTCTAAGACAGCGCCAAAAACTTGGGAGGCACAACGAGGAGAAATATCTTTAATTCTCCTCGTTTTTCCTCTTTCTATGGGGGATATTCACAAGAACCTGCGATAACCATCGCAAAAGTTACTTAACGCAACCTTCAACATCGCAGTCCATCGCGGGAAATTTACTCAGTGTTAACCAAGTATTCACAACACGGCGGCATCATGCGATAGTCCCCAGATAACCCGACAACTGTCCGCGTTAAAATCAACGCCACGCCTCAAAAATGCGAAACACGAACGCAAAAAAAGCTGCGATGAGGCCAAGCGTGATACAAAACGCAGTGAAAACCAGCGGCAGGCCTGTAAATCCCACGCGCCTGGTGGGAAAATGCACCATAGAAGCAACAAAAACAACACACCAGAAACAATCCAAAGTGCGTAGCAACATGGATGCACCCTGACCCAGCGCAGAGGCCAACGCGAACCCCTCAAGCCCCACAGACCACCAGCAAGGACCAACGGGGTCGGGGAAGGCCAAGGAGAAGAGGGAGAGGAAGACGGGGTGCAGTCCGTAGGAAAACAAGACCAGCGTCACCGATGTGACAGAGCACTACCAGCAACTGACCCACAGTCAGACCACCTTGAATGCAGCCGGAGTGCCGAGGAGGCCAATGGAGGAGGCCAAGAGAAGCCGGCATGACGTGAATACCCAAACCAGGCCCAAAGACGCTGCCAACAGGAAGGCAGCTACGGCGACAGGAGGTGGGAGTCCTGCGCCACAGGAGGAGCTGGAGGAAATGGAGGCCAGCCATCAGTGTGGAGATGGTGCAAGGAGGTGGGAGGACGGACACAGCACGAGAGGACCTGACACAACAACAACAGGGTGAGTAACCAACAGGTCCATGGGGGGGACAGGGGGAGATGTGCACAATGGCACACATGCACAACGACGTGTAGCACACTGCACACCCACAACAACCCAGGGTCATGTCCCCCATCCCCATGGCACACTGCAGCACACACACATGGCAATCACAGCACATCCCATGACAATGTGGCACAAAGTGCAACACCGACACTGCAGAACAGGGGACACAACTGGGTCCGCCCATGCGCAGAAACAGGCCAATCACATCTGACAGAGCAGGGAACTGTGAGATGCATATGTACGGGTACAACCTCACAACAGTCATGTAGTCCAAATGTCCACTGTCCCTCCTCAAATTGCCAGCACCTCCCAAACAGTCACAATGTACATTGTCACACAGTCTGCATGTCTACAAGAACAATGCGCCAACAGAAATGTCAACACAATGTTAACATGCATCTCCCCTACACATTGCAGAGGGACAAACAACACCTCCAGCAGGTCAGACCAGACAACCCATCAGTGATGCAGGACACGACCAACACACCTCCGACACCGACGCCCTACAACAGCCCATGGACATCCCACGCAACCCACCACCAGGACCAGGGAAGACAAGCCACATAGAGGAGTACGCAGCCCCTGCAACAGACCACACAGCATGAAGCACACGCAAGCACGGCTGGCCCACAACACATCACCGAACCACACATGGCACCCCAATGCCAGGTGGCAGAACACCAAAAGGGGGTGGCCGAACTTGTGCGGGTGTGGTCCGAACCCATGGAAGGCGAACTAGATCACATACGTGGGTGTCAATTACCCTTCAGGGACCACCTACACCCCACAAAGGAGACCCACACTGCCATAGAGACACACGCAGATATTATGTTGAACTGGCTACGGGCACGTGCGCCCGGCCCCTTTATTGGCAGGGCCACATGTACAGTGACGCCTGTGCTGGATGTGTGTGGGGTGAGCATAAGCCAGCCCGCACGGAGTGCACGGTGCTGGCAAGAACATGAACAGTGGACACCAGTGCAATGGAAACAGAAGACACATGCATAACAGAGTCAACTGCTGAGCAACATGGAGGGAGCCGGAGCAAGTTCAGAGGTCACCCAACATACAAACAGAAGTGTCCGTGAGTTGCAGTGCACTGAGGTTGGGGCACTAGAGCCGTGCGCGCCCATGTGATGAAAATGACTTGTATTGTGTCCATTCGGGATGTTCCTGCTGCAGATGCAGTGGGGTGTGTCAGACCTGCAGCAACTCCCTCATCAACGTCTCAGGTCTCCCACACTGCCTGAGGTGACATTGCTGCGCAACATCTCCACATCACAAAACTCAATCATTAACGGTCCATTGGTTGCGGTGCACTGAGTCAGTGGCACCTGGAGTGCTGAGCAGGGGATCAGGCAGATGATGGCATCCATGACAGGTCTGAGCAACTCCGTCAGTCTGCCAGTACCACTGTCTCGACTCTGGCAGATGGTGGTTGGAGTTGGCCCTGGCGATGGTGGCGTGTGCCTCCTGCGGTGATGCGACGTCCAGGCCGGTCAGGACTCGATTTGATGTGTGAGCCCTGGTGGTCCGCAGTTGAGGCCGGAGGCAGCGGACAGCGCAGGGCCACATGCACATGGAGTCGATGACCCCAAGACCACCGTCACAGAGGTCATCCAATATTCATCCAGACAGGATCCCGGACTTGAGCTGCACAGAGTCAGTGGCCCCAGGTGCACATCGGCAGGCACAGGCACACGCCACGGGACGGTGACTTGCGGTCCAATGAGGTAGGGCCACGCAGACTGAGCTGGTCCTCGTCGAAGTCGGAGGTGAATGTCGCGTAGTGTTTCGGGGGACAGTGGAAGGTGTTCTTCCAGGGCATGATGCAGAGGGCAGAAGCTATCCGGAAGAAGCAAATGGAGGAGTGGAAAGCGACTGCCTCGTTGCCACCACCAAATCGGTACCAGCTGCATGAGGATGAAAACTACCCCCTAGTGCATAGACTCAAACGCCACCAATGTACGACCAGGGAGTGTCCATGAACGTCGGGGAACAGACTTAGTGGCACCGGGGCTGAGTTGGGATGCAGTCTGCGATGATGCCGGTACACTCATATGGACTCCGCCATTGACTATTCAAGACTCTGTGACCTACTGGACCGCAGTGTAGGCCGGAGGCAGCGGTCAGAAGTGGGCCACAGCCACGTGTCGTAGGCTCACGATGCACAGAGTAAGTGACATCAGGGCAGTTGTCGGTAGTGTTCGATCACCTCCGTAATGATGATCCTTTTTCCCTCCCAAATGCAACGTGTCATCCTCTTATGCCTCTCCTTGCGTGCATTGATTCGTACTCTGCCTTTGAATAATCGATGTTCAGTTCTAATCCTGTGACCTACTCGAGCGCAGCGTAGGCCGAGAGCAGTAGTCCGCGTGGGCCCACAGGATCTTTCGGCCGTGATGTAACACTAAGACCTGTTGGCACCACATCGAAGGGTGTATAGTGACATACACTCAGCCATGATTTATGGGCTCTGCCATGGTGTAATCAGGACTCAGTTCCAAATGTGTGACCTACTTGTCCGCTGTAAATGCCGGTGGAGTACGACAACATGAAAGGAATACTGCGGGCCTGTGTTGCGGAGGCCGTGATGGTCTGAGGAGGCTGCCAGGGTCGCAGGCCTCGGGCTTGGAGTTTGCACCTGCACGTGGTGGGCCCTCATCGACACACGCCGGTGTCGGAAGGTGGGTATTGAGGCCTGGGTGCGCAGGGGTGGGCAGGACTGATTCGGGGACCAGTGTTCGGGGGTGCAGCAGGCGCACAGGATCGCTGGCAGCACCGCTCATGGCGTCGGCCCCGTGGCGGGGTGAGGGGCACCGCCCTGGCAGAGACATTGGGCATTCCGGAAGTGGACCACGCCCAGGGTTACGTGCCTTTTATTCACACCCCTACGCTGGCCTGGCGTACGGCGGGCCAGCCCACTCACCTCACGCTTACGGGGGGACGTCACAAGCTACATTTCCGCGACTTCCCCACTGGCTGGGGTGACATGGTTGCGTCCACTGTCCACTACACTCCAAACACCAGCGGTGTGTGTGTCGATATGGATATGTGTGTGGTCTGCTTACTTCAGTCTGGCCAGCACATCCACGCCACACTTGGCATTGTGTACATTCTCATTCATCAGTCCCTTGCCTCCTTCGCACATGCCTGGTCCCCACCACTTCCGACATTCTGCTATTGTGTGTCCGAGGTGCCATGCCGTAGATGGCTCATGTACATGGCTGGGCCAGGTTCCCACAGTGAGTTGTGCTGTTGTGTCTGGTGGGTGTGCATGTTGTATGTGAGCTTGTGACGTGTGCATTTCCTGTGTTGTGTGTTGCATGATTGTGGATTTGAGGTGTGTGGTGTGAGCATTTGGTATTGGCCAACGGGCAGTGCATTTCCGTGGGTGCCATCCTGGTGGCGCAGGTCGATGATGGACTGTCGGGAGGTGCAGGTATCATGCACACTGCCTGGGTTGTTGGTGACGTCGTTGGCGGAGATTCCACTGTGGTCCACTATTGCCTGCACATTGGTGGGATCCGTGCGCTTTCTGTTGCGCTTATTGTGTGCAGTGTCACCAGGGCCCACTAGTAGGACATGTGTGCGGTCACTTGCCCCCTGACACGTGCGGAAAACAGGCTGTGGCGTACACGCCTTGCTTGGTCTCCGGCTGTTCCTGCGCAGTGTGTGTGAGGTATGGATAGTGGGGTACCAAGCTGATGGTGTCATCCATGACCGTTGTGGGGGACTTGGATTGGCCAGGCTGTGTGACTCCTCCGTCTCAGGTGGAGGTTGGTTGGAGGGTACCAGAGGTCAACACGTGCAGCACGGCCAGCAGCTTTGTCTGCGGTGGGATGTTGGTTGTCCGCTGTGTTAGTACGGTCAGCCTGTGGGCTATGGTGGTCAGGATGTGGAGGAGGGTTGTCCCTTTGGGCATATAGTGGGCAATGACATTCTCTGGTGTTGGGTCTGTGGGCTTGGTGCATTTTGGGAGGGTCGCTGTCTTTGTCTGCGCTGCCTCAGTGTTGGTCCAGGGTGGGGAGGGGGGCAGTGGGTGTCCGGGGGGGTGTTGTGGCCCTCTTGGGTGTCCGGCACGCATGTTCAGTGGCTCCATGGCATCTGTTGCCCTTCAGGTGGGGCTCTGGCTAGGCTCCATTTTGTGTTGCAGGCTGTGCACCGACTTTGCACCAGGTCGGGGCAGGTGTTAGTTTCCTGCTGCTAGCATGCCTTATCGCCTGTTTTGTGGTCTTATCGCTGATCGGGCTGGTCGTTGAGAATGCTGTGGTGTGCTGTTGTCGCCGATTTTTGCTCGGGAACACCTACTCTGCATCTCATTAGCGATAGTTGCAGGGGTCATCTGTGGCGATGTTTTTTGAGGATGCTTTCGCAGGTAAACTGGTGTTATAGACTGTTGGCACCAGCTTGTGAATGTTGCAATACATTTATCTCGACTTTGGCTGCGATAAAGTGCCATTAACTCGGCCATGGGTCCTTGAGAATATGCCCCTATGTGTGCTTCTGCAGCACACATAGAAAGAGGAAAACGCCTCTTGTGATTGTTTTTGTGCAGGAAGGTTTCCACTTCTGAAACGCAAGGCTGCACCATATTTACAAGAATGTGGTGCAGCCCTGCGTTTCACCCTGCGATGGCGCTAAGTTTAGCAACTTAGCGCCAATGCTGTCTGCGTGCAGGGGAGGATTGTTTATGTGTAGGAATGTGTCCCTTCCTGCACATAAACAATCCTAGAAATTCCATGCTGTCATTTTTTTGCGTGCTGCTTCATGCAGCACACATGAAAGTGACAAAACAGCATTTTCTTTTTAAAGTTTGTTTATGTACACCTTCCTGTACATAAACAAACAAAGGCATTTTGCTTTTTCAATGTGTGCTGCACAAGGCAGCACACATGGAAAAAGCAGAAACGAGGAGAAATAATGCATTTCTCCTCATTTCATCATCTTAAGACCAGTTTTTACCTGGTCTTAATTATGACTCTGACCTCCTATGTACGCCACCCTTGTACATAGGGGGCAGCATCAAAATGAATGGGTGTTGCGGTAGAACGCCCACCGCAACACTCACTGCCCACCCCTTTCACGCTAACCATAGCGTGAAAGGGGGCCTTATGTACAAGGCAGCGTTGAGCCACATTAAGTGGCTTAACGCTGCCTTGTACATAAGGCACAGCCCCTTTCACCACCACAACATCACCATAGGTGATGTTGTGGTGGCGATAGGGGCTTGTACATATGCCCCTAAAAGTCCCTAAAAGAGAGTTTGAGTACTGCTCCTCAAAAGGCAGGTGATTCCACCTACTGACAGACTAGGTGCAGTGGCAAAGCCCATTTTCGAGTACTGCATGCATGTCTGCGTAAAGGTATTTTTTGTTAATTAACAAACATTCCCCTTTCGGTACTGCTCATCCAGTGTTACATATGTGTCATTACAATTTTCTTAACTAAGGCCGTGTGAAAAGCAAGTACTCCAGTTGCTGACTGCAGAGTCAATCAAAATGTAATTGTATTTATGATCACTGAGCACGATGGCTTGCCATGCTAGATTTTGTGTTTCAGGGCACTTTGTCTTCTCTCGCGTCTCTATATTTGCGGATTCCAATCTCGCAGGGTACCCAAGGCCGCATTCATGACTCCTGACCTGCTCCTGGTAATTAGCAGCCTTGACTGGGGAAGGTCTTAGCACTGAGCTGCTGTGGAGCCTGGCTTGTTACGCAGCTCATTCCCTGTAGGGCACAGGCCGCCATGTTGAGGTCACCAGAAATGCAGAACCGGTGGTTAACACGGCTACTCCTGGCCCTTGCCAGGAAATAATATAAAGACGAAGGAGGGTCTATTTTGCAGCCGTCCTCCTCTTCCTGCCTCTCTGTGTATTGTATTGAAATTGCATATATATAACGCTTACTACATCTGACGAGGCGTCGAAGCGCTTTTTCGGCGAGTAGCCCACTACTCCGGAACCCATGAAGGATTAGTGGTGAATTAGTATAGTGAAAAAACGAAAGTAATTTGAGTGTGGATATGGTAGTCAGTTTTTTGGGATTGAGAAGGATAGTGGAGGGATGGAAGAGGGAAACAGGTTTGCATTTATATAGCGCCTGCTACTCCTGATGGGTTGTTGAAGCACTCTTTCGGCGAGTAGCACGCTTCTCCAGAACCCATAAAGGATTAGTAGTGAATTAGTATAGTGAAATATGAAAGTAATTTGAGTGGTGGATATGTAAGTCAGTTATTTGGATTGTGAAGGACGCAACAACACTGCAGCAGCATGAAAACCTAAAACAGTAACCATGCATTTGCGGAATTCCCCCTAATATTCAATACTTTATATTCTATAGGAGCCCTCCCCAAACAGCAATTACCTGATCCAACAATTTTCCAAGCATTTCCAGTCACACCCTTCGACGTTGCCCTTAGAAGAACAGGATAATTACAGTGTTTGAGATATTAATACCCAATGTAACATCACAAGCTAGCACAGCCAAACGGGGAAGTTGGCAGTTCCTGTCTCTAGAGCTGTACTACTGAATATGGACAATAAGAATATTGTGATACAATAACATCGTAGACAAAATATCAAAGGTCAACATATTGGAAGGTAGGTGCATATAGAGGAAGTATAGATTTACTATTCCTAACTCCACATTTAAGAAAAAATTGCTTACCCTTGTGTTCTCTCCCCACCAGGTACATGAACTGTAAAGGATTCATGAATGGTTTTTCAGGACTCTCCTAGGTTATTTATTCTTTCAATGTGTATAATGGAAGGAAAGGGGGAATGTGTTAGAAAAGTTTCCTGGCTTTATAGTGTCTAAACCTATGATAGTCTGAGTGAATGAAGTGAAAGTATTTCTAGCATTTCAGTAATGCTGTGGATGCCTAGAAAAGGGGAGTGGTGTAAATGTTGTAGGAGGACCTCACCTATGAACCATTTCCATAGCTAACCCTGGGTCTTACATGTTTTTCAATGCTGAATTTGAGTCTCGCTTCTATGCTTAAGTTAGGGTCCAATCCTCTATGTGAAAGGTGAAGTTTTGGGCCATGTGCTTTTGAACTTAGACATTGAGTCTAGTCTCATCTGTGTCAATTACTTTGTTTAGTCTCACTTGTATATAAATGCAGAAGGTGGCTGCCATCTGTATATGAATCTTGATGATAGTGTGTTGAGTGCATGTTTGTACTGAGGTTAGGGCTCACGTACATATCAATGCTGCGGGTGGATCACACATCGAAGGTAATCTGAGGCTTGTAGTTTTTTTGTGTTAGTGTTAAGGCTGGGTGTTCTGTGCATGTCATTGATGAGGTTTGGTTTCATGTTCAAAGCAACATTAAGGGTGGGTTTCACATTTTAATCAGTCTTGAGTTTTGATTCACATGTAGTTCAAGGTGCTGTTGAATGTAATGTTTGTGTCAGCGTGGATATTGCGTCTTGGATGCACTCCAATGTTGCGGATGGGGGTTAAATGCATGTCAGTGCAGGGCTCATGTGCATGTTGATGTTAGAGTCATGTCATTGTTGAAGTTGGTGTCTCATTTTGATCAATTCTGAAGTTGGGCTGTACATGTGTTATTGTAAACTAGTTGTCAAGATTGTTTCAATGTTTGGTCTGGTCTCTCATGCTAAGCAAAATTTAGAGTGGGTCTCAGGTCTAGTTAACGTTTAAGTTGTGTTTTATGTTCTTATCACTGTTAATGTCAGTCTCAACTTGTTTGTGATCATGAGGTAGAATGTAGTGATAGACCCTGACAAAAAAGGAGCAAGCAAGTAAAACTTCCCATATTTATGGATAGCAACTTATGCTTGTTTACAGGTTACATTTTGGGTATTTGGGTAGTTCTTGGTTACTTATGTATTATTGCAGATTTCTATACAATGTTGAAGTTCTCTTCCTCTGTTCTCTAGCTGGATATCAACATTAGTATCACCTTCTACTTCTTATGTTGCCACATACATATCCTACAGCACACCAATTCAAGCTGTTGTAGAAACAGCATTAATTTTTTCATGAGATAATCCATGTCCCACTGCCCAATGTATGTAAATAGTAATTGCATAATACAAATCTAACCAAAGTCTGCAGAGCTCTGTATATACTCAAAGGCAAACATACAGTTAACAAACGATTGAAGATGTAGCTAGATTCTTGGAGTAGAAGTGGGCTGCTATTGCACCATGATGTAATGTTCTTTAAAGAGGGGCGTCTTCAGTTCTTTCCTAAATTGGAGCGAGGTTTGTGAGGTTCTGATGGATGTAGGAATGTTCCAGATCCTGGGTGCATAGATGGCGAAGGCCTATTTCTTTTTTACACTTCTTCATCTCCATTCTGTAGTTATTCTGGCTCCAGGGGTGTTGACAGCTACAGGATATGGTGAACTTCTTAGCCAGCTAGGCAGCTGTGCTGGTTATGAAGGTTTTGTGCATGATGCATCTGGCTTTCATGATAGTGTGGGCTGGTGTGGGGAGCTTGTAAAGTTTCACACTGCCCTACATTGTTCCCTTTTCCAAAGTTTACTAATCGTTTTGCACGGATGATGAGTGTTGGTGCATACATTTACTAAGAAAAGATCTCTTTAGTCCAGTTGAAAGGTGAGCGAGTACTGCATATTTCAGTGACTGTACTGTTATCTAATAGTCAGACTGATTGTGTGTGCATCAGTATCTTGTAGGAAGGGGGATAAGAAAGTGCCAGCCTTTTGTGCCTTTAACTAGGAGGGGATTCTTCTCTGATGATCTCTATTTTTCTCATAAGAATTAATGGTATATGCAAATATGTTGTGTTCAGGGTTGCTTCACAGTACCATGATGATCGCCTTGTGCTTGTACAATATATCCCTAGGCAGGACGTAAGGAAGAGGTGCTGTTCACTAAGTTCTAAGTCAAGCAAAAAAAGTGTGGGAACTGGTCTTGGGGTTACTGGGCATTCAGTGGCTACTGGGCTCCAGCTGTAACAATTGGTGCATTTTACTAATGATGTTTTAGGGTGGTCACACTACTGTTGGACCCAAAATTGAGTACCAAGTACATAATTTTGGCACTTGAGCTTGATGGTAAAGAAGCAGAGCATCCTGAGGCTTACTCAGTGATGATGTGTGGGCAAAAGACACAAATGTAGAACTCAGTAAAACATAATAACACTTAATAAATCAAAGTTTAGCAAGGATTTATCTTAAAGAAAGAATCACTTTATGCCAAAGACAGCTCAGTGTTGCAGATACAAAGTACCAATTTACATGAAAAGCTATAAATGGATGTGAACCTACAATAATGGTTATTCACCATACAGTGTTTCAGTTGTTGGTTTTAAATGGGTGTGTTAATCTCTCTTACACGCCTCTACTGTTGGCTTTGACACGCAGGTCCACTTCTCTAAGTATTACTGTCTTACAAGGAGTAGACTCTGACTGTTGTGAAAGGGCTGACCGTAAACAGCACTATACCTCTTCAAGGGCCACACCCTTAGACCTCAGTAGTATGAATGCACACATAAACACAGGAGTAGCAGCTAGCAGGGGAGCGTTTTTTTGTGCTGAACTGCAGGTGAGGTCTTGACTGAGAAAATTCACAGATGTATGGTCATCACAGCCTCAACCGCTTGTCCTTTAGCTTGGTTGTGCTCCAACACAGTCCTTTGTGCTTCTTCCTGATCCCAACCGTAGCACCTTGTCCTGGTCCTCCGGAGGTAGAAACAATTAGTCCCCCTGTTCACCAACTGCTGAGAACGTTTCTTCTGGTCAATCGTATAGTCCATATTTCCTCAGGGCAAGTTTCTAGGCACCAGGTATCTTTCCAACCAAGTACACTACAGGGTTCAGTCCTTCTGCTTTTTATGTCCATGAAGAAGGCAAAAAGGAGGCCAACCACTTAACATTAGGATAGCAGTTCCAATCCCTGGGTGCAAGCAGGAGTCATTGATTCCTTTTCTCCCAGCAGGGGTGAGTTGTCTATTCCTTCCATCAGAACCTTCTTTGGATGTAGTCTTCCCAGGTCCAGGAATGTGATGGGAAGGTAGTAGTGAGGTGCCAGTCTTATCCTATGAAATAGTGTGTGATCTGAGAATTTTCCAGGACAATTGTGGCTACATTCCAATGCTGTGACCACCTGATTTTGCAACAAGTTCCTCTTTGCTTTACTGTATATCTATTCAGTGGCCCGTGTTTCAAAATGGCAGAATCTTCAGATCCTTAGCCATTCCCCGGTTTAGGCGAGCTCTCCTTCCATCTGACAGTGTCAAAATGCATTCTTCCCCCAGTGTGACTGGCTAGGAGGTTCCAGGGCAATGTTCCCTTTAATTGTGTTCCTCTGTTTTCAGAAATGAAGCGCCTCTGTGCACAGTAGCTAAGTCTATGTGCACTGACGACTAGTAAAAATTCACTAGGCAAGTAAGCACTGTAAGCAAGCTTGTGAAATTAGTAGTTTGTACTCCATTGAAGGTTTGTTAGTAAATAAATGCAAAATAGTTAATTTTGATTCACTTTATCAGTATGTAAGTCCCTTTTGAGGCAACTGATTTAGTGGTGTTGCATAGTAAACCAAAATGGCTATTTCAGCACCTTCTACTTTCTGCTCACCTATGCCAAAAACCCAACAACTGGTGAAATGTGTCAAATGACCTAGAGAAAATGCAGTGCTTATCTGTAACATCTGGCATGGGCCCATTTTTTTCTGCCCTATATTTGGCCATAGCTGAGCAAGATTTGAAAATCTCCCAACTACGGATGTGATTGAACCTCATAATAATAGCCTCAAACAGAGCCAAACAATTTGTGATTTTAAAATTCATTCGCTCTCATTAGGAGATATGTCAACTCGTCCGAAGTCATTAAATCATTAAAGTGACTTTCAAGCGAGCGTTCAAGTACCAGCATGCTTGCCACTATGGGGTTAAAAACCAGTACTGGCTGGTAGTCGCCCTCATGACTTGGGTCAATTAAAAAGACATGCATGAGTTTTTGTCAAAAATGTTTCCCCATTCCACCTGTAAAAAACACACTGAGGCAATTAGTCACCCCTAAAGTGTGCCTTGTAAGCTCACACGGCAGGGTGCCCACAAAATAAAAAAGTGTTGCACTATATATTGTGTGCCCTCACAGTGAATGAAGGCCTTGTGGGATTACAAGGCACACTTTAGAGGTAACTTATTAACTTATAAAATAGGTTTTACTTCTTCGCAAAAACACTTTTGCTTGCCAATGTTTGTAAACTGCAGCACAGTCAGAACTCAGTGGTGCTCCTGGCAGCCATATATTATTTTTGCCATATGTGTGGGTGGTGTTGATACACTCTGCAGACCACATATGAGATTTAAGTCCCTTGCCACTCGTGAATTTTCTGTGGCTCTACAGTAATTGGGTGAAACCAATTTTACCAATGCCATTTTAGGGCCAGAGGACATGCTCTGTGGAACTGAATAGCAGTATCACATTGCACTGAGTCCTGATACCAGCAAATACTAAGAAAAAGAAGGAAAAATTGTGTGACCATGTAGAAAATGTAGATTTACTACAGTGCCATGGCAAGAGGCTGTCAGTCAAATGCTATAGTCCTGAAACTCGTGAATCTTGTCCAATACACTGAGGTGCATTGCCTGGATATTGAACTGTAAAAATTCCTGGGACTTGATATTCCTAGCCACAATTTATCCCTGGCTGGGAGACACAGAAATGTAAACCTTCTCTCTGTTTTGGGTTGCGTGTAGTTTTTTGGGTGTTGGATAGTTTCACACAGGCCATCCTAGCCTTAGTAAATTGTCTTGAATAATGAGCAAAGGAGGGGTTTGGATGGGTGTGACATAACATGAGATGGAAACCAAAGCTAGAAAGAAGGAAAATGCATTGTTGTTAACCACTACACAAAACCTGTTTGCAGTGACAATGCAGGGGAGAGGGGAGAAGAAATCTGGGGATTCCCACCCTCATCTACTGGGGTTGGCTTTCTTCAAATGCCAGACTGTGAAAATTTCCATGGCTGTACTCAATTAACAGAGAACCTAGGCAGGCTAACCTCTAATAACCTATCCACACCAAGAAATTCCAAGATGGATTCCTAGTCACACACAGTGAAGTACAAAGCACTTTCAATCAATCAATTTCCCTATTGAGGGGACTACATTTACCTTTCACTAGGAGAAGCCAGCAAGCATATCCTGCGAAAACGATCGGCTAAAAGTGCATATGCCTCATACTATAACCATTTGCTGCCAATCCTCTTCAGCCATTTAGAGGACGGAAGTCACTCTCAAAATGGGATGCATTATGTGTGCACCTTCTCAGCTTAAAGATTTGCTCTGATGTCCCAAACTATTACATAGGAGGCCCTTAGTGATCAAGAGTGATTTTCGTGTTCACTGAGGTGAAAATCAAAAAGCCTGATGAGGCATACCATGACTTTCTTAGCAGTCTAAGACAGAGCAGGGGTACATGTTCTCCAAAGCCATGTAGGTTACATGTCTGTGCCAACATGAAGGCTCTCACGTTCACCCGCCCCTACAGTTTATACACCGAATGGCAAGTTCAGCTTCAATGTGGGTTAATATCTACAGATCAGGACTTATTTCGGATGTGAATGCCACTTTTCCATCTTGTTAGCGCTGCAATGTAGTTAGCTAGTGGGAAACTCAAAATAGACCCGGAAAATGCAGAGCCCACCAGCCAACAAGAACGCTAGGCGCTATCTGTTTTGCATTTTTATATATCCATTTTTTTTATTTATTTTTGATAATAAGTAAGGATGAATGAAATCATAAATTCACCACAATACTCTAATAAGTTTACAAACCTCTCAAAGTCTCAAAGTTACAAAATGTGTCACCTTTGGAAAACCTCGACTGCAGGTGAAATATCCTGCAAAAACTAGGTTAGCAATTATGAATAAGCCTAGTTCTATGCCATGATATTGTGACTAGGTTATTACATGGTAGTTTGACAATATATATATAAACATAGTTCAACAAAATAAAAAAACACAAAACACAAATGGACTTTCTGTCTTTACTCTCTATTCGTATACATTATCCAAAACCATGAAATAATTTTCATACTTCTGATTTATAGAGTAATTATTGAGAAATAGTTATTTAGTTCGAATTTGGATAGGCAGCACAACGAGCAGCTGGAAGGGCAAACTTGTACATGGCAATAACAGCACAAAAAGGTCTTCAAAGAGGCCCCCCACTGCACAACCTTGAAGTGTGGCTGCACATTTAAGACTGGTCAACACATCACCAAAGTCATTTGAGATAGTCATATAATCCTGTCCACAAACAGAGTAAGCCAACCAATCTGTATAACCAGTTGCACATAGAGAATAGGCCATTCTATCTCTTTCATGTCCACAACCGTTTTTTGGATTAATGTAGGTATGCTCTGATCTCCAGCAGCCAGTCCAGAGAATTGAGGGATTGTGCATTACTAGGAGCTAATAGAAATTAGAATTTGAATGAATTCCGTTTTAGGAAATCTACTGATGTCCTTCATCTTGAGTAATGCAGTGCATTTGAAAGATCATGACAAGCAAGAAAAGTTGAATCTTAAAGTTTCTTCAAACCAAATACAAATTTAGTACTATGTGCGTACATATGAAAGTTGCCGCCCACATCATGGAGAGCCATCGTCAATGGATGCAGATAAATATTAAACAATAACTGCTAAATAATAGACCTTTGAGTGACACCGAACTTAAAAGCTTTGGCCTTTGGAGGTATGGAGGACTTCGAACAGTATGACCTCTTTTATCGAGGAAGGACTGGATCCATTTGAGTGGTGTAATGCCCATGTCTAGTCCTCTTGTGTGGAAATGAGGATAACATGGTTGATGGTATCGGAGGAGGCGATAAGATCGAGGAGGGTACGATCAATGACTTCAATGTTCTCCCAGATGTTTACCGTTATCCTAAGACAAATAAGTGCCAAATTTCCAAGAGGTGGGTGCTGTGCCATTTTTAGGCATTTTAAAAGATTGAGAGAATCAATTCTGCAGTTAAGGAAATTATAGATATGAGAACTTTGGCAGAGGTGTGATCTTTAGGTGGACAAGAGGCACATATATCATTGAGTGTCCATCAAGATCTCTTAAGAGGTCCACTCAAATTCTCCCAACCAAGGAAATTTCTATTTCGGATACCTATCCCTGAAACTCTGGAATTCTTAATGATCTCAGGATCATTTTTTCTGGCCAGTTGTTAGAAATTTTCTCTTAAAAATAGGTTGCAAACTGTTCATGCCAATCATGTGTTTGTGGAAGAGGTACTGACTGTAAATGCGGATGTTGAAATTTATCTACAATTCTTTAAATAACTCCTTAACAAGATTTGTTGAATTCATAATTCCATCTGAAAAATACTTTTTTTGCAGATGTGATCTTTTCTTTTTAGATTTAGTGAATTCCTTAAACTTTTATTTATCTTCTTCTTAATTCTTCCACCATTTCAGCTCATATTGGGGCAGAGTCAGTTTTTATAGAAGTCAATTTAGGGGTAAACTATTGATTTGCTACAGAAAATTTGTTTGAAGTCTTTGCCATTTCAGGGGCAAGAGAGTATAAAGTCATAATCAACACTTTTGTCTGGAGCTGAATAAACAGAGATAACTATAACAAAGCATATTCAAATGTACCAGTCTCAAGTTCCATGATGACCCTGTTCAGGTTTACGCAGATATGTGGAAAGGACAAGCATTTGACAATGTGCAACTCTAAAGGACAACTCTAACTTACCTGCTCATTTGGGAGAAATCAGTAAGCATAGGATATGATATGCCTAGACTGAAAAGTTGTTAGATACACTTAATAATGGAGCACTAAGGTCATTAATTTTTTCTCTTGTTTGATCAAGGTTAATTTCAGAGAAATTTCAAACAACACCTAAGCTTTAAAGACTATTACATAACGGATAAAGTACCCCCTGCCGTATATTATAAGGATATTGCAAGTTGCTGAAGTGTTCTATAACCATATAGAGGAACAGGGCTGAAGACTGAGTTCCTTTGTAGGTTATGGAACATGTATGCCAGGGGTACTTTATGCCATATAATACATGGTTACACCATCACCTTTCCCACAAACATGTTAAAACCTTGGTGCGTAGCTCTTTCATATGAAAGAGCGATTATGTTGGCAAAGATGAAGAATAAAAATAAAACCTCTAGTGCAAAATTAAACACATGTTGTTGCAAACAGATATTAGAAACAGTTCAATACAAGTCAGTATTTTAAAAAACAAAGGGTACAGTAGCTCGGAATGTGTAGAAACATGCATCAAGATTCTAGTTTTTCTCTATCTAAGATGTGCAAAAAATAAACATATCTCTCTGCTTGTCATTGTAAGCTATTAAAATGGAGCACAAGAAAGAAAGACAACATTCCGTTTTCGTTGCTTTAAACAGCTGCTTCAATATAGCCCATGATCTGACCTGCCTTTCACCTCAGCTGTTGGCTCTGGCATAAAGGCATTGTGAAGTCAGAACTTGAACTGTAATAACTTATAATAGTCGAGTTCTGACATCTTTTCTTTATAATCAGCAACCGAGTGCATCACTAATAACTGATTATAAAGAAATTAGAGACATGCATTTATACGGGGATTACAGAATCCCACGTATTATAAATGGAATAGAGCTACAGGCATCTAGTCCAATTAAAAACAGTTCACAAAAAAGATAATATTACTAAACCAGCCAGTGTTGTACAAGGCAAAAATAACTACTTCATTTCAGAAAGGGTCAAACCACACAAAAAACTCATAATTATGACTATATTCATTAAACAGAGATATGACGTGGTAAAATTTGATGTGGTACTCAGTCGGCATGGAGTCGGGAAATTCAAATCATATTAATGTAGACTGATAAACAGGTAATACATCTACCACCAATTTTGTTTTGTTCCGTTGGGTACACAATATATAATATATATCTTAATCTAATAACAGGATTCTACCTCAATGAAAGTTTATTAACTACATTTTTGTTGAAGCAAGGTTTTGGCTCATCCACCTGTCAACATGTGTGAGCCTTCATCAGGACAATGTATATAAACTAATCACATGACATGGTGCTGTTACCATAATAAAGTGAAAACAAATATTGATTATTTCAACTAATTTTTAATGATTAGGTATACTGGTCTAAAAAAATATATAGAGCTTCTATCTCATATACCAATTAAATCTAAAATGAAAAGGGGGCTCTTTGTGATGATGCTACAGCTACATGGCCTTAATTAGCTTAACCACTACCCTAGAATTCAGGGACAACTTTAATGCAACTCTGACTTAATTGGAATCATTCTCTGCATCCATCACCATCCTGCTGTTATGGTCTGGGTTAATCCTCCCCATATCTGGGGTTAACATTGATTCTTGGAATTCCCGTGGAATGGTACTGAAGCAGATTCTGCCTCTCTTCTGCTCCATCTTCGTGATGAGTTGCTCATCACATACCAGAGGGGAAGTGCTTGGTATCCTTTCCATGCTATATGAGGGAACGGCTTAAGAGCATCTCTAACTTAAGGAGAGACCCAGAGAGCATTGTGTTTATCAGCCTCCAGGTGTGATTGTGACTGGAAATTATCTCACCTCTGCTTCTTCTCTCTTAACAGCAATCAAATAACTGTCTAAGAGACACATCATGATAATATTTGATCAGGCTATTATCAGTCAATCAAACCTGTTTCTCTTTGAATCTCACCTGGATGCTAAATCCATCCTGACAAGGTTTCAGAACCTCTGTCCTGTAGCATCGCAACATTTATACAAAACAGTCTCGAAAATGACCCTCTAGAGGGGAATACCTCAATTGGGAACTTTCATGCAAACCTACCTATGGCATGTCCATCACAGCATTCTTTCCTACAACTAGCTTGTACTTTAAGGGACAGTGGGGTGAGAAAGCTAATAAATTAGTTTTGAAAAAATAATTAATTTAATAGTTGAATGTGCAATGATAACTATAAGATGTAATGCAGGAAAGACACACATTTGAAATGTGCTGATTTACAATAAGCAGTCATAGATACCCATGCAGGCCATAGAAAGCTATGATGCAATTTTCCTTTAACTGGAAGCAAACCTAATATTGCTGCAATGTGCACAATGTGAATTAGAAGCATGACCTTAAACTGACATACATAGAAGTGCTGCAGAATGTTCCGGTTGAACAAATGTATTATTTTATAAGCAACATCTTATTAATTAAATGCCGTGAACATCCTATTTTCTCATGTTTCATATAACGATTGAATAGATTAACTTGTGCATTTTAAACATTAATGCTTGATTCACATTAAAAAGAATGCATTACCTAACAGTGATTTTGCCTTTTTGTTAGTAGTTCATTGTTCTCGCAGTGAAACAAATTGAGATTTAGAAGATCGATCTGTGTTTAAAGGCTTATGTGAACCAAGTCTAATGTTTCCAGAATCTAACTACACAAGACTGTCTGCAGTTAAACTTGTGATAAAGTGTACAAGCCTCACATAATTTCGTGGGAACGGAGGAGCTGAACCTGCTTACTGAAGATTACTGCCATTTTATTTGTCCGTGCAAGAAGAAGCTGTGAGAAGTTGGCCTGGCATATGCTGTCCACTAATTATAGTGGGCACCTTGCACCAGTCCAAACAACCCCTTATTGGAGATAGGTTAAAGACAACCTTATTGAAAGCTATCCTAGTGGTAGCTATGGAGAGCAGCCTTCAGGCTAAGTCTTGAAGGAATGTAAAGCAGCTTGTTTTACCAGTCTATAATCTCTTGAGTGACCAAATGAAAGAGCACCACACCAGGTATATATTCAAAATATATGTATTTATTGCTAAACACACCCCTCTAGTCTCTTTATGAGGCTAGAGTTCGAAGTACATAAGTTATAAGTTATCAAATCACAGTAATAGCACAAATACCCGTTTGGGCCCTAGGGGCGTACCAAACCATATACCAATAAAGTGGTATGCGAACCACGACTGAACTAGACACTAGGCCTAGAGCCTCTAGAAGTGCTTGGACCACAAGGAACCACCCAAGGTAGTGACACAGGGGCCCTACGGGAGACGCGTGCAGTGTAAACACACAACCGCGATACTCTGTTGACTTCTATGGAGAAAGTCGGGATCGGAAAAATAGAGAAAAGGGACACTTAGAAGAGGACTAGGACAAAACCCTTTGAGATCTAGGACTTTGAAGAGTCTCTACCCACGGGAGCACCGGAGTACTCGTGTTACCTCACCCAGGGAAGCCGGGTGCATAGGTGCCTTTCGGGGTCGGGTTTCGTCGTCGATTCGAATGGCGATCTGCTGCAAAGTGCTGCTGGTGGCCAAGAGAAAAGTGTCCGGGTGGATCCAAGAGTGGATCGGAGTTCTGAAGAACCTGAAAGCAGAGGGGACAGAGTCTGGGTCACTAGCCAGTGACCAGGAAGGCGATGGACAGATGCCCACCGATGTCGAGTGCTTCAGGTGCGTTGACGGTCGTCTTGACTCTTCAGCCACGAGGTCCAGGAGGCGTTGTCGGCGACCAGGAGCAGGATTCGGGCTGGTACACAATGTCTGTCGAGTGCTGAGGTGTCGGCGACCGGATTGGACCCAACAAGCCTTGGCAACGGCAAGTCTCGTTGAAGATGTAGATCGTCGATGGTGCAGACCAGCAAGGTCTGTAGAACTCACCCAGTGAGGGTAAGTGAGGGCAGGCCTGGAGCAACCAGGATGCCAAGTAAGAAAAGGATTGGCCTTCGTTAAGGGCTACTAGCCAACGGGCTAGCGACCGCAAAGGAGCCTCGTGACGCCGCACGTGGATCTGGCTTACAGGACACTCGTGGAGTGGGGGCCAGTGATCTTCGGTGCAGGTGGTGCTGGAGGCTAGGGCTACTCGGAGCCCAAAGCACGACTTCTTGGGAGACACAGAAGAGGATGCACTTGCAAATGTGCTTGGTGTCCAGGGGTCATGGTCTCAAGTCACCCACGATAGCCACGGGCCTCAGCTTTGCTGGGGACTCAGGGTAGCCTCGGGGAAGTCTGAGAATCCACCTCTGGTGATGCGATGACTTCGGCGTCCGACGGGAGCTTCAGAAATGCGAACCGGACAGATGCTTCTTTGGTGCCTGCCAAGCAGGGGAGTCACTCCTTAACCCCAAGGGAGATTCTTCAGTCCTCTAATCTTGTCGTAGAGCGTCGAAGGTCCAGGATTCAGTTTCAGAGTTTCGTCGAGGTATAATCTAAAGTCCTAAGGACTGGGTTCCTACCTTTATACTAAAGATAGGGGTTGGACTACTCTGTGGCCCCACCTATGGGTGGGTCAGGGCATAGGGGTGGCTACACCCCTTTCCCTTTGTCCAGTTCGCGCCAAAGCAGGGGCTGCAAGCCCCTGATCCGGTTTGAACTGGGGTATGCTCAGGGACACCAAATGTGCCCCCAGTGCAGGACTTCAAAGCACACAGATGGTGCTCCCGCCCAGCCCCAATACACATTATCCTGTCTGGGGAGGTGGTCACACCTCCCTGGGACAGGAAACCTATTGTCCAGGCCTCCCCTGCCGGAGTTTCGTCCAGCAGCAGGAGGCCAGACTCGTGTCTGTGGCAGCAGCATCCATTTTGTGATGCCAGGGCTTTGGAGAGAAGTTACCGGGTTAGTCAGAGTTAACATGTCTTTCCCTCTAGAAGGGTGGAATGCTACCCCTGCCGCCAGAATTGGCGGGGGGTAGTATTCCAAGATGTTTGACACCAAACACGACATGTTTAGGTGCAGCCATTCCAAAGTTAGCATTTTACCGCGAGGATATAATGCGCTTAAGAGTATATGGTCAGGCTGCACTACAAACAGCATCAGAGATGGTCTCCGAACGCTGCAGAGGGGCCCTGCTCATGCAGGGGCACCCTCTCACATAGGAACCACGCACTCTGCCTTTAGGATTGATAAGGCCTGCCTTAGGAGTGACTTATAGGTTTATATGTGTGTATGTATTTAGTGATATAGGTAACCTATATCACAGTAAGGAGTGCATGCACCACCTTACCCAGGCTGCAGTAGCAGACCTGTGGTGTCAGTTTGGATGGCCTTCCAGGGGTGGCATAATACATGCTGCAGCCCCTGGCAGGCCTCTGAGGTACCTATGCCCTTGGCACATAGTATACCATATACTAGGGACTTATAAGGGCACTCCAGATTCCAATCAGAGATGTGCCTAAGGCACATGGAAACCTTTTACAGAGAAAGCAGATAGACTGGGGCCCTGAATAGCAGGATCCCAGTCCAACTAAGTCATAAACCAGCAAAACACCATAAAAAAGTGGGGGCAACCATATAGTCAGATTCCACCTTCCTACATAACCCCCCCAAACGAAAGGAGATAAGGCTAACCTTGGCCAGTTGAGCCTTCATTGACTAAGTGGTCATACAAGGAAGCACCTGCACTAGCATGGTTGCCCCCTGTCTTATGGTCCACTAAGCAATCCCTCACCCTAAGGGTATAAGAGGGTCTCCACCATGGGGAATCACTACCTGTGGTGTGCTTAGGTAAAGTACAAGGCTGGTGAGGTGTCTGAGTAGGGAAGTGAGGCCCTAGGAATGTTGGCCTCAGTTTCCTCAGATCACTGGTCACCATGTATGCCTGTCTTTCCATGACTGAGTTGCACTTTGCTCTAAGGGTCAACCTTTGGCTGCCTACAGCTGGGGGTTGGGTCCCTTTGGATGGACGACTGGAGGGACAGGGCAGGTTTGGAACCTTCAGGTCCCAGGTTTGCCCTTGCCTACCAGAGTCCTTCTGGGGGAGGTCCCTACATAAAGGCATGGGGGATCCCTCAGTGTGTAGAGGAGTTTTCACCTGGCTAGGGCTACTAGACTGGGTGCCCCATATCTGCTGATGGGGGGGTTCCTCTGGACAGGGGGCCCTGGGGGTCCACTGACCTCCCTGACCTCTGCAGCCCTGGGCTGGCTGAGGCAGGGTAGAGAGGGGCAGGTTACCTGCTCCAGACTGGGTACCACCTTGGAAGGGTCCTCTGCCATCAGGGGTGTGGCCAGGCCAGGCCTGACTACCTCTGGGGCAGTTCCTTCACTAGGGGTAGGGTCAGTTCCCTGACGAGGCTGACCCTTACCTACTGTCTGGAGGGAAGAAGACTTTTCTTCAACCCTAGTGCTCTCTTTTGGGGGAGAGTGGGCCATTCTTTCAGGCTCCATCTTTCCAAATTCTTGGGCTGGGGCTGTGGCCATTACAGCCCCACTAACCTTTACAGGGACGCCCAGCATCCTGAGATGGGTTTGGTGTTCAACTTCAGCCCAGGCTGAAATTTCCAGATCATTGCCCATCAGGCAATCTACAGGTAGGGTTGGGGACACTGCCACTCTTTGTGGGCCTGTGACCCCCTCCCAGCTGAGATTGACTATGGCCATGGGGTGATCTGTTCTGACACCATCAATGTTGGTCACCTGGTATTTAAACTCAGGTAAAAGCTGGTGAGGGGGGACTAGTTTCCCTGCCACCATGGTGACACTAGCCCCTGTATCCCTAAATGCCACAGCTTTCTGACCATTAATTATTGGCTCCAATCTGTACCTGCCCAATGCTGTGGGACCCATGGTAAAGGTGGCAAATCCTATACCACCATCAGAGTCAGAGGAGTCTGTTGAGGGGTCCCTGTCTAAACTAGGGCCCACCTCTGTTCCTCTTGCAAAAGCACCTAACTTTTTGGGTGCACTACTCCCAACTGGAGGATTACTACTGGTAGTACCAGGAGGGGTGGTAGTAGTTGTGGGAGGAACATTTTCTTTATTGCCAATCCTGGGGCAACTGGGATCAGTTTTCCAGTGCCCAGGCTTTTTACAGACATGGCAATATGGTTTCTTTTCAGGAGAGGAAGGAGTTTGGGACCCACCCCCAGAAGAGGAATTTTGGGGCCCTGTAGGGGACTTATCCTTAGATTTATCCCCACCTTTCTCTTGGGACTTAGTAGAATCTTTCTTCTGGTCACCCCCTGATTTCTAGTTTTTACTCTGGTCCTGACCCATTTGTCTGCCTTCTTTCCCAATTCTTGGGGAGAGGTCAGATCAGAGTCCACCAGATACTGGTGCAAAAGCTGGTTTTGACAATTATTAAGGATCTGCTCCCTCATAATCAAATTGTACAATCCTAAAAAGTCATGCACTTTGTTGCCATGTATCCAACCTTCCAGAGCCTTTGTAGCACAATCTACAAAATCAACCCAGTCTTGAGTCTGAGTTTTTGGGTGTCTCTGAACTTCAACCTATACTGTTCAGTGGTTAGGCCAAACCCATCTATCAGAGCACTCTTCAAGACTGTGTAATTGTCAGCATCCTCTTCTCTTACAGTGAGGAGCTTGTCTCTACCTTTGTCTGCAAAGGAGAGCCACAAGATTGCTGCCCACTGCCTCTGGGGGACCTTCTGAACTTTACAGGCCCTCTCCAGTGCAGTTATCCATTTGTGGATGTCATCCCCACTCTGATAGGGAGGGACAATCTTGCTCAGGTTCCTATGGTCATAGGACCTTTCCCTATCTCTAGGGACATGGCTGCCACCATGGGACTCTAGTCCCAACTTTCTTCTCTCTCTAAGGAGATCTAGGGATTCCCTATCTAAAGCCAATTGCTTTTTTCTGATTTCCAGCTGAGTTTCCTCATACTGGACCAGTCTGGCTCTCCTCTCATGAGAGGATTCCCTCCTGTGAGAGGAGATAGAGCTCCCTATAGAGGTGCCAGAGTGGTTAGACTCCTGAGAAGGAGATCTAGACTTCCTGGGCACACTCTTAATCCTTCCTGGGGGGACAAAGAGGGCATCATTCTGATCATCCTCATCATCTTCCACAGGAGGGATTGGGTTATCCAGGTCAGGGTCATTGTCACCCTCCTGGCCAGTCTCAGAGGGGGGGCTAGGGGTATTGGTACCCCTGGCCTCCTCCTCTTCCTCTGCCCCACCCTCAGCTCCTACCCCTTCAGTCCCTACGGGCTTACTAAGGTCATAAGCCACCAACAACTCCTTGAGGTGTTGGGTGGTGGGGCTTTGGCCTGTCCTTAGTTTTCTCAAGTTACATAAAGCTCTCAATTCCAAGCATGGGAGTGTATCATACTTGGAGGGGGGAAGCTCAATGGCTTCCTGCAAGGATTCTTTGGATCCTCCCTTAAAGACATTACTAGTGTGGTGTGGTGTATGCACTACCTACTCTAGTGTGGCCTACTAAACTCTCTTGAGTTGTAGAAAGGGTTGTGCTATCCCTTAACACACAACTCTAAGTTCAGTAGAACTTACTGTATTCTAAGCTTAAATTATATGTACCTTAGGTACCTTTAGTGGTTTTCAGTTGATCAATTCAATTGAGATTATCTGGTAAAACAATAGCAAGCTGGAATCCCACACGCTGCACACCAATGTGAGAAGTTGGCCTGGCATATGCTGTCCACTAATTATAGTGGGCACCTTGCACCAGTCCAAACAACCCCTTATTGGAGATAGGTTAAAGACAACCTTATTGAAAGCTATCCTAGTGGTAGCTATGGAGAGCAGCCTTCAGGCTAAGTCTTGAAGAAATGTAAAGCAGCTTGTTTTACCAGTCTATAATCTCTTGAGTGACCAAATGAAAGAGCACCACACCAGGTATATATTCAAAATATATGTATTTATTGCTAAACACACCCCTCTAGTCTCTTTATGAGGCTAGAGTTCGAAATACATAAGTTATAAGTTATCAAATCACAGTAATAGCACAAATACCCGTTTGGGCCCTAGGGCGTACCAAACCATATACCAATAAAGTGGTATGCGAACCACGACTGAACTAGACACTAGGCCTAGAGCCTCTAGAAGTGCTTGGACCACAAGGAACCACCCAAGGTAGTGACACAGGGGCCCTACGGGAGACGCGTGCAGTGTAAACACACAACCGCGATACTCTGTTGACTTCTATGGAGAAAGTCGGGATCGGAAAAATAGAGAAAAGGGACACTTAGAAGAGGACTAGGACAAAACCCTTTGAGATCTAGGACTTTGAAGAGTCTCTACCCACGGGAGAACCGGAGTACTCGTGTTACCTCACCCAGGGAAGCCGGGTGCATAGGTGCCTTTCGGGGTCGGGTTTCGTCGTCGATTCGAATGGCGATCTGCTGCAAAGTGCTGCTGGTGGCCAAGAGAAAAGTGTCCGGGTGGATCCAAGTGTGGATCGGAGTTCTGAAGAACCTGAAAGCAGAGGGGACAGAGTCTGGGTCACTAGCCAGTGACCAGGAAGGCGATGGACAGATGCCCACCGATGTCGAGTGCTTCAGGTGCGTTGACGGTCGTCTTGACTCTTCAGCCACGAGGTCCAGGAGGCGTTGTCGGCGACCAGGAGCAGGATTCCGGCTGGTACACAATGTTTGTCGAGTACTGAGGTGTCGGCGACCGGATTGGACCCAACAAGCCTTGGCAACGGCAAGTCTCGTTGAAGATGTTGATCGTCGATGGTGCAGACCAGCAAGGTCTGTGGAACTCACCCAGCAAGGATAAGTGAGGGCAGGCCTGGAGCAACCAGGATGCCAAGTAAGAAAAGGATTGGCCTTCGTTAAGGGCTACTAGCCAACGGGCTAGCGACCGCAAAGGAGCCTCGTGACGCCGCACGTGGATCTGGCTTACAGGACACTCGTGGAGTGGGGGCCAGTGATCTTCGGTGCAGATGGTGCTGGAGGCTAGCGCTACTCGAAGCCCAAAGCACGACTTCTTGGGAGACCCAGAAGAGGATGCACTTGTAAATGTGCTCGGTGTCCAGGGGTCACGGTCTCAAGTCACCCACGATAGCCACGGGCCTCAGCTTTGCTGGGGACTCAGGGTAGCCTTGGGGAAGTCTGAGAATCCACCTCTAGTGATGCGATAACTTCGGCGTCCGACAGGAGCTTCAGAAATGCGAACCGGACAGATGCTTCTTTGGTGCCTGCCAAGCAGGGGAGTCACTCCTTGACCCCAAGGGAGATTCTTCAGTCCTCTAATCTTGTCGTAGAGCGTCGAAGGTCCAGGATTCAGTTTCAGAGTTTCGTCCAGGTATAATCTAAAGTCCTAAGGACTGGGTTCCTACCTTTATACTAAAGATAGGGGTTGGACTACTCTGTGGCCCCACCTATGGGTGGGTCAGGGCAGAGGGGTGGCTACACCCCTTTCCCTTTGTCCAGTTCGCGCCAAAGCAGGGGCTGCAAGCCCCTGATCCAGTTTGAACTGGGGTATGCACAGGGACACCAAATGTGCCCCCAGTGCAGGACTTCAAAGCACACAGATGGTGCTCCCGCCCAGCCCCAATACACATTATCCTGTCTGGGGAGGTGGTCACACCTCCCTGGGACAGGAAACCTATTGTCCAGGCCTCCCCTGCCGGAGTTTCGTCCAGCAGCAGGAGGCCAGACTCGTGTCTGTGGCAGCAGCATCCATTTTGTGATGCTAGGGCTTTGGAGAGAAGTTACCGGGTTAGTCAGAGTTAACATGTCTTTCCCTCTAGAAGGGTGGAATGCTACCCCCGCCGCCAGAATTGGCGGGGGGTAGTATTCCAAGATGTTTGACACCAAACACGACATGTTTAGGTGCAGCCATTCCAAAGTTAGCATTTTACCGCGAGGATATAATGCGCTTAAGAGTATATGGTCAGGCTGCACTACAAACAGCATCAGAGATGGTCTCCGAACGCTGCAGAGGGGCCCTGCTCATGCAGGGGCACCCTCTCACATAGGAACCACGCACTCTGCCTTTAGGATTGATAAGGCCTGCCTTAGGAGTGACTTATAGGTTTATATGTGTGTATGTATTTAGTGATATAGGTAACCTATATCACAGTAAGGAGTGCATGCACCACCTTACCCAGGCTGCAGTAGCAGACCTGTGGTGTCAGTTTGGATGGCCTTCCAGGGGTGGCATAATACATGCTGCAGCCCCTGGCAGGCCTCTGAGGTACCTATGCCCTTGGCACATAGTATACCATATACTAGGGACTTATAAGGGCACTCCAGATTCCAATCAGAGATGTGCCTAAGGCACATGGAAACCTTTTTACAGAGAAAGCAGATAGACTGGGGCCCTGAATAGCAGGATCCCAGTCCAACTAAGTCATAAACCAGCAAAACACCATAAAAAAAGTGGGGGCAACCATATAGTCAGATTCCACCTTCCTACAGAAGCCAGATACAATGTTTTAACATATTTTTCCTGATTTTTATATTAGTACATGTTCCTAGGTAGAGCCAACACTTTTTCCCCTTGACAGACCCCTGATAGTTGTGGCTACTGCTGCTACTGATTTCCCTTTTACCTCACTTTTCTATTTGATTTTAACAGATTGCAGCTGGAACTGTTGGATGGATTGAGATTCGGCTGAGTCTTATGAACTACTCGTTATGAGAAGTTCTGCTATTGTGATTTGGCTTTGAAGCTTTATGGTCCTCTGATCTCACTCTTTTCTTTGAAATTGAACTCTTTATGGGATCTTGAAATCTAAATCTTTGACCCTGATCTTTAGAATATGGAATTTATTCCTTTATGAAACACGCTTAATGCACTATAAATTTGATGCTATGTTCTAACCATTCTTTTGATGAAATTTCTGTAAACGTGTCTGATTTATGGACAAATCAAAATAAAAGAGACAAAAAGAGAAGAATTTACTAATCTCTTAATGAGAATAATGGTTTTAGAACAATTACCTCAACTCTCATCATTGACTGAACTTTAAAAATTGTTGATGATATTTAAGTTTGAGATGTCTGATTTGTTCCTTGACTCCTTATACAAAGTTCCAAGATCCATCAAGAGAAGGAAGAATGATTTAGCGTGGAAAATGAATGGGGCTTGATGGTGGATTTGTAAAAACTCTATCAATGGGTTTAGAATTTTAGGGCCCAGACCGCGCTATCATTGGCATCATGCTCCTTATTCATTCAGAAATATTCCCATAGTAAGAATCAATTTATTTCATTCAAGTACCCATCCAGCAACACTATCACTCCTAGATATATTTTATTCTGCCCAAATCCGGGTTCATAACTCCAACATTAGAATATGTGGAACCAAACAGATCGGTTGCCCTATACCAGCAGCAGATACATACTCCCGATAGGATTTGTTTGTCTCAGTCACACTGTACTATCGCTATTAGGATGTATCTGGTCCCCTTTGTGTGGCTATACATGCTTCCACATGGGCATGTGCATGCACTCACACACTCACCCACTTGAAGACATACACACTTCTATTCATTGTGGAATACTTATACCACCATTCAAATGACTCAGAGCAGTGGTGTACAAAGGGCGCTATGTAGTAAAATAAAGCCTCAACCGGAGTGCATTGGCCCCCTTAACAACTCTGGGCCCTGGTGTCAATGCACCTGCTACACTTTGATAGCTACATGCAAAAGAAACAACTGATGGACGGAATGCTGGACAATGCAAACATTCACCCCCAGTCACAAGGATCTGGGTTAAATCCATCATTCTTTTGCTCACCACACCACCCCAGTTTGGACCCAGCCATATGCAAATCAGTCTTGACCCTGTTCCTTGTGGGAACAGTCCAGCCCGAACTGCCAAGCCAGGTCCTCCCTGGACCGGAAACAAGCATCCTAGGACCGGTTTCAGGGAATCACCCTTCCTCAGCCAGGCTAGCTTGAATCCAGTGGTGTAGTGAGCACGGGACCCACGTCTGGGCATACCCTTCCCACTTAGGGCGACAAATGCAAAAGAAACAACTGATGGACGGAATGCTGGACAATGCAAACATTCACCCCCAGTTACAAGGATCTGGGTTAAATCCATCATTCTTTTGCTCACCACACCACCCCAGTTTGGACCCAGCCATATGCAAATCAGTCTTGACCCTGTTCCTTGTGGGAACAGTCCAGCCCGAACTGCCAAGCCAGGTCCTCCCTGGACCGGAAACAAGCATCCTAGGACCGGTTTCAGGGCATCACCCTTCCTCAGCCAGGCTAGCTTGAATCCAGTGGTGTAGTGAGCACGGGACCCACGTCTGGGCATACCCTTCCCACTTAGGGCGACAAATGCAAAAGAAACAACTGATGGACGGAATGCTGGACAATGCAAACATTCACCCCCAGTCACAAGGATCTGGGTTAAATCCATCATTCTTTTGCTCACCACACCACCCCAGTTTGGACCCAGCCATATGCAAATCAGTCTTGACCCTGTTCCTTGTGGGAACAGTCCAGCCCGAACTGCCAAGCCAGGTCCTCCCTGGACCGGAAACAAGCATCCTAGGACCGGTTTCAGGGCATCACCCTTCCTCAGCCAGGCTAGCTTGAATCCAGTGGTGTATTGAGCACGGGACCCACGTCTGGGAATACCCTTCCCACTTAGGGCGACAAATGCAAAAGAAACAACTGATGGACGGAATGCTGGACAATGCAAACATTCACCCCCAGTCACAAGGATCTGGGTTAAATCCATCATTCTTTTGCTCACCACACCACCCCAGTTTGGACCCAGCCATATGCAAATCAGTCTTGACCCTGTTCCTTGTGGGAACAGTCCAGCCCGAACTGCCAAGCCAGGTCCTCCCTGGACCGGAAACAAGCATCCTAGGACCGGTTTCAGGGCATCACCCTTCCTCAGCCAGGCTAGCTTGAATCCAGTGGTGTAGTGAGCACGGGACCCACGTCTGGGCATACCCTTCCCACTTAGGGCGACAAATGCAAAAGAAACAACTGATGGACGGAATGCTGGACAATGCAAACATTCACCCCCAGTCACAAGGATCTGGGTTAAACACTTTGATAGCTAAGCATCTGACTCGGAGCACTGAGGTGGGGTGGGAATAAGTGGGGTGCTTAATGCTAAGTGAGTCTGTAAGCAGAACAGGCTAGCCTTCCGAACCCTTCTGATCTTCGGGTCCTAGTCAGAGATGGTGGGGAACAAATCACCACGGGAACTCCATATCCACTACAGTGACAGAACAGGAGTGATGCAGGTAAATACAGACAGGAGGCTGAATGTTAAAAAAGCATGAAGATTAATGGGTGCAGCACCCGTATGAAATATTAAATTCCCTTGCACTTTAGTAAAGAAAAGCATTGTCACTCCTAGTTAGCTGTATGCCACAAAATCATTTATTCCAGGCCATTACGCATTATAGCGTGTGCTGCTATCTTTGGGTGCCAGTGAATTTTTTTACTAGGATGTGGGGGTGATTTTATTTATATAGATAGATAGATAGATAGATAGATAGATAGATAGATAGATAGATAGATAGATAGATAGATAGAAGACGCCAGCAGAAAAATGGAAAAAACTGGAAGATTGTGAGTGGGAATCGAGTAATTGAGAGAGTGAGGTGTGGCTGATGTCTGCTGAGGGAGAAGGCAAAAGAGAATAGTGGATGAGAGAGCATGGTAGAATGAGGAAGGTGTGGGCGAAAGACAGGAAGCAAAGAGAGGAAGAAAAAAAAACTAAAAAAGAAGAGGATGTCGAACATAGACGAATAATGGCAGAGAGAGAAAGGGAGCGGATAAGAAGTCAAATGGTAGAATTAAAAGTAAATGGGAGAAGGAAAAGGAGACAGAAGGACGGAGAGAGAGAGAAAGAGAGAGAGCAAGAGATCAATCTTTTCATCTTTAGGACTATTTATCTCTCGGTGATATCTTCATTCTCCTCCTGTTCGATAAAGCATCATTCACCTCTGTAAAGCATCTCTGCACCGGGGTCCATTATCGGAGTAATCAGTTTAGATTAGTAAAAAGAGGAGACAGGGTTGTTTAGCCACTTGATAGAAGTGTAAAAAGCGACTGAGTTATGCTTGGAAGCCCCTAATGCAGTTAGGACATGGGCTTAATTTGATTGCACTTTCCCAAGCCGGGGCCGGATTTCAGGCATCCCTCAGTATGGCTGGAAGATTGGCCTCGGAAATGGTCCGTGGCAGGTGGGGTGGGGGCACGAGGCGATAGACATCATTTAACTCTACAGGATGCAATTTCCACTAATATACACACTCTGACACAATTTGAAGTCTATTGCATTACACTGAGGCGTACTGCTGTGTTTTGCTGATCTATTCTGTTGCAGTGAATGAGCGGTGCTCTGGGGAGGGCGTGGTGTGTATTAATATAAACAAACGAGGATAACATGGAAAAACCTGCTTTATTAAATCTTCCGGTTTCCTGCCCTCGTGACCTAGACTGTGGACCAGATTTACTACCGTCCAGGATCAGAGGCCGATTCAGCTTTGCAGGACTCAACAAGTAATCTGCACATCACTAAGGGGGAGATTTACAAAAAAGTCACGCAACACAGCCCCCCGCGAGGCTGCGCTGCGTTGCGCGACAGGGAGGGAGCAGGAGAGCACCATATCTTCAGAGATATGGCTCTCTCCTCCCCTTTCCCTTGCGCCCCCGCTGATTTCCGTGGCTGTGCACCATGCACACACCTTAGCGCTATGGTGTGTGCATGAGTCTAGCATAGGTTTCTTACACGAAGGGTACCCTTCTTGTACAAAATACTGTGTGCCTAGACATGATGGAAAGCTTTTTCCACTTTGTATGCGTGCTGCACAGTGCAGCATGCATGCAAAGTCAGAAAAGCATGGAGAAATGGAAGCATTTCTCCTGTTAGCGCCTCCTTTGAAGGGGCATTAACTTTTGGCGCAAAACCATGTCTACAAATCCTTGTAAATATGGTTTTGCATCAAAAGGCATGGGTGGTTGCATGGGAACGCCCATGTTCCACCCATGTAACGCCCCCTCAGCACTAAGTAACGCAAAGCAGTGCTTTGCGCTACTTTGAGGGTGCTTTCCAGCGCAAAACAAGTTTTGCGCTGGAAAGTAAATAGCAAAAAAAACATTTCACGCTGTTTAGCATCACTTTTGTGACGCTATCCCAGTGCAAAATGTTTGTAAATCTCCCCCTTAGGTATCTCAGCGACAAGCATTCACCTCCCTTAGTCATCCTGTTGCCTGGATAAATAATATCCATACAAGGCAGGAGGACATACAAGCAATTAAGGAGCTTTTGGAGAAGTTTAATAGAGTATCCATGTGATTGTCTGAGTCTCAAACAAAATGACAGGGTGAACATCTTCCCACTGTAGGTGAAGCCCAGGTATCTGGCCTTATTTTGGTGTGATAGGGTTGTGCTCTTTTACCCAGCATTGGCTGCTGTGCCAAGACATCAAAAGACCCAAGAATCAGTGCAAAACTATTTTGGTAGAGAGCATCCAATGATGTCAATAACAGTCCTTGAAAGTATGGCTATTTTATTCTGCAAGTATGGTTAGTGTATTCTTCTTCAAATATTACATAATTTCAAATTCAAGCACTGCCTAGCTGAAACGTTTGTCTCCGAAAAACGCTTTATCAAGGCAGCTTCAGAGTGACACATTTATCAAACAAGTTTTGAGTCCAAGTGATACAATCAAGTCAAATCAAATACCTTTATTAGGTCTTGTTAAAACTAGTACATAACAGTACAATATAATATATTGAAATACAATGATCTCAAGAAATATTAAAACAGTGTAAATAGTTCGAATTATTCCTATTAAAAATGACAATGTTTTGGCAGGTCCAGATTTCAGCAATCGTCATAATTAAAAATAGGAACATATTTACAAGCCCCTATCGCCACCACAACGCCACTTTCAGTGACGTTGTGGTGGCGATAGTGGCGTTACCTTATTTACAAGGCAGCGTTAAGCCACTTAGCGTGGCTTAACGCTGCCTTGTAAATAAGGCACCTTTTCACGCTGTACTGTAGGCGTTCCACCGCAAAACACCCATTGATTTTAATGCCGTCCCCTATTTACAAGGGGGGCGTTAATAGGAGGCAGCGCCAAAATTAACACCAGGGTAAACCTGGTCTTACCCTGGCGCAACGAGGAGAAATGCTTTATTTCTCCTCGTTTTTGCTGTTTCAATGTGTGCTGCCTTGTGCAGCACACATAGAAACAGCAAATTGCCATTGATTGTGTATGTGCAGGAAGGTGACCCTTCCTGTACATAAACAATCAAAAAAAAAAGACGATAATTTGCAACTTCTATGTGTGCTGCATTAAGCAGCACACATAGAAGTTTCAAAACTCCATGAATGATTGTTTATGTGCAGGAAGAGAGACCTTCCTGCACATAAACAATCATTTCCCCCAACGCAGACACCCTTGCACTATGGTGCAAGGGTGCCTGCATTGGTGCTAGGCAGCTGTACTTAGTGCCAGAGCTAGGGGAAACGCAGGGGTGCGCCGCATTCTTGTGTATAAGGCGCATCCCTGCGTTTTCAGAACGGAGAAGTGTGGCATTAGCAATGCTTGCTTAACGCCACACTTCTCCATTCTGTTGTAAATATGCCCCATAGTTTGATAATGTTCAAAGTGCAAATTCAAGGCCCTCCCACACAGGTAGGCACATTCATTGAACAACAAGTGCTCAGAGAGGAGAACAAAAACCTCAAATAAATGAGTCCGCTATGTGCTCCCACTAGTGCAAATAGTTAGAAAAAATACCTCAACGTAGCACTGCAAACCAAAATAAATAAACCTAGACATATCTCTTAGACTCATGCTCATACGTCTTGATCACAAGACGGAGGTAAGTATAAACTGTTGCTATTGTGTAATCAGATGCTAAACATTGAAGGAAATAAAGTGCATGTGTGCAATGTTTTATGAAGTTTTTATTCAAGAGGGCTTTAAATAGTGCAGGATCTGGGTTTTGAATAAAAACTACAGAAGAACATTAAGGGCCCGATTACGATGTCAGGCGGACCGCAACCAACCGACCGTCGGTTGCGGTCCGCCCGACATCTGACATTGTGGTCCATCCACCGCATTATGATGCAGCGGGCGGAGGGGTCATCCGCTGCGCTTCCGAAGGGCTGAAGGAGCCCGTCGATGTATTGGAAAACACCATAATCCCCTAATGACGGTGGAGCCAGGCTCGGCTCCGTTGTCGGGATTATGATGACAGTTAGCGATAGCCCTTTCGTGTCGGCCTTTCTGACATAGAAAGGCTGTCAGAAAGTGTTTTTTGGGGCCCCTAGCAGGGCCCCCTTCCCCCCCTGGCCCTCCGCTATGGGGCCTGGTGGGCACCAATGGTGCCCCCCTAAACATCCCTGCAGGGATGTTTCCAAAAATGCATTTTACAATGGAAGCTTGTGCTGCGGGCATTTTCCACCCGCCGCACAAGCTTCCATTGTAAAATGGATGTTTGCGACAGCACTAGGGGCGGTCACATTGTAATACCGAAGTCGGAACCGCCGACCTATGGTCTAGCAGTTCCAGAGTGCTACGGTGTCCGTCCAACATTGAAATCAGGCCCTATATGTAAAGTGCTTTGTGGGGAAACCTGATCACAAGGGCACAATTCAAGATTACACTCCCAGTTGTTGCAGTGGGGAAAGTCAACTAACTCATGAAATAGGTTTAATTTAAACCTCAAAAGAATAAAGTGCTGATAGTGCCGTGAATTAAGAAGCAGAAAGGGCTGGGAACCATGAATAGGGGCCAGCGATAGGTAGGAAATAACGGATGGCAATGTTCTGGCTTTTTCCCACCTCGCAGCCCCATACAGTGTGTAAGCAAATTCTGATCTGGACAGAGCTGTGGCTGTGTCCCTGACTTCCCTCAGCCATGGGGTCTCAAGACCACATTCCATAGACAGGCAGTCCTCAATTATCGATCTGTTTAATGCAGGTGCCTCATTAGTCCGGCTCTGTGTCACAACATGGGTTGATGGGCCCCGGATCTTTTTTACTATTTCTGTCCAAAATGGCAAGCTCATAATGATTAGATGGTATTGTTGATTGCAATCTGTGTAGACATTGGCTATCTCGACAACAGCAGGCAAGTCAGTGCAAATTAGTCGTCTCTTTCTCATCTCACCCAGTTTGTGACTAAAGTTGACATTTGATTTACCAGACATGAAAGACAATTGTGGGTTTCATGCACTAGAGAACACCCATATGGGCAAGGCCCCCAAACTGCCTTCGTAAGATGCGATGGGCAAGATTTGGTTTGGTAGTGGGCACTTCCAGTAGAGCACTAGTGACTTGCAGGCATTCAAATCAGCTCCTTCGCTGTTCTGGGCCAACAACACCTCTTAAAAATGCCTCTGTGCAACCATGTGAAATTTGAGGTGAATGGAGATAAGGGGCTGGGATAACACAGGGGGGGCCTGTTGCAAGACCTCGATGCCCCAGTCAAAGAATTTGTGCCTGAAACGCCAGATCTGATTAGCTATGTCAAGAGAAGACTAGGAAGTCACTGTGATGTCCCTACCTCACACCGTTGGGTGGGCCTTAAATTCTACAGCTTCGAGATGGTTGGAATTTATGTGATCCAGGCCCTTTAATGAACCAATCAGTTTAAGGATGACACTTCTGTTGAGAGTGTCATGTTTGCCTTTGGACGCATAACGTGGGAGAATCTCAAGTTTCTTCGTTTGCAGACAAGAGCTGCTGATGGTCTCAGACCCTACAGATATAGCCCCGTTGGTCTTCGGCCGTGGCTCCCAAGGGTAGGTCTCAGAGTCCCTAAGGGTTATATAATCCATGTGCAATGAGTTGTGATGTTGCCTAGATGCAGATACGATGACACATGATCACCTATGCCTTGAAATGAGAAGCCCACTGTTGCCTCATCATTCATTTATGCCTTGTGGCGATGGCCAAACTGCTGGTTAATAGGCAATGCTACTTTCTTAGTAGTGGCAATGTTATCACTGCTCCTAGAGGGAGCCAGGGTGGGCACCACTGCCTTCACAGGAGAATGATGCCATATAAGGACCAGAGGATGAAAAAGGGAAGATAACTGATTCGGACGTGCAACGTGCGAGTTAGTAGCAACGGGGCCGATTCACAGAACTAATCTGAGATAAAATCCTAAACTTACTACTTTTGGTATTCACAGAAGGCATTTAGTAGTAATAAAGTTAGGACTCCTAACTTTACTACTACTAAATGCCTTTTGTGAATACCGAAAGTCGTAAAGTTAGGATTTTGTCTCAGTTTAGTAGTAGTAAAGTTAGGAGTCCTAACTTTACTACTACTAAATGCCTTCTGTGAATTTCAAAAGTAGTAAGTTTAAGATTTTATCTCAGATTAGTTCTGTGAATCGGCCCCTAACTCTTTATTACTTCTATTTTTCCAAGCATGCAACTGTCCTGTCTTTGGTGCAATATTTGTTAGGGAAATTTAATAATTCTGCTTTCCAATGAGGGTAGTCTTCTCTTTTTGAAAAGCGTCTGAGCCTGGGGAGGGGGTCTTGGTGATTGCAAGAGCAGTGTTAACAGGCCCAATGGCCTGCTAACACTGTCCAGACCTATTTGATTGCCCCGATTATTCCTCGTTTTTCACAGTAATTTTCTCTCCCTTTTTGAGAGCCACCTTCGAGGAGTGGATGATGTTGATTGAGGTGTTCCCGTCATCATGAGGGTAGAACTTGGGTGCCCTGTAATAATGTGGGAAAGACTTGGGCCTGGTGTGGGAGGGTGAGTTTAATGCCCATCTCTGCCCCACTACACTCAAGAGATGCTTGCGGTCTCTAGATGTAGATGGGAGCCCACAGACCCACTGTTTGCATGACATCTATGGCAGCAGTCTTCATTTCAAATGAAGTTTAATATGGGATTTGCTAATGAATCCAGTAAAACCAATGTTCTTTTTTCCAACATATATGTGGGCAAAGGAGAGGGCTCCCTTATTGATTTCATCCTCCTAACGGCCAATTTAGACACTTTCCCTAGTATTACACACACAAGTCCAATTAGTGATAATTTGCGCAAAGTCTATCAATCAATATTCCCAAATGGCAGGCCATATATCTCTCAGATACGCTTGTGACAGACATCTTGGTCCATAGAAGAAGGGCCCAAGGATCAAATGGGAGTTTGTGAACATTGATAGTTTGCTTAGTGGGGCGGGTTTGTTGATATGTATTTGCCGTTAATCGATCTTGTACACATCTACATCAATTGAAACTGTTGATTGCGCCTCAAAAACGATCTCTTCCATACTGCATTTTCTTGCAAGGAGGGTATCAGGTTGAAATCTGGGGCTTTTAACTTCCTCCAGTATGGCGCTAGAACAGACGGAAACAAACAAACACAGGGAGATGATGGAAGGAGCGCTGAAACAGACTGGACAGGGGTAAGCAGGTCAAGTGTGGACGAGCATGAGGAAGTATGTTAACTGGTGGCAGGATCGACTTGAACTCTTAGTACTATTTCATTTAGCGCCTTTAATTTATTATCGATTCCGATGACGTGAACTGCTAATGCATAAAGCAGATCCACCTGGAGCTCCAGTTTATCAGAATGAAAACTGAGGGCCGAAGATATCACTTCCATGGTGTTCAAGAGGGAGGTCCAAAGTGACAATGTCGGCGAGGCGGTGTTGATGGTACAGGCAAGTGGCCCATCCCTACCACTTGCTGCTGTGCCATCTTTCTTGTCTAGTGCGGTGACCCAGATTAGATGGAGGATGTGTTCCAGATATTATCGCTGAGCTGGTCAGTTATATTCGGATTTGGATGTGCCTGGGTCGGTTGGTGAATATATGGCTTTGCAAGAGACAGTTTTATTGGACTAAGCAAATGATTGCAATCCGCCAGAGGCCCTCTCTTGTTTGTTTTGCTCAAGCTAAGCTCAGGCAGCCCAAAGGGACTAAGCAGCATCGATTCCATCTCCTGTAAAATAAGGGAGTCTGCTGGATCATTGTAGTAACTAAGTCCAGGCTGGTTGTAGTAGTTCAAGAGACTTTATTGTAGTTGGTTACATGTTCTGTAGTTCAGCTCAAGACTAGCCCCACCAGGAGCAGCCAGCATGCTGCTCAGCCCTTCTCCAACTGTAGTCTCTGACCCCCAACATTCCATATTACATCATTCTAGGAGGAACTCACTGGCAGAGCATGAACACATAGAAACCAGGATATAACATATCCCCCTTTCTTCCAAAAAGGAAAACAGAAAAGAACACCATAGCGGATAACAGGAGAAAACAGAAGCTAGATAAGCGGAAGAGAGTGGAGAGATCCAGGGAGAGACAAGAAGAGCAGTGGGAGACAATAGAATTGAGAACAAAACAGATAAAGATAATCCATTACCCATCCTCCCTTCTCTATATAACCAAAGAAAAGAAAGAGACAGAAAAAAAACATTGAAAGAGGAAAAAACCATAAATGACTACCACCTACACACCCATTGGCCAGAAAGGTATGCGAGAAGCAAGTCAGAGTAGGAGGAAACAAGAAGACAGAGAAGCAGAGAAATACAAAAGATTACTCATACTACTCAATTGCATAATGAAAAAAATGAATACTAAGTTGAAAAGAGCACTGGGTTAAAGAGTTAAAAGCGAGACAAGAAGCATAAAACACCCAGTGTGCCCTAACCCATGCACTGTAGGAATGGGACTAGAACCCAAACTACACACCCAAGAGGGTAACAATTCGAATGTGCAAAGGCAAATCTCGAGTGGAGATAAATATGTTGTGCACTAAGTAGTGGGACAATAACCCACACTAGACACCTTACGTAAGGTCAAAACATGCACTAAATAGTGAAGATAAAGAAAAGCGTATGAAAATCCATGTAAGGACGCACCTCGAATGGAGTTCATGTGTTATGCACATAACAATGGGAGAAAACCCAACAAACACACCTCACGGAGAGGTCAAGAGTTGTGCATTGTAGGAGCAGGACTACCGTCCACGCAAAACACCTCGTGTACTTTGAGATAAAGCATTGTGCACTGTAACAATGGGCATAGAACCATAAAAGACATCCTGTGTAGGGTAACAAAACAAGAAACGACGACCTTGTGTGAAGGTCTGTTGACGTGCACTGTAGCAATGGAGTAGACCCATGCTTTACACCTATGTGTAGGTAAAAAAACAATGTGCACCGTAACAATGGGGAGAAACAACCCAGAGAACGCACCTCTAGTAGAGGTAAAATTGTTGTGCACTGTGGCAATAGGACTATAACCTATGCAAAACACCTCATGTGAGATAAGAGTAAACTGTGCACTGCACTGACGGGACTGTAACCTAGACTGTGCACCTTGTGTGGTGCAGTGTGTGCAAGGAAATGTGCAATAAATGCTAATTGAAGCATAAAACGTCAAGCATCGTGCCTGGTAAGAATTGTAGAAGCGGGACTACACATTAGAGCTTAAACAGAAAAATACGCTGTGTAGTTTTAACAACACAAAATGTCACTGGTGTGCCTGTCACCGCAATAGAGAGTAACAGGCGTTCAAAGAACACGAACAAGAGTCTGAAGAAAGCAGAAACAGCTCCAGGAAACTTGCCACCTGAAATACTTTGCAGCGGATAAAATGCCCACTGAAGACCGGAGGACGCCAGGGCTTGAGGGAAACAGAGTACTTGGCAGCAGAATGCATTCCCACTGAAGATGGAAAGGTACATGGGGCATGTAAAAAAAAACAGAGAACTCACCGCAAGAACTGAAAGTAAAGTCCGGTGTCAAGTGTCCGGTGACTTGAAAAGAAGAACTCACCGCCCAAACGTTGGAAATGTAAAGGCGAACACTTGAGAGGTAGTGTAGCAAAATCCATGCGGTATGAGCAGATTCTCACATTTTTGCGGCAAGATCCAAATGGAGTAGACCATGAGGGGAAAAAGCTGTGAATACGCAGCGACGTTCGTTGTCCTATTGAAAACAGACAAATTGAGCTTCATTGTCATGCGCTGCGTGGTTGGCAATGAGAATTTGTGGACCCATAAGAAACAGGAAAGAGTGGCTGGTGTCTCCAACCACAAGATGGCGGCACGCTCAGGAGACGCACACCGAGTGGCTCACGGCGCGCTCCTGCTGATAGGCTGATAGGCATGGCTCGCGCTGGCACGAGGAAAAACGGTTGAAAGAAGGTAAGAGAACAGATTCCAACCGTTTTGTTTATTTTAATTATATTTCTTTTTAAACATCCACAGCGGCAAAATCCTTAAATATGCACAGAAGTTACCAAATACCAACCGGCCAAAAGAAAACATGTTAGCATGAGAAATGGCTCTTCCCGTCATGGTGCTTGCTATAATTAAAGTACATTTTGACACGCAGATGATATTGTACACAACACAACACGGGCAGCTCTTTAATGTAGCATTTCCCCAGAATCTTTAAACATGTAGGAAAAGGTGAAAGGCTGGGAAACGGTCCTTGACCAAACAGCCTCCCCTACAAATCGATTTTTTTCCAAAGCAGACACCAAACCTTTTAAGACTGAAGAAGCAGGCAGCAAACGAAACATCTTGTAAAGCTCTCATGTGCGTAGCGTTCAAATATTCAGAGTTGACATGTACAGTGACAAAAACTGAAGTGGCTAATTTTCCTTGACTGCGCCGTTTTTGTAGATTTGTGCCATGTGAGCAAGACACTTTGGTTGGAGCACACATCCAGATAACAGTGACACCTCAGCTGGCGCACACAGTTGAAAGGCTGTTGTTCCTTACTTTCCTTAAATACACAGTTCCAGTAGATGTGGCTACATGGGAACAGGACAGCACACGCACAGTTTTTAGTAGAATTGTGCCTGGTGAGAAATATACAGCACACTTTGTTTGGCGCACACATCCAAAGTAAAGTACATGTCAAATTGTTGAACCTCTCCCATCGTGGAACACACCTCTTAATTTTCAGGGATAGGAGATCATGTACTGCTGAAGCAGTAACAACTGGAACTGGCACGCTTGAGTTGTGGGCGACCGTTGGACAGGTCACTGGTGGGGCTTGAGGTGCCAGTTAGTTACACAGAAATTCTCTCACCTTGACAGAGGCTTGCCAGGTTCATCAGCTCCTTCAAGATCAGAGATACATCACGTTTGAAAATGAAGGCCTAGACAGGTAACACACGGAGGTTCTTTGCTTCAACTCGTCGCCATAAATTTGTAGTAACTAAGTCCAGGCTGGTTGTAGTAGTTCAAGAGACTTTATTGTAGTTGGTTACATGTTCTGTAGTTCAGCTCAAGACTAGCCCCACCAGGAGCAGCCAGCATGCTGCTCAGCCCTTCTCCAACTGTAGTCTCTGACCCCCAACATTCCATATTACATCATTCTAGGAGGAACTCACTGGCAGAGCATGAACACATAGAAACCAGGATATAACAATCATCTACATCCTCTTCCAGCAGGACAGGGGTTGTTGCATTGGTTACACCCCCTCTGTTAACACTGGTCTGTACCGAGAGTTTTTTTGAGGAAGTTTGCCCATCTAAAGGTGCCCCTCCTTCTACAGCCATCCCACTACTTAATTTGTCAATTGCACTTAGTTGTGTGGGGTAACCAGCGAAGAACCCTGGTGAATGTACAATGGCTTGTGTTGTTATTAACCTTTTAGTTGCGGCATCAGTGCCTTCTGTCAGGTGCTGATTTAAATTCCTGGGCCGCTTGCTGGATTCTTGTAAAAGGCCTTGACGTTAAGGTGAAGCACCAGCACAGTTGTTAATATCAGGCTTCATGAAGTCCCTGATTTTTACTTTCTTTGGAGCAGGTGATGCACTGCTCAGAACATCCTGCGCCGCATTGTCGCTTGTGCTTACCACCTGCCACAGCTATTGTTTAATATTGCTTTTGTTTTTATTTTTCCCCTAGCAATTTTGTCTGTTGATCGGGTAAATGGCACCTCAGATCTTACCGGATCTCATGGCCCTCTGTTTCCAGCTCTGGTAGTTTCAAGTAGTATATTGCATGAGAGTGGCAGTCAGACAAAGGATCTGTCTTTGACCCCAAGTCTTTTGTTTAGCGCCCCCCCGCCCATCGGGAGAGGATAAATTTTGATATGATAATTATTATACAGCATCTCGGTCAACCCAGATGAGATTGTGCGAGTGGGTCTTCTGCAATAAACTCTAGCTGCCTAGTGCTATCTAGTTGCCTAGAGCTATTGCCGCTATCAAGGTTGAATTGGATGCCCCAACTGCAATAGCTAGCAGGCCAACTTCTTACAGCCTGATGCCTCAAATGAAATCAAAATGGCGTTCTGAGGCATTCTGAAGCTGATGAAGCTGCTTGAAGGCAGTGTTGTCCGTACTGTACTGTGCTATGAGAGAGCTGCGATTCCCCTGGGCCCTGATGGTCAGCCCCCAAAAGCTCTAGCCGCACACTGCTACTATGTGCTGTGGTAGAACTCAAATCAAGTGCCCAAGTGCCCAGTACAGAATGAGGAGTTGGGGTCCTACAACTCACCAGAAGAGCACAAAAGAACAGGCTGAATGAGCTAAATAGGCATGAGTGCATGTCCAATGGCCCCCTCTGACCCTTCCGGTATTGCTGCAGTGAGAACTCAATAGAAAGCCCCAAGGGCAGCCACACGTTGATGCACAACAAGGGTGACCTCACCTCACCGCCATAGTTCTACTGCCTGTCTTCTAGCAGACTTCTGCTGGCCTCGGACAGTGAATGGACACAAGTTGTTCAGGAGAAGTGCATTCGGTGGGCCTAACAAGCCCAGGCTCTGGCTCTGCAGGGCACTGCTGGGTTTGGCGCAGGGCGACAGCCTGTGAGACTGTGGGTCCTAAGACCCGAGTCCAAACCCAAATGATGGGCCATGCCGGGCCAGGAGCACACCCTCGCCGCAAGCCACACCGAGCCATAACTGGGCGGCTTCCATGGACGTGGGGTGCTCTCACCTTTTTTTGTATGCATTTGTCAACGGCCCCACTCTGTAGATGCCTATGCTTGTGAAAATCTGTGGTAGGTTCAAGGCAGTAAGGAGGTAGGTAGTGTCTTCGGCCCCAAGGCTTCTGTCACTGCAGGCCTGCTGGTGCACCAGTGCTTTAGTGTTGGAAGCTGAGCCTGCCCAGGAAGGGCAGATCCATAGGATAACTGAGGGATAGTGGAAGATAAAATATCTGTTTGATACTTATTCAATTAATTGAGCTGTAATGTGATTATGTGGACAATAATTTGATATATTCTGTACTGTATGTCATCAGTTGTTTCCGTAATGGGGTTTGCGATGATGTCTGAAGCCAGTAGTTAGTTTTCCCTTTCATAATCCAGTTAGGGTGGTGGATATTATATAATGTGTCTTGTGTACCTGCCATAAATCGCTGAAGCACTCAATCCATTTGTAAAATGTCCTAGTTTGTGAGGTTTATAGGGGCTTGGCTACCAACAGTGCAAGCAGGTGCGGTGACACCGGGCCACGAGGTTTTATGGGACCACCACCCCCCAATTACGGCTGTATTACTACCCAAATGGGACTAAGGGACCATATTCCTTGCTTTCCTTAGGGTCCATGAAACCTTTGTTTCATCAGTGAAAGTTTACTGCAGTTCCTCGTGTCTGGCAGTACATGGTAAGGTGAAAGCAGAAAAAATACCTTTGTATCCAGGGCATGGGTAGAAAAGAGGTTTTTTTCTAGAGGAAAAACATAGGGGCATATTTACAAGCCCCTTTCGCCATGGGAATATCACTTTTTATGACGTTCGTGTGGCGATAGGGGCTTCGCCTTATATACAAGGCAGCGTTAAGCCACTATGCTTAGCGTAAAAGGTGAGGGCAATGGGTGTTGTGGTGGACGTTCCACCACGACACCCATTTATTCTGACGCTGCCCCCTATTTACAAGGGAGGCGTAAATAGGAGGCAGTGCCAGAATTAAGACCAGGGAAAACCTGGTCTTGCCCTGACGCAACGAGGAGAAATGTTTTCTTTCTCCTCGTTTTTGCTGTTTTCATGTGTGCTGTGTTGTGCAGCACACATGAAAACAGCAAAAGGCCAATAATTGTTTATGTACAGGAAACAATCATTATTTTTAAAATGCCGTTTTACAACTTCTATGTGCATTAAGCAGCACACATAGAAATTACAAAAAAGCATTTAAAGATTGTTTATGTGCAGGAAGAGGGACCTTTCTGCACTTAAACAATCTTCTCCTGGACGCAGACACCCTTGCACCATGGTGCAAGGGTGCCTGCGTTGGCGCTAGGTTGCTAAGTGTAGTGCCAGCACAGGGGAAACGCAGGGCTGCACCATATTCGTGTAAATATGGTGCAGCCCTGCGTTTCTGAAGTGGTGGAGTGAGGCGTTAAGCCAAGAAGGCTAACGCCTCACTCCGCCACTTCCTTTGTAAATATGCCCCATAGTGAGTTAGCTTCCTGAGGCCTCTCAGAGCACAATCTGAACGCAAGGCTTTCAAGCAAGACACAGCTGCGAGAGCTTTGCATGCTTCCAAGAGAGACCCGGAAGGAGTCTGGGTCACCTGTGTCCGCCAGAAATTATACCAGCTTTCACTGACTGTTGTTTTGTTTTTAGGGGGCTTTGACGTTTGCTTTTATACAAAATTACTTCTAATTTGGGGAGCGCACTTTTATAGAACCTGGATCCACATCGAAATTACAGTCATTCATTAATTTCACTAAAGTAGAAATAGTTGGGTCAGATTTTATTACGCGCCCTGAATGATATTTACAAACAAACCACAACAAGAAACTAAGACAATTTTTAACAGAAAATGTTGTGTGAAGGCGCCCAAATGGACCTCAAGGACTAGTTTCTAATATGAACATGGGCAACTTTCAGCACCTTGATGCCTTTGCGACACCTGCTTGCCCCTTAGAAATCTAACACCCAACTGATACTTGAGAAAAAGAAGAAGAGCCAAGGGCCTTCCTGATATGTTGGGCTATAAATGACTCTGCAGCAGCCATTAGGTAGATGACAGGGGATGCAGAGTGAGGCCTTCAGGATCTGTTGTTAGGAAATGGTATCCTTTGAAGGAGCAAGAATTCTTATCTCTCTTTCTGATCTCTTAGAGGAGGAGTCATAAATAGCTGGGCACAGCCTGCTCACACCTCTCTGTATTTCTCTGTTGGACACTTCACATGGAGATTGCCCTGCTGGATATAGCTTCTTTGCAGGCAGAGGCCCAGTCTGGAAGTTGTCCTGGCCACAGCACATGAAAGGTGAACTTCCCCAAACCAGATCCATTGAAGCAGACCTTGAATACTCATCGTCTGTCTGCAAAACTGATATAAAGATGGGAGCTTAAGACCCAATGCTGTGTGTTACTGTTACAATAGGGGGTACTCCACAGAGTACTAAGGAACTACTTTGCAGGCAAGTGTTGGTGTCGCGCTGGCAGCCAAGTCCCCAGAGGCGAAGGAACATTGCTTGGAGTTCGATCTAAATGAGGAATTACTGGACAGTCCAAGGTGCGAAGACATCCTGCCTGCGAGTGGGAGAGGGAAGCACCAACCTAAGGTACCCCCTATTTGATTTTGGGTTATAGAGGAGGGGGAAAAAACTGAAACTATGAGAAAACCTCTAAACTAACCCACTTAATTTACTGCTGGCTGGAAGCTCTCCTATGAGACATGTCCCCGATAAAGACAAATTCCTACAAACTGATTAGTTCACACAAAAATATTTTATTTCATATAAAAGATATATATTTTCTTTTGTTGTACTTTTTTACATTTATGTAATTTTTGTCATATTAAATAAACATTCATGTATATACAATCTTGATATAAACATTGTCATAAAACACAATTTAAATAATTGTTCATAACCCCACAGAACACCCATCAAACCTGCATTCACACCTCTCAGAGATCCTACAATCGCACCAGCATTCACACAACAAAACCAATATCAAAAAGATTTTTAAAACATATGTGGGATCCTATTCCCTTCTGAAACAGAGACAAATGGAGATTAAATTTCTTTCTGCAACTTATTGGGGACATGTCTCATAGGAGAGTTTCCAGCCAGCAGTAAATTAAGTGGGTTAGTTTAGAGGTTTTCTCATAGTTTCAGGTACTGCTGTAATCCCACAGAGAATCTCTAAGCAAGCGTACCGAAAGAATGGTGGTACTGACAGGTTGGACAGTGCAATCTTTGTCATCTATCACAGTCATAGCTTCCAAAGCACCTGGAGCGCTGTGACCATGTTGTAGGCCTGTCTGAAGCTAGGATAGGCGTGTGCCCCTCAAGTTGATGGCGTGATCGGTTCACTGCTAAGAGTATTGCTGGATCAGGACCATTCGCGAAGGTTAAGGGGCCGATTTATTTTCTGTCAGATAGCCTGTCCCTCCACCAGGACGAGAGAGTAAATTACTCCTTCACCATGGTGGAAGGACTGCCCGCCACATTTATAAATGAATGCCAAGCTGGTGGTCATTTATAAAGCATTCGCATGAGCCACCTTCATGGCGGTCCCTGCCAGTGCATTTCGCTGTTTGGTGCAGGGCTCTGTCAACATGAGGGAGTCTTGCACCAAACAGTTTGCTTTTTTTATTTTCGAAAAGAAAATCCCGAAACTGGATTTTCTTTTTAGAAATAAATGACTGTCCGTCAGGGTCAAAACTCGCCATGCCCAGGGTTTATAAACATGAGTACAATCTTTTTTATCACAACTACAGTTTTGTGATGCTACTTTCCAGGGCAGTCAGACTCGGTGTGGAAGACAGAATGAACCCATCCCAGAAATGGCAACCACAAGCCATGCTGCCAGCTCCAATTCTCTGGCCCATTTGTAAATTCCCTTGCAGCTTAAATCACATTTTCATCGCTCGGAGCCCAATAGGTCAGTCTCAGAATGATGTCCCGGCTCCTCTTGCAAGGGTAATTAGCGGGGATTTCATCCTGGGAGCTACTGAACCGGTAGCACTTTTCAAGTAATGAAGTTGGAGATAATGTATCTGCATAAAATCTAATCACAGGGAGTTTGTAAATAGGTGAAGATCGTAAACTTTGTGAATTTACAGATGCACTTTAGGGCCAATTGCCTTATTCATACTCAGCTGCGGCATCGTCTTTAATTTATACATTTCATTTAATTTCTTGTTATAAAACATTCCTCCTTGCTTCTGAGCTAGACACGCTGATATCTTTATTTAAAAGACATTCTGTTTTACAGTGAAACATCCAAAGCACTGTCTCACCTCAAAAAGCCCAGAAGACAATTGTCTATAAATTACAAAAAGCAAGCGAGGGATAACAGACTGAGAATAAGTTTGCTCGAAAGGTATATTTTTATTTTTTATGAACATAATGCTCACTAAATAACCAAGTGCCTTATTACGAGTTTGGCGGTCCTACAGCGAAGGCGGTCCTCCACGGTACATTGTAGGATCGCCAAATCCGTGGCAACCGCCCTCCAGATCAGGAGTTGAATCCTGGTCTGGCAGGCAGTGGTCTGCCTGTGGCGGTCTGCAATGCTCATAGAATAGCATATAAAGCAGACAGCCGCAGTCAGAACGCCAACTGCACCTTCCAGCATGGTGTGGCATACATGCCACACTGTGCAGGAAGAGGGGGTCCAAATACACATGGGCCACAACTTGTGCCTCCCCCACATTCACCCCCCTGGCCCAAAATTGGCAGAGGGCCCTATCAGATCCCCCCTTGTTGCCTTTCCACCACCCTTTTCGTGGCGGGATCACCGCCACGAAGAGGGTGACAAAAATGGTACTCGCAATATGCTCGGCGGTGCCGGCAATGGTACCGCCAGCATACTACAGCCGGCTGCAGACCATCAGCCCAGTGGGATCTATGTTGCCGGTGGTGCCGGCGGTCTTGTGGCAGTCCAACCACTGCAGTTGCAATACTGCAGGCAATCAACAGTGTGGCGGTGGTCGGACTGCCACCACGGGTAAGGCGGTCCTATGGACTGCCGAACTCGTAATAGGGCCCCAAGTAAAAATGTACACTCCTATGTGTATATCACAGGCTATATATTTTTATTTTTTGTTTCCCAGCTACGAAAGCAGTATTATTCTGTTAATAGATGTTTTGGATCACTGACACAATAGAAAAAACAACAAAATCCTAAAATAAAAATATTGTTTTCAAAACTATTGTGGCCCTATACTTATAATGGTAATTACAAAAATATCGAAAATAAAATTTCATTTCACACTAAAATTGTTAAAAAACCTACAAAAATATTGGTTTAGTACAGCTTACATTTTTCAATATATAACAATAATATAATGTAAATTAAATACATTTAAATGATATTTAATCCTATATTTAATTATATACTTCTATAATCATACATATATATGGGTGCTTATGTTTATATATACATATACATGTATAATGTAACAATAATATTTAAAAAATATATTTTACATTATATTAAAGGTTTTGAGTTATTTTTTTAAATGTACTACTATAAAAAGCATATTATCTACTGGCGGTCGCCAGTAGATAGTTATAGTTAGGACCTATTATCCATAGGAAATTCGTAACATTCTATTCCCAATAACTTTGGCGTCGTTTGACGAATCATCGCGAAATTTTCAAAACTAATGGGGCGCTCCGGTCCGCTCCTGTCTTGAAAGTTTCGGGGTGATTCATCAAGCGGGGGCCGAGAAAAAAGGGGGTCCCAAAACGTGTTTTCTCCATGTTAATTCCCATAGGAAATTTTAGACACGGCTACAGCCCGAACTGCTGAACGGAATTACACCAAATTTTGCAAAAGGTAGCGCTTGGTTCAGAAAGCGACCTTTTTTAAATGGTGTAAATCCGTTCAGTAGTTGCGGAGAAATTCAAAAAATAAGAGTGAAAAAATCAATTTCCCATAGGAAACTTTATGCAAGGCTACAGCAAAAACTGCTGAACGGAATTACACCAAATTTGGCAAAAAGGTAGTACTTGGTTCAGAATGCACCCTTTTTAAAAATGGTGTAAATCCGTTCAGTAGTTGCTGAGAAAATCCAAAATAAAAGTTTCGATATCTATGGCCGCGGTGGATCCGCGCACCCTCCCGATCACGAGCTGCATGCTAATTGGCTGTCAACACTCCAAACCAGGAAGTGTTGGCAGCCATCTCGTTCCTCGGTAGAACCGAGGAACAAGAAAGCAGTAAAACAACTGCGTAAAATGCAAAAAGGGGGCAGGGTAGAAACACCCTGACCCCCTAGGCCTGCTCAGGGGGATTTTTTTTTTTAAATGGTAAAAAACGCACTCGGTGCACGGATCCTGCCGATAAAAAAAAAAAATGAAGCGCGGGCTCCTGCGCTTCTTTGTTATATGGCCCCCGGGTGGGCCAAGTCCCGGGGGCATGCGGGGGGTTAATAAAAAATGGTTTGGGGGGCTTCTAAGGCCCCTCAAGCCCCGGGGACCGCCACCCCCCGGGGCTTTGAATTTTAAATTGTGCGGGAGGGCACTGGGCCCTCCCGCAGCCCCGAGGACCGCCACCCCCGGGGCTTCTTTTTAAAAAAATTAAATTACCTGTGTGGGGGCTCGAGCCCCCACACGCCCGGGACCGCCACCTCCCGGGGCACTAATTAAACAAATGTGGGGGTCCGTTTCGGACCCCGAAGCCCGGGGACCACCACCTCCCCGGGGCTTTCACGATGTTGGGAGGGGGGCCGCGTTGCCCCCCTCCTGGAGCCCTTGATGGCCCTGGGGACCGCCACCCCCCAGGGCCGGCTCCTGTAGTGTCCCGGGGTGCCTACCCCGGGACACTGTAGTTTGCTATGACAGGACGGGAGCCTCGCGGCTCCCGTCCTGTCATAGCAAACTGCTTTGAATTTTGGAAGAGAGAGCAGGAAACCTGCTCTCTCTTCCAAAATTCAAAGCAGATTGGTTTTCCACATGGGGAGCTGCATGTTAGCAGCTCCCCATGTGGAAAAGCAATGCCGGCTCTCGCAGGACGCGGGGAGCCGGCGGGACCGTGGGGGAGTTGGGGTCCCCCCACGGTCCCCAAAGGATAGGGCAAGCCCTGGGGGATGGGGTCCCCGGGGCAAGTAGTGGCGTGGGAGGGGGGCCACGTGGCCCCCCTCCCCCAAATTAAGTAAAAAAATAAATAAAAAAAAGGCCGGCCCCGGGGGATGGGGTCACCGGGGCCTAAGGAGGCCTGAGGAGGGGGGCAACGCAGCCCCCCTCCATGAAAAGTTTTTTTTTTAAAAGGTGGCAATGACCCGGGGGATGGGGTCCCCCGGGTTGAAATTGGCCACGGGAGGGGGGCCCACGCGGTCCCCTTCCCGTTCCTTTTTTACAAAAAAAATAAAAGGGGGTCAGGCCCTGGGGGATGGGGTCCCCAGGGCCCAAAATAGTTAAAAAGAAGGAGGGCCACACAGCCCCCTTTTAAAAAAAATAAAATAAATTAAAAATCCGGCATCGCGCCGGAGGCCACGCCCCCTCCTTGGCAGCACTCTGCAAACGATTCCCCTGGCGCGTTTGCAGAGGGGGAACGAATTCCCCTTGAATACTGGGGGTCCCTGGGGGCCAACTAGCCCACCAGGAACCTCCAGTATGCACCAGGGGGCTGCGTTGCAGAGAGGTGTTCTGAGGCCACGCCCCTTTTTACACCTCTCTGCAACGCAGCTCTGTGGTGCTTAATGGAGGTAGCTGGTGGGCTAGTTGCACCCCAGGGACCCTCAGGATTCAAGGGGAGTTAATCCCCCGACTTAAAACGCGCCACGGAGCGTGTTTGCACAGTGGTGAAGGGAGGGGGCGGGGCCTGAGGTGACATGTGTGCAAACACGCCCTGTGGCGTGTTTTAAGTTGGGGGATTAACTCCCCTTGAATCCTGAGGGTCCCTGGGGTCCAACTAGCCCACCAGGTACCTCCAGTAAGCGACACAGAGCTGCGTTGCAGAGAGGTGTAAAAAGGGGCGTGGCCTCGGACCAACACTCTGCAACGCAGGGCTGTGGTGCTTACTGGAAGTACCTGGTGGGCTAGTTGGGCCCCAGGGACCCTCAGTATTCAAGGTGACCTAATCCCGTAACTTAAAACGCGCCATGGGGCGCGTTTGCACAGTGGTGAAGGGAGGGGGCGGGGCCTGAGGTGACATTTGTGCAAACAGGCCCCGTGGCGTGTTTTAAGTTTGGGTATTAAGTCCCCTTGAATCCTGAGGGTCCCTGGGGTCCAACTAGCCCACCAGGTACCTCCAGTAAGCGCCACGGAGCTGCGTTGCAGAGTGTTGTAAAAAGGGGCGTGGCCTCTGAACACCTCTCTGCAACGCAGCTCTCTGGCGCATACTGGAGGTACCTGGTGGGCTAGTAGGCCACTAGGGACCCTCGGGATTGAGGAGGAATTAATTCTCCAACTTAAAACGCGCCACAGGGTGTGTTTGCAGACATGTCACCTCAGGCCCCACCCCCTTCCTTCACCATTGTGCAAATATTCCTCTAAAATCAGACGAACTACGAATTCCGATTTACTCACCTGTTATCAGGAGAGACCTCAGTGCTGCATCTTTGAGCCCAGTACTGATCCTGAAAAGTAATTTTAACCGTACTTACCAGTAACTTGAATTTCCTTCCATAGGCTAACATTGACTGGTTTCACTTGGAAATTCTTCTAAGTGTGGAGTTTTGGAACTTTATAATATTCCTCTAAAATCAGCCGAACTACGAATTCCGATTTACTCACCTGTTATCAGGAGAGACCTCAGTGCTGCATCTTTGAGCCCAGTACTGATCCTGAAAAGTAATTTTAACCGTACTTACCAGTAACTTGAATTTCCTTCCATAGGATATCATTGCCTGCTTTTTGCTGAAAAAGTTTGTGTCGATTTTTGAAACTTACAAATATTCCTCTAAAATCAGCAGAACTCCGAATTCCGATTTACTCACCTGTTATCAGGAGAGACCTCAGTGCTGCATCTTTGAGCCCAGTACTGATCCTGAAAAGTAATTTTAACCGTACTTACCAGTAACTTGAATTTCCTTCCATAGGCTAACATTGACTGGTTTCACTTGGAAATTCTTCTAAGTGTGGAGTTTTGGAACTTTATAATATTCCTCTAAAATCAGCTGAACTACGAATTCCAATTTACTCACCTGTTATCAGGAGAGACCTCAGTGCTGCATCTTTGAGCCCAGTACTGATCCTGAAAAGTAATTTTAACCGTACTTACCAGTAACTTGAATTTCCTTCCATAGGATATCATTGCCTGCTTTTTGCTGAAAAAGTTTGTGTCGATTTTTGAAACATACAAATATTCCTCTAAAATCAGCACAACTACGAATTCCGATTTACTCACCTGTTATCAGGAGAGACCTCAGTGCTGCATCTTTTAGCCCAGCACTGACCCTGAAAAGTAATTCTAACCGTACTTACCAGTAACTTGAATTTCCTTCCATAGGAATCCATTGTCTGGTTTTCAGCAGAAAAGTTTCAAAGTGTCGATTTTCACAAACTACAAATATTCCTTAAAAATCGCCTGTATGACTTAAACGCATTCTTTCAACTGTTTACAGGAGATGCACCAGTGCTGGATCCAGGATCCACCACTGAGTAAGAAAAAGTAACGATAACACTACTTACCTGCTAAGTGAATTTCCTCCCTTAGGATAACATTGGTGATTCTATGTGAAAAAGTTTCTAAGTGTCAACTTTTAAAATACAATAATATTCCTTAAAAATCACTACTGTAACCAAAACGCTTTTACTCAACTGTTTACAGGAGATGTCCCAGGACTGAATCTAGGATCCAGTCCTGTGGTTAGAAAAGTAATCCATAAAGTAACTAATTGCATTTAGCTAGAAATTCACATTGAGCTCAATGTTGCATTGTGTTTGAAATTGTGTTGCCCATTGCAACAACTGTAACTACTGTACTTAAAAGTCTATTGCCTATTTGCAAAGTATTTAAACTAAAGTAATTCATTCTGAGAAAGTATATTTTGTAATGTAATGTATAATGTAATTACAATGTAATTTAAAAAATAAAATATCTAAAAATAAATAGTTTTAAAAAATGTAGTAAATCAGTATCAAAAAAATAAATATAACAATTAATACATTTAAAAATTGTCATTTACAAAACCTTTGAAATTCACTGAAAAAAACCATAGGTTTCAGACATGTTATAGTTAGGAATTAGCATTTAAAAAACCTTTGAAATTCACTGAAAAAACCATAGGTTTCAGGCACGTTATAGTTAGAAATTAGCATTTAAAAAACCTTACAAATTCACTGAAAAAACCATAGGTTTTAGGGACAGTTATAGTTAGTTGGACATTGCACTCGTACAAAACCCGTGAAATTCCCCCGTTATAGTTAGTTCAGCTAACTATAACTCGCGCCCCGCAATGCACTGCTGATGACGTCACATATTACATCACTCATGACATGGTCAGTGACATCACTGATGACATCACTGATGACATCTCAAATGACATCACTGATGACATCACTGATGACATGATACACGTGATAATCTGATGCACCTCCTCACACCCTAATATAACCTTTGATACACCCACTCTAAATTACAGACTGCCATTCGCACAACCATAGACACTCCAACACCAATAACTACATACCCACTCACTGATTCTTAGGTCTACACACACATCCACTCACTCACCCGTACAGTCACTCATACTTACGGTCACTCAGTACAGAACTATCATATGCACTCATACTCCTATATAGACACTCAAACACCGCCACTCATCCATAGAGGTACTCACACACCTAGTCAGTCATGCAAATAATTAAACACACTGCCATTTACTCACCTATACAGTTATACACACACCAGCTCACTTACTCATACAAATACTAGCACATTCTTACGCTCTTATACAATCACTGATACAAGCACACACTCATCCATACAGTCACTAACACAATCACACACTCTCAGCTTATAGCTATTTATATACTCCAACACGCATATATACTGCCTTTCACATATGTAGTTACTCACACATGTACCACTGGGACATACATTCACTCACTAACACACTCTTACACACACTTACCCACCCATACAGTCTATCACAGATGCACTCTTGAAACCATCCACCCAGTGAATCACCCACTCACACATCTATGCACACAGTCGCACACACCCCACCCACACAAACACTCAGGCACCCATACAGATACTCAGACAACCAATCAATAACTCATATAGGCACTCATGCAGCTATTCACAAACCCATGCAGCCGCTTACACAGCAACAGACAGACGGATACATACATTCACCCAGTTTAGTCACTAACCCATGCATTCAGTAAGATACGTTTAATCACTCACTTATAGAGTTAGTCACGCACCTACTAAATCATCCATACAGACACTTATACACCCACTCATTCTTCAATACGCCTTTCCCTATATATATTAAAAATATTTAAACTTTACAGAAACACACAGTCACTGGATGATGTCATCAGTGATGTCATTTGAGATTTCATCAGTGATGTCATCAGTGATGTCACTGACCATGTCATGAGTGATGTAATATGTGACGTCATCAGCAGTGCATTCCAGGGCGCGAGTTATAGTTAGCTGAACTAACTATAACGGGGGAATTTCACGGGTTTTGTACGAGTGCAATGTCCACTAACTATAACTGTCCCTAAAACCTATGGTTTTTTCAGTGAATTTGTAAGGTTTTTTAAATGCTAATTTCTAACTATAACGTGCCTGAAACCTATGGTTTTTTCAGTGAATCTATATATATATATATAATGCTGCACCCCCACGAGTTTGATGAATTTGACCTTTTAAATTATTTATTGATGTTATACATTCAAATTTTGCCAAACCATACCAACACTTTTCACCCATTACAGTCTTGTTCACGGTAAGTGAGATACTTTGCAATTCTTGTTGGTATTTGCATCCCCTTTCTCCATTGAGGGGCATTGTCGGAGTTGTAGTACAAGTTTCTACTCACTTGTTTGGCAATTTCTATAAAATGACAAAACTCACAGACCCATTCCTACTTGGACATTCCCTACTCCACTGGCTGCATCAATTACAAAATAAAGTGTCTCTGGACATGTGCTCACCATATATCCTCGGTGAGGCTATCCTTTTGAAACATGGTTGCCGAAGCTCACACGGGGTGCATCAGTAGTTTGTGCCAATCCATGTTAAAGACAGTGGCGTAGCTAGACCTAATGCTATCCATAGCGGCCGCTAATTTTTCCGCCAGTTGCAGGTAACAGCGGGGGTGGCGGCCGACGGACGACTTGTTCCGTGGGGGGGAAGGGGTAGTGGCTGACAGACGACTTGTTCTTGGGGGTAGGGGGATAGTGGTAGTTGACAGACACGACTTGCTCTCCTCTGCCGCCCCCAAAAAGAGTGCCACCCGGGTGGACCACTGCCCCGCCTCCCACTTCACCACTGGTTAAAGAGTCTCCCAGTGTTGAGTACATACGCAGAAGATAAGTATCTCCTTTGAGCTCAGTAACTCGCTGTTGATCTCATTAACCTTCTTTTTGCACTGTAATGGTTGAAACGCATTGGTATGGTTTGACAAAAGGAGAATGTAAAACATCAATCAATAATTTGAAAGGTCGAACTCATGGGAGTGCAGAGTAATTTCCGTTGTAATTACCATTAAATTGGGGCCGGTGGTCAAGCCCCCTCATGCATGCACCAGCAGTTTGAGTACGAAGCTTTGGGACTATTTTGATATAACATTTTAAAAACCAAAATAATTATAATAATAGGTATATATAAATAATGTAAGGAAAAGTATTGGAGTCTGGGAATCACAGATATACTATTCCCAATCCAGTCTGTGAAACAGTAGGGAAAGCGTTGGACTTTGGGGGGTAAGTTTTACTATTTCCACTCCAGTCTGTGAAACAGTAGGGAAAGCGTTGGACTTCGGCAGGGTAAGATTTATCATACCCACTCCAGTCTATGCAACAGTAGGGTTAAGCGTTGGACTTCAGAGGGGTTAAATTTACTATTCACACCCTAGTCTGTGCAACAGTAGGGAAAGCGTTGGACTTTGGATGTTTTAAATTTACTATTCCCAATCCAGTCTAACCAACAGTAGGGAAAGTACTCCACTTCAAACACATCACTTATTTGAATAACCCTATAAATTTACAAAAAATATAAAACTCAGTACATTATTAATTAAACCAAAAACCAACTGATATATATTTTAAAAATAAAAATCAATTAAACAATTGACATTATTGTTAAACAATGTAATAATTAATTATCAATTTTAAAAAATGTTATTTTTTTATGTATTACTTAATTAACTTCTCACACAATACCCCTACAAACCTAGTAGCCCACACTTAAAATATACCAATAATAAATAAGTATAACACAATTTACATAATTGATAATTGACTAATTAATTAATATTTATTTGTAAATGAATTATTACTTAATTAAAGTCCCACCCTACACCCCTGCAAACCCAGCAGCCTGCACTTAAATTATAGCTAAACAAATTATTATTACACAATTTACATAATTAATAATCAATTACATAATTAATAATATTTTAATAATTAAAAGGCAATTAATTAACTTCCCACCCTATACTCCTACAAACCTGGCAGCCTGCAACTAAAAAAATAACAAAAATATATAATTGTTATACACAATTAATGATCAATTAAATTATTATTAATAACTTGATTAACTTTCCACCCTACACCCCTACAAACCTAGCAACTCGCAACAACACTATAAATTACTATTAGCAGTTAAATTAAAAATTATATATCACTTAAAATTACAAACTGTATTTAGAAATATTATTAACAATTATACAGACAATATCAATAACAATAACTCATACAATTTATATATGAACTAAAACACAGTAAAGTGCTTAAAAAGCAATATTTTTTACAACTATATTATTGAAACCGATATTAACAACAATGATATTCTTAACGATATTACTTGCATGGAAAAAACGATATTCTTGGCAGTGATATTTGTGCACCACAACATTTTTGTATCATGATAATTTTTTCAGAGATTTCTGTGCTCTGATATTTACAACTCAATATTTTGTCCAAATACCTTTGTTTTGTTCAGCAAACAATTGTAAATATGTACAAACCCTGCTATACCTATACACCTGAAGTGTATTTGACATGCTCACAAAACCGGCAACAACACGGGGCATGTATTGCAACTTTCTCCATGACTGATTTTGGTTCTCAGCCTTTCTCTGAGTTTAATGCGGCTGTTTGAGTTCAGTTGGTGTCCATGCATAGTTGATGGGGCACCTAGCCTTAATGACTATCTCCAATTCTAAGCTGTACAGAAGGATGGAGCAACAGCACACAGTCTATACACCCGGTGTGAAGACTGCTCGCCGCAGCACGCTTAGCCTGCGCTCGCGCACTGTCGCGCAGCTGAGCCCTGCCCCATGAGTAGATGCAGCGTATTAGTTTACTGTCACAGTCCAGCAATAAATACATTGTCACTTTTACACCCCCAGTGAATCACATTCTCCATTTGCCCTGTAACTATTATACATGCTGCTGGCAGTTCATCATTTTTGGGTAATTCTCTTTCCCTCAATTGTTTTATGAAATTTTTGAGCTTTATGGACACTAAAACAAATCGAGCCTGAGAATCTTAGAGCCCTTTAAATCACCAGTCGGAAATCTCAAGGTTCCTGGGGACTGTTGGCGAAGGAGGCGTTAGGGAAGAAAGATGGCCCCTGGCTTATAAACTGAGCAAAATCAGGAGATAAGTTTGTAAAAGGGACATACATCATCACCAGGGAAGCGCCGGGTGTAAAACAACACAGACACTGTCTCGGAAGAATAAAAATGGATTTCTACTTAGGAGGGTGCACTGGAGCGAATGGAGAAAAGGACACATGGGCCTGCCGTGCTGGAGGGAGCCTGAACTCCAAACACAGGCCCTGGCTAGGGTGTCACTAGAGCCACGAGATATGGGGCAAGACAAACTCCTTCTGAACCAATCTACCTCAGCTCTCCAACTCCACACTGGTTCACCCCAGCCTAAATGTAACACATTCAGCCGACCACCCTTTTTCCTGCTAATGGAAAGAATGCTTTCGTTCTCCCCACCATATAGTTTATCTCAATCGCCTTCTCCACCCATACTCAAACGTGATCTGGCCTGATTGCCCATATTCTCTTGGCCAAGTCGCAGGGCCACTGGAATTATGCAGTTTTGCAGATATTTATGGATGTGTCACATTTGCCACATAATCCAACATCTGCTGTATAGACTGCAGATTTTAGCAAAAAAAAATGTTTCTAGCTCAACTGGATAAAAACGCAGCGATCATTGTTGTAACACAGTGGAAGACCTTTTACAAACACAGGGGCATATGTAAAAGCCCCTATCGCCATCACAACGTCACTTTTACCGACGTTGTGGTGGCGATAGGGGCTGCGCCTTATGTACAAAGCAGCATTAAGCCACTTAACGTGGCTTAACGCTGCCTTGGACATAAGACCCCCTTTCACGCTATGGTTAGCGTGAAAGGGGTGGGCAGTGGGTGTTGCGGTGGGCGTTCCACCGCAACACCCATTCATTTTGACGCTGCCCCCTATGTACAAGGGTGGCGTATATAGGAGGCAGCGCCAAAATTAAGACCAGGTAAATCCTGGTCTTAAGTTGGCAAAACGAGGAGCAATGCATTATTTCTCCTCGTTTTTGCTTTTTCCATGTGTGCTGCCATGTGCAGAACATATGGAAAAAGCAAAATGCCATGGTTTGTTTATGTACAGGAAGGTGTCCCTTCCTGTACATAAACAAACCTTTTAAAAAAATGCCATTTTGCAGCACACATGAAAGTGACAGAATGGAATTTTAGGATTGTTTATGTGCAGGAAGGGACACCTTACTACACATAAATAATCCTCCCCTGTGCAAGGGTGCCTGCGTAGGCGCTAAGTTGCTAAACTTAGCGCCATCGCAGTGGGAAACGCAAGGCTGCACCACATTCTTGTAAACATGGTGCAGCCTTGCGTTTCAGAAGTGGCGGAGTGCGGCGTTAAGCCAAGGAGGCTAACGCCGCGCTCCGCCACTTCCTTGTACATATCCCCCACAGTGTCAACCTGTGTGAAAATGACAAAATAAGAGAGTAATACTATCACAAAATATGCCACATTACACCGCATACTTTGCCTTTTCTTGCCACATAATTTAGTCGCCCCGCTGCATAATTTGGTCCTCCCAGCCATATTATTCCAGTGGCCCTGTCTAGATCCCTCTGCCTTATGTTCCTGCCTCCAACCCTCCTCATGTGCCATTCCTCTCTCATACTCAAACCACAATTACTGCGCCTCGGACCTCAAAGAATTCTTGGCCAATTCTTCAACCAGTTGGCTCCATCAGATTAGTAATCCTACATTGAGTATATTGGAATAGCCAAATGTTCGTTTTATGCCTGTAAATGGATTTAAGCAGGCAAAGATTTTCATCTACGATCAGGGAGTGGGTGTTCCACGGAGGGATGCCCCGTGGTTCATGTACGCCCACAAAGTTGCAAATGTGTGAGTCTTCACAAACTTTTTCAGACCTTCACCACCCTGGAAAAAATAGATCGGAAATTTACTCTGGACAAGGGTTGAAGGAAATCACTTTCGAAGGCTGGAAGGCAGCACCAGTAACATTAAAAGGGTTGCTTTGTCCATAGACAAAAATATTTTCCCCGTGGGGAAAAAACCCCCAAAATTAGCAATTACATTGCACTTGCTGTACATATTTTCACTAAAGTTTTCCTGAAGTCCACTTGGGAACGTGCGACTGTCTCAGGTTTCCGTACTTCTGAAAACGTTTGTGAATTCCTGAATGTCACAATATGCACATTTCTACATCCTTGAACTGAGCGGAGCAGATTTACAACGTTTTCAGAATCAATCCCACAGTATTGGGCAACTATTGTATATTTCATCTGAAAAGAGTACAACATTTATAAACCTAAAACCACCCTTTTACCTCATTAGGCATCTTTAACTGACGCATAGATAAATAAATTGATTGTTGTGATCGGTGACATTCTCATGCCTTTGGGGCCGAGTCACAGATGTGTATGTTAGCACAGAAAGCAGTACAACAGCAGCACTACGCCCCAAAAATGCCTTTATGAATCGGCCCAAAGCGTCCACCTCCTTACTAGTAAAAGTGCAGAGGCACAGTCCTTTTGATCTGTTCTAATTGTATATGAATATTCCCTGAATGTTCCCATTTAGATGTTTTAGGGCCAATTTTCAATCGCATGTAAGAGCTTGTGGGGCATATTATCAAGCCCATTCTCGCCGCTTTTGCGGCCGTTTTCGGCCGAAAAGCGGCGATAATTCCATCGCAGTATTAACAAGGACACTCTAGCGCGTGTTTCCTTGCTTTAGCACCTGTTCCAGTTACGCCGTGCCACGCATCCCTAATGAGATGCAAAGAGGGCGTTCCCGGGCAACACAACAGGGAAAAACTCGCAAACCGCATATCGCAGTATTAACAAGCCCATGCCCTGACACCCATAGCGATATTGAAACCCGCGCTAACCCCCGTTATCGCTTTAAGCTAACGCCTGATAAATTTCAGACTTAGCTATATGTGTAAAGGGGAGTGGATTGTCAGGCTACGACCACCATGGGCTATCAACTAGGAATTCCCTATCGCTGCAGGAATATTGCTGGCTTCCAGCGATATTCCCGCATTTCGCTGACTATCGCTGGATTTTTATTGCCTGGGTGATGAGCGTTGTTAATAATGCGCTAACCGGGCGATAAAAACCGGCGATAATTAAAATCGCACTGAGCGTGCATAGCGATATTTATTGCATTTTCTTGTTAATATGCCTCTCTATCTTTACATACTCTAAAATATCTTTGTCTCCTGGACATCTATTTTGATGAGAGATGTAAACCAGTTCACCTATACCCTTCAGAAGTATAACCATGTATGTACAGAGCTCTGACACTGAGGCGGCACCGTTTGCACTGGAGAAGACCGCCTAAATGTATAAATAAATGAATGAAGGAATATTATAGAACATAGTGAAGTTCATGAAGGTGGATAGCAGGGCTTTCTCTGGTGTTCTTAAACGAACATGGTGATAGGAAGTTAATTTTCATTACAGATGACCCCTATCATTGTCCACTGTTATACCAGTGGAAACACTTTGGGGCATATTTACAAGCCCCTTGCGCCACTTTTGCGCCGCCGTTGCGTCACGCAAGTGACGCAGCGGCGACGCAAACCATGCGCCGCGTTGCGCTATATTTACAACGTGACGCATCTAGGGAGATGCGTCACGTAGTAAACCCCTGCGCCACATGAAACCTGCGTCAGGTTTCATGTGGGCGTACCGGCGCAGGGGGGGCGTTCCAGCGCAGGAACGCCTCGGCAAAGTGACGTAGTGAAATCTACAAGATTTCACGCAGTCACTTTTCCGGCAGCTGGTGCGTCAAATCCTTACGCCTGCTTCAAGCAGGCGTAAGGATTGACGCACCACGTTAGGGATAGGGAAGGTTGGAACAGTGCTGGAGTTGCGTCGCGCTTGCGACACGACTTCAGCACTGCGCCAACCTTCCGCCGGCAGATGCGTCACGCATCTGCTTATCCTTGCGCCACGATGCGCCGCATTGTAAATGGGGCGCATCGGACGTGGCGCAAGGGTAAACTTGCGTGACGCATTTTCCCTGGCGCATCCCTGCTGATATGCAGGGATGCGCCAGGGAACGTAAATATGCCCCTTTGGCTGTAAGTAATAGCGCTAAATATTAAAAAATATCTTACATGACACATTTACCAATTTTAAGACACAAAGAACGGAATGTGGGCATTAGACATAAAATGAGAAAGGATAGCAATTGAGACAAGTGAAGTGACCGCACCATAAAAGCGCTCTTGAAAGTCTTGGAACAAGAGAAATTAATTGCTAAAGGCTTAAAATGCTTATTAATAGGTTTTTCTTTAGCAAACTACATATAACATGATGCGTTATTATTCGTTTACTGATGAGACTAATGATCTAACGCTGTGGCTTAGCATTTCTATTGCTTTTCTTTGAAATGCATTGTGAACAAAATATAGCATGCAAAAATGTGATAAAAGTAGTTAGGAAGATGACATTTATAAATGTGATAGTAGAAACCATAATGAACATAGAAATCAAAAAAGATTTTAGTAAAATAATTTTAAAGAACAAATTACATGTACGGACATTGGAGATTGTGGTAATAGGCCATAGCTAGTATTAATTAATTTTGTGTAATACATTGGTGAAGTATTGCTATTTTTCTCTTACTATGAAATATTTATTTTAACTGCATTATATTTGGGTCTAATTAAGTTTAATTCATTGAAAGCTGACATATGCATTTAAGGCCTTTTAAACATGTTCTTTCCTAAGCTCCATTTTTCCCTTAGCCCAAGTACAATGGTTCTTTGACATCTTAGCAAATGCTGCTTTATTTGTTCTGTATGTGTTTAATCTTAACGTTAAAGGACATTCTTTAAAAGTTCACATAGAAATGGCTCGGTGGGAAAGTCAACTCTACCCTGATGCCATCGACAGTTACATTTTATTTTTACCGTTGACAATCCTGTGAGGCCCGGAAAGCCAAGTCGTTCTCATGAGCAGCATCGGAAAGTATGTAGGAATAACAAAATGTATTTAGTAATTTCATAGGTAAACTAATCATGTGATAAACTGTCCACAGTGGGGTGATACTACATCACCTAAGGTGTCTTAGAGAGTATAAAAGAAGAAAGCCCAAAGGAGGGACATCGAAACGCTATTATTTTTCTTTCTATGGGACACAACACTCTCAACGCCATTACATCTTCTCTCTACACGAGAGCAACGCATTGCTTTTAATTTTTCTTTTCTTTGAGAGATGGATGAACACTTTTTCTATGATTTTAGAACCATCCTTTGATCTCCTATTTTGGACTTCCTTTTTGCTGATACTGCTGCCTTGAGCAGTTGATCTGGATTCCTTCTTTGCCAAACTACTTGAGTTTGCCTTATTTTCCCCCTTTTTCCCCATGCTTATGAACTCGCCCTTAGAGGACCTTAATTTGATTCCTTTACCCTTTTTGCTTTAAAATCTTTGGAAGCTGAACAGAACCATTCTTCTACTTTTAATGAAGGTAGGAATTTGTAACCTGTGATCAATGCCTATTCTGTAACCATGCACTTTGATATCGAACTTTGCCTAAAGGCGTAGTCTTGAAGTACATGCTTTAATATTCCTGACTGAAATATTCAAAACAAACACAAGGAGATGATGGACGGAGCACTGAACATTTTCAGACACTCACCCCCAGTCACATATCTGAGTTGAATCCATCATCGGTCTTTAGCTCACTTTACCACCCCACTTCAGACCCAGCCATATGTAAATCAGTCTTGACTCTGCTCCTTATGGAAACAGTCCACCCAAACTGCCAAGCCAGGTCTTCACTGGACTGGTAACACCCCTCATCAGCCAGGCTAGCTTGAATCCAGTGGCAAAGTGAGAAAGGGACCCACGTCTGGGCATACCCTGAAAACTTAGGGCGAACAAAGCAACCACAAAGAGATGATGGACGGAGCACTGAAACTTTTCAGACACTCACCCATAGTCACGGATCTGGGTTAAATCCATCATCTTTCTTTAGCTCACTTCGCCACCCCAGTTCAGACCCAACCATATGCAAATCAGTCTTGACCCTGCTCCTTATGGAAACATGAACTGCCAAGCCAGGTCTTCACTGGACCAGAAACAAGCATCCTGGGACCCGTTATGGGGTAACACCCCATATCAGCCAGGCTAGCTTGAATCCAGTGGCAAAGTGAGCAAGGGACCCACGTCTGGGCATACCCTGCCAACTTAGGGTGAACAAAGAAACCAAAAAGAGATGATGGACGGTGCACTGAAACTATTCAGACACTCACCCCTAGTCACAGATCTGGGTTAAATTCATCATCGTTCTTTAGATCACTTCGCCACCCCAGTTCAGACCCATCCATATGCAAATCAGTCTTGACCCTGCTCCTTATGGGAACAGTACAGCCCCAACTGCCAAGCCAGGTCTTCACTGGACCGGAAACAAGCATCCTGGGACTGGTTTCGGGGTAACACTCCTCATCAGCCAGGCTAGCTTGAACCCAGTAGCAAAGTGAGCAAGGGACCCACGTCTGGGCATACCCTGCCAACTTATGGCGAACAAAGCAAACACAAGGAGATGATGGACGGAGCCCTGAAACTTTTCAGACACTCACCCCCAGTCACAGGTCTGGGTTGAATCCATCATCGTTCTTTAGGTCACTTCGCCACCCCGGTTTAGACCCAGCCATATGCAAATCAGTCTTGACCCTGCTCCTTATGGGAACAGTCCAGCCCGAACTGCCAAGCCAGGTCTTCACTGGAACAGAAACAAGCATCCTGGGACCGGTTTCAGGTTAACACCCCTCATCAGCCAGGCTAGCTTGAATCCAGTGGCAAAGTGAACAAGGGGCCCACGTCTGGGCATACCCTGCTAACTTAGGGCGAACAAAGCAAACACAAGGAGATGATGGAAGGAGCACTGAAACATTTCAGACACTCACTCCCAGTCACAGATCTGGGGTGAATCCATCATCTTTCTTTAGCTCACTTCGCCACCCTGGTTCAGACCCAGCCATATGCAAATCAGTCTTGACCCTGCTCCTTATGGGAACAGTCCAGCCCAAACTGCCAAGCCAGGTCTTCACTGGAAGAGAAACAAGCATCCTGGGACCGGTTTCAAGTTAACACCCCTCATCAGCCAGGCCAGATTGAATCCAGTGGCAAAGTGAGCAAGGGACTCACGTCTGGACATACCCTGCCAACTTAGGGCGAACAAAGCAAACACAAGGAGATGATGGACGGAGCGATGAAACTTTTCTGACACATACCCCCAGTCACAGATCTGGGTTGAATCCATCATCTTTCTTTAGCTCACTTCGCCACCCCGGTTCAGACCAATCCATATGCAAATCAGTCTTGACCCTGCTCCTTATGGGAACAGTACAGCCCCAACTGCCAAGCCAGGTCTTCACTGGACCGGAAACAAGCATCCTGGGACTGGTTTCGGGGTAACACTCCTCATCAGCCAGGCTAGCTTGAATCCAGTGGCAAAGTGAACAAGGGGCCAAAGTCTGGGCATACCCTGCCAACTTAGGGCAAAGAAAGCAAACACAAGGAGATGATGGACGGAGCACTGAAACTTTTCAGACACTCACTCCCAGTCACAGATCTGGATTGAATCCATCATCGTTCTTTAGCTCACTTTGCCCCCCCCCGGTTCAGACCCAGCCATATGCTAATCAGTCTTGACCCTGCTCCTTATGGGAACAGTCCAGCCCTAACTGCCAAGCCAGGTCTGCACTGGAATGGAAACAAGCATCCTGGGACCGGTTTCGGGGTAACACCCCTCATCATCTAGGCTAGCTTGAATCCAGTGTCAAAGTGAGCACAGGACCCACGTCTGGGCATACCCTGCCAACTAATGGCGAACAAAGCAAACACCAGGAGATGATGGACGGAGCGCTGAAACTTTTCAGACACTCACCCCTAGTCACAGATCTGGGTTAAATTAATCATCGTTCTTTAGATCACTTTGCCACCCTAGTTCAGACCCAGCCATATGCAAATCAGTCTTGACCCTGCTTCTTATGGGAACAGTCCAGCACTACTGCCAAGCCAGGTCTTCACTGGACCGGAAACAAGCATCCTGCGACAGGTTTCGGGGTAACACCCCTCATCAGCCAGGCTAGCTTGAACCCAGTGGCAAAGTGAGCAAGGGACCCACGTCTGGGCATACCCTTCCAGCTTAGGGTGAACAAAGCAAACACAGGGAGATGATGGACGGAGCGCTGAAACTTTTCAGACACTCACCCCTAGTCACAGATCTGGGATAAATTCATATTCGTTCTTTAGATCACTTTGCCCCCACGGTTCAGACCCAGCCATATGCAAATCAGTATTGACCCTGCTCCTTATGGGAACAGTCCAGCCCAAACTGCCAAGCCAGGTCTTCACTGAAACGGAAACAAGCATCCTGGGACGGGTTTCGGGGTATTACCCCTCATCAGCTAGGTTAGCTTGAATCCAGTGGCAAAGTGAGCAAGGGACCCACGTCTGGGCATACCCTTCCAACTTAGGGCGAACAAAGCAAACACAAGGAGATGATGGACGGAGCGCTGAAACTTTTCAGACACTCACCCGTAGTCACAAATCTGGGTTAAATTCATCATCGTTCTTTAGGACACTTCGCTACCCCAGTTCAGACCCAGCCATATGCAAATTAGTGTTGACCCTGCTTCTTATGGGAACAGTCCAGCCCGAACGGCCAAGCCAGGTCTTCACTGGACCGGAAACAAGCATCCTGGGACCGTTTTCGGGGTAACACCCCTCATCAGCCAGGCTAGCTTGAACCCAGTGGCAAAGTGAGCAAGGGACCCACATCTGGGCATTCCCTATCAACTTAGGGCGAACAAAGCAAACACAAGGAGATGATGGACGAGTGATGAAACTTTTTAGACACTCACCCCCAGTCACAGGTCTGGGTTGAATCCATCATCGTTCTTTAGCTCACTTCGCCACCCCAGTTCAGACCAAGCCATATGCAATTCAGTCTTGACCCTGCTCCTTATGGGAACAGTCCAGGCCGAACTGCCAAGCAAGGTCTTCACTGGAACGGAAACAAGCATCCTGGGACCGGTTTCAGGTTAACACCCCTCATCAGCCAGGCTAGCTTGAATCCAGTGGCAAAGTGAACAAGGGACCCACGTCTGGGCATACCCTGCCAATTTAGGACGAACAAAGCAAACACAAGGAGATGATGGACGGAGCACTAAAACATTTCAGAGACTCACTCCCAGTCACAGATCTGGTATGAATCCATCATCGTTCTTTAGCTCACTTCGCCCCTCCGGTTAAGACCCAGCCAAATGCTAATCAGTCTTGACCCTGCTCCCTATGGGAACAGTCCAGCCCGAACTGCTAAGCATGGTCTTCACTGGACCGGAAACAAGTATCCTGGGACACGTTTCAGGGTAACACCCCTCATCAGCCAGGCTAACTTGAATCCAGTGGCAAAGTGAACACGGGGCTGACGTCTGGGCATACCCAGCCAACTTAGGGCGAACAAAGCAAACACAAGGAGATGATGGACGGAGCACTGAAACTTTTCAGACACTCACTCCCAGTCACAGATCTGGGTTGAATTCATCATCGTTCTCTATCTCACTTCGCCCCCCTGGTTCAGACCCAGCCATATGCTAATCAGTGCTGACCCTGCTCCTTAGGGGAACAGTCCAGCCCGAACGGCCAAGCCAGGTCTGCACTGGACCAGAAGCAAGCATCCTGGTACAGGTTTTGGGGTAACACCCCTCATCATCCAGGCCAGCTTGAATCCAGTGGCAAAGTGAGCAAGAGACCTACGTCTGGGCTTACCCTGCCAACTTAGGGTGAACAAAGCAAACACAAGGAGATGATGCACGGAGCAATGAAACTTTTCAGACACTCACCCCCATTCACAGATCTGGGTTGAATCCATCATCTTTCTTTAGCTCACTTCGCCACCCCGGTTCAGACCCAGCCATATGCAAATCAGTCTTGACCCTGCTCCTTATGGGAATGGTCCAGGCTGAACTGCCAAGCCAGGTCTTCACTGGAACGGGAACAAGCATCCTGGGACAGGTTTCGTGGTAACACCCCTCATCAGCCAGGCTAACTTGAATCCAGTGGCAAAGTGAACAAGGGGCCCACATCTGGGCATACCCAGCCACCTTAGGGCGAACAAAGCAAACACAAGGAGATGATGGACGGAGCACTGAAACTTTTCAGACACTCACTCCCAGTCACAGATTTGTGTTGAATCCATCATCGTTCTTTAGCTCACTTCGCCCCCCCCGGTTCAGATCCAGCCATATGCTAATCAGTCTTGACCCTGCTCCTTATGGGAACAGTCCAGCCCTAACTGCCAAGCCAGGTCTGCACTGGAACGCAAACAAGCATCCTGGGACCGGTTTCGGGGTAACACCCCTCATCATCTAGGCTAGCTTGAATCCAGTGTCAAAGTGAGCACGGGACCCACGTCTGGGCATACCCTGCCAACTTAGGACGAACAAAGCAAACACAAGGAGATGATGGACGGAGCACTAAAACATTTCAGACACTCACTCCCAGTCACAGATCTGGGTTGAATCCATCATCGTTCTTTAGCTCACTTCGCCCCTCCGGTTAAGACCCAGCCAAATGCTAATCAGTATTGACCCTGCTCCCTATGGGAACAGTTCAGCTCGAACTGCTAAGCCCGGTCTTCACTGGACCGGAAACAAGCATCCTGGGACATGTTTCAGGGTAACACCCCTCATCAGCCAGGCTAACTTGAATCCAGTGGCAAAGTGAACAAGGGGCCGACGTCTGGGCATACCCAGCCAACTTAGGGCGAACAAAGCAAACACAAGGAGATGATGGACGGAGCACTGAAACTTTTCAGACACTCACTCCCAGTCACAGATCTGGGTTGAATTCATCATCGTTCTCTATCTCACTTCGCCCCCCCGGTTCAGACCCAGCCATATGCTAATCAGTGTTGACCCTGCTCCTTATGGGAACAGTCCAGCCCGAACTGCAAAGCCAGGTCTGCACTGGACCAGAAACAAGCATCCTGGGACCGGTTTTGGGGTAACACCCCTCATCAGCCAGGCCAGCTTGAATCCAGTGGCAAAGTGAGCAAGGGACCTACGTCTGGGCATACCCTGCCAACTTAGGGCGAACAAAGCAAACACAAGGAGATGATGCAAGGAGCAATGAAACTTTTCAGACACTCACCCCCATTCACAGATCTGGGTTGAATCCATCATCTTTCTTTAGCTCACTTCGCCACCCCGGTTTAGACCCAGCCATATTCAAATCAGTCTTGACCCTGCTCCTTATGGGAACAGTCCAGCCTGAACTGCCAAGCCAGGTCTTCACTGGAACGGAAACAAGCATCCTGGGACAGGTTTCGGGGTGACACCCCTCATCAGCCAGGCTAACTTGCAACCAGCGGCAAAGTGAACAAGGAGCCCACATCTGGGCATACCCAGCCACCTTAGGGTGAACAAAGCAAACACAAGGAGATGATGGACGGAGCACTGAAACTTTTCAGACACTCACTCCCAGTCACAGATCTGGGGTGAATCCATCATCTTTCTTTAGCTCACTTCGACACCCTGGTTCAGACCCAGCCATATGCAAATCAGTCTTGACCCTGCTCCTTATGGGAACAGTCCAGCCCAAACTGCCAAGCCAGGTCTTCACTGGAAGAGAAACAAGCATCCTGGGACCGGTTTCAAGTTAACACCCCTCATCAGCCAGGCCAGATTGAAACCAGTGGCAAAGTGAGCAAGGGACTCACGTCTGGACATACCCTGCCAACTTAGGGCGAACAAAGCAAACACAAGGAGATGATGGACGGAGCGATGAAACTTTTCTGACACATACACCCAGTCACAGATCTGGGTTGAATCCATCATCGTTCTTTAGCTCACTTTGCCACCCCGGTTCAGACCCAGCCATACGCAAATCAGTCTTGACCCTGCTCCTTATGGGAACAGTCCAGCCCGAACTGCCAAGCCAGATCTTCACTGGAACGGAAACAAGCATCCTGGGACAGGTTTCAGGGTAACACCCCATATCAGCCAGGCTAACTTGAATCCAGTGGCAAAGTGAACAAGGGGCCCATGTCTGAGCATACCCTGCCAACTTAGGGTGAAGAAAGCAAACACAAGGAGATGATGGACGGAGCACTGAAACTTTTCAGACACTCACTCCCAGTCACAGATCTGGATTGAATCAATCATCGTTCTTTAGCTCACTTCGCCCCCCCGTTCAGACCCAGCCATATGCTAATCAGTCTTGACCCTGCTCCTTATGGGAACAGTCCAGCCCTAACTGCCAAGCCAGGTCTGCACTGGAACGGAAACAAGCATCCTGGGACCGGTTTCAGGGTAACACCCCTCATCATCTAGGCTAGCTTGAATCCAGTGTCAAAGTGAGCACGGGACCCACATCTGGGCATACCCTGCCAACTAATGGCGAACAAAGTAAACACAAGGAGATGATGGACGGAGCGCTGAAACTTTTCAGACACTCACCCCTAGTCACAGATCTGGGTTAAATTAATCATCGTTCTTTTGATCACTTTGCCACCCCAGTTCAAACCCAGCCATATGCAAATCAGTCTTGACCCTGCTCCTTATGGGAACAGTCCAGCCCAACTGCCAAGCCAGGTCTTCACTGGATCGGAAACAAGCATCCTGCGACAGGTTTCAGGGTAACACCCCTCATCAGCCAGGCTAGCTTGAACCCAGGTGCAAAGTGAGCAAGGGACCCACGTCTGGGCATACCCTGCCAACTAATGGCGAACAAAGCAAACACAAGGAGATGATGGACGGAGCGCTGAAACTTTTCAGACACTCACCCCTAGTCACAGATCTGGGATAAATTCATATTCGTTCTTTAGATCACTTTGCCCCCACGGTTCAGACCCAGCCATATGCAAATCAGTCTTGACCCTGCTCCTTATGGGAACAGTCCAGCCCGAACTGCCAAGCCAGGTCTTCACTGAAACGGAAACAAGCATCCTGGGACGGGTTTTGGGGTATTACCCCTCATCAGCTAGGCTAGCTTGAATCCAGTGGCAAAGTGAGCAACAGACCCACGTCTGGGCAAACCCTGCCAACTTAGGGTGAACAAAGCAAACACAAGGAGATGATGGACGGAGCGCTGAAACTTTTCAGACACTCACCCGTAGTCACAGATCTGGGTTAAATTCATCATCGTTCTTTAGGACACTTCGCCACCCCAGTTCAAACCCAGCCATATGCAAATTAGTCTTGACCCTGCTTCTTATGGGAACAGTCCAGCCCCAACTGCCAAGCCAGGTCTTCACTGGACCGGAAACAAGCATCCTGCGACAGGTTTCGGGGTAACACCCCTCATCAGCCAGGCTAGCTTGAACCCAGTAGCAAAGTGAGCAAGGGACCCACGTCTGGGCATACCCTGCCATCTTAGGGCGAACAAAGCAAACACAAGGAGATGATGGACGGAGCCCTGAAACTTTTCAGACACTCACCCCTAGTCACAGATCTGGGATAAATTCATATTCGTTCTTTAGATCACTTTGCCAGCCATATGCAAATCAGTCTTGACCCTGCTCCTTATGGGAACAGTCCAGCCCGAACTGCCAAGCCAGGTCTTCACTGAAACGGAAACAAGCATCCTGGGACCGGTTTCGGGGTATTACACCTCATCAGCTAGGCTAGCTTGAATCCAGTGGCAAAGTGAGCAAGGGACCCACGTCTGGGCATACCCTGCCAACTTAGGGCGAACAAAGCAAACACAAGGAGATGATGGACGGAGCGCTGAAACTTTTCAGACACTCACCCGTAGTCACAGATCTGGGTTAAATTCATCATCGTTCTTTAGGACACTTCGCCACCCCAGTTCAGACCCAGCCATATGCAAATTAGTCTTGACCCTGCTTCTTATGGGAACAGTCCAGCCTGAACTGCCAAGCCAGGTCTTCACTGGACCGGAAACAAGCATCCTGGGACCGGTTTCGGGGTAACACCCCTCATCAGCCAGGCTAGCTTGAACCCAGTAGCAAAGTGAGCAAGGGACCCACATCTGGGCATACCCTACCAACTTAGGGCGAACAAAGCAAACACAAGGAGATGATGGACGAGCGATGAAACTTTTTTGACACTCACCCCCAGTCACACGTCTGGGTTGAATCCATCATCGTTCTTTAGCTCACTTCGCCACCCCGGTTCAGACCAAGCCATATGCAATTCAGTCTTGACCCTGCTCCCTATGGGAACAGTCCAGCCCGAACTTCTAAGCCTGGTCTTCACTGGACCGGAAACAAGCATCCTGGGACACGTTTCAGGGTAACACCCCTCATCAGCCAGGCTAACTTGAATCCAGTGGCAAAGTGAACAAGGGGCCGACGTCTGGGCATACCCAGCCAACTTAGGGCAAACAAAGCAAACACAAGGACATGATGGACGGAGCAGTGAAACTTTTCAGACACTCACTCCCAGTCACAGATCTGGGTTGAATTCATCATCGTTCTCTCTCTCACTTCGCCCCCCCGGTTCAGACCCAGCCATATGCTAATCAGTGCTGACCCTGCTCCTTATGGGAACAGTCCAGCCCGAACTGCCAAGCCAGATCTGCACTGGACCAGAAACAAGCATCCAGGGACCGGTTTCGGGGTAACACCCCTCATCAGCCAGGCCAGCTTGAATCCAGTGGCAAAGTGAGCAAGGGACCTATGTCTGGGCATACCCTACCAACTTAGGGCGAACAAAGCAAACACAAGGAGATGATGCACGGAGCAATGAAACTTTTCAGACACTCACCCCTATTCACAGATCTGGGTTGAATCCATCATCTTTCTTTAGCTCACTTCGCCACCCCGCTTCAGACCCAGCCATATGCAAATCAGTCTTGACCCTGCTCCTTATGGGAACAGTCCAGCCTGAACTGCCAAGCCAGGTCTTCACTGGAACGGAAACAAGCATCCTGGGACAGGTTTCGGGGTAACACCCCTCGTCAGCCAGGCTAACTTGAATCCAGTGGCAAAGTGAACAAGGGGCCCACATCTGGGCATACCCAGCCACTTTAGGGCGAACAAAGCAAACACAAGGAGATGATGGACGGAGCACTGAAACTTTTCAGACACTCACTCCCAGTCACAGATCTGGGTTGAATCCATCATCGTTCTTTAGCTCACTTCGCCACCCCGGTGCAGACCAAGCCATTTGCAAATCAGTCTTGATCCTGCTCCTTATGGGAACAGTCCAGCCCGAACTACCAAGCCAGATCTTCAATGGAAGAGAAACAAGCATCCTGGGACAGGTTGCAGGGTAACACCCCTCATCAGCCAGGCTAACTTGAATCCAGTGGCAAAGTGAACAAGGGGCCCATGTCTGGGCATACCCTGCCAACTTAGGGCGAAGAAAGCAAACACAAGGAGATGATGGATGGAGCACTGAAACTTTTCAGGCACTCATTCCCAGTCACAGATCTGGATTGAATCCATCATCGTTCTTTAGCTCACTTCGCCCCTCCCCGGTTCAGATCCAGCCATATGCTAATCAGTCTTGACCCTGCTCCTAATGGGAACAGTCCAGCCCTAACTGCCAAGACAGGTCTGCACTGGAATGGAAACAAGCATCCTGGGACCGGTTTCGGGGTAACACCCCTCATCAGCTAGGCTAGCTTGAATCCAGTCTCAAAGTGAGCAAGGTACCCATGTCTGGGCATACCCTGCCAACTTAGGGTGAACAAAGCAAACACAAGGAGATGATGGACGGAGCGCTGAAACTTTTCAGACACTCACCCCTAGTCACAGATCTGGGATAAAATCATATTCGTTCTTTAGATCACTTTGCCCCCACGGTTCAGACCCAGCCATATGCAAATCAGTCTTGACCCTGCTCGTTTTGGGAACAGTCCAGCCCAAACTGCCAAGCCATGTCTTCACTGAAACGGAAACAAGCATCCTGGGACCGGTTTCGGGGTATTACCCCTCATCAGCTAGGCTAGCTTGAATCTAGTGGCAAAGTGAGCAAGGGACCCACGTCTGGGCATACCCTGCCAACTTAGGGCGAACAAAGCAAACACAAGGAGATGATGGACGGAGCGCTGAAACTTTTCAGACACTCACCCGTAGTCACAGATCTGGGTTAAATTCATCATCGTTCTTAAGGATACTTCGCCACCCCAGTTCAGACCCAGACATATGCAAATTAGTTTTGACCCTGCTTCTTATGGGAACAGTCCAGCCCGAACTGCCAAGCCAGGTCTTCACTGGAACGGAAACAAGCATCCTGGGACCGGTTTCGGGGTAACACCCCTCATCAGCCAGGCTAGCTTGAACCCAGTAGCAAAGTGAGCAAGGGACCCACATCTGGGCATACCCTACCAACTTAGGGCGAACAAAGCAAACACAAGGAGATGATGGATGAGCGATTAAACTTTTTAAACACAGGTCTGGGTTGAATCCATCATCGTTCTTTAGCTCACTTCGCGACCCCGGTTCAGACCAAGCCATATGCAATTCAGTCTTGACCCTGCTCCTTATGGGAACAGTCCAGGCCGAACTGCCAAGCAAGGTCTTCACTGAAACGGAAACAAGCATCCTGGGACCGGTTTCAGGTTAACACCCCTCATCAGCCAGGCTAGCTTGAATCCAGTGGCAAAGTGAACAAGGGACCCACGTCTGGGCATACCCTGCCAACTTAGGACGAACAAAGCAAACACAAGGAGATGATGGACGGAGCACTAAAACATTTCAGACACTCACTCCCAGTCACAGATCTGGGTTGAATCCATCATCGTTCTTTAGCTCACTTCGCCCCCCCGGTTCAGACCCAGCCATATGCTAATCAGTGCTGACCCTGCTCCTTATGGGAACAGTCCAGCCCGAACTGCCAAGCCAGGTCTGCACTGGACCAGAAACAAGCATCCTGGGACACGTTTCAGAGTAACACCCCTCATCAGCCAGGCTAACTTGAATCCAGTGGCAAAGTGAACAAGGGGCCGACGTCTGGGCATACCCAGCCAACTTAGGGCGAACAAAGCAAACACAAGAAGATGATGGACGGAGCACTGAAACTTTTCAGACACTCACTCCCAGTCACAGATCTGGGTTGAATTCATCATCGTTCTCTATCTCACTTCGCCCCCCCGGTTCAGACCCAGCCATATGCTAATCAGTGCTGACCCTGCTCCTTATGGGAACAGTCCAGCCCGAACTGCCAAGCCAGGTCTGCACTGGACCAGAAACAAGCATCCTGGGACCGGTTTTGGGGTAACACCCCTCATCAGCCAGGCCAGCTTGAATCCAGTGGCAAAGTGAGCAAGGGACCTACGTATGGGTATACCCTGCCAACTTAGGGCGAACAAAGCAAACACAAGGAGATGATGCACCGAGCAATGAAAGTTTTCAGACACTCGCCCCCATTCACAGATCTGGGTTGAATCCATCATCTTTCTTTAGCTCACTTCGCCACCCCGATTCAGACCCAGCCATATGCAAATCAGTCTTGACCCTGCTCCTTATGGGAACAGTCCAGCCTGAACTGCCAAGCCAGTTCTTCACTGGAACGGAAACAAGCATCCTGGGACAGGTTTCGGGGTAACACCCCTCATCAGCCAGGCTAACTTGAATCCAGTGGCAAAGTGAACAAGGGGCCCACATCTGGGCATACCCAGCCACCTTAGGGCGAACAAAGCAAACACAAGGAGATGATGGACAGAGCACTGAAACTTTTCAGACACTCACTCCCAGTCACAGATCTGGGTTGAATCCATCATCGTTCTTTAGCTCACTTCGCCCCCCGGTTTAGACCCAGCCATACGCAAATCAGTCTTGACCCTGCTCCTTATGGGAACAGTCCAGCCCTAACTGCCAAGCCAGGTCTGCACTGGAACGGAAACAAGCATCCTGGGACCGGTTTTGGGGTAACACCCCTCATCAACTCGGCTTGCTTGTATCCAGTGGCAAAGTGAGCAAGGGACCCACGTCTGGGCATACCCTGCCAACTTAGGGCGAACAAAGCAAACACAAGGATATGATGGACGGAGCACTGAAACTTTTTAGCTACTCACTCCCAGTCACAGATCTGGGTTGAATCCATCATCGTTCTTTAGCTCACTTTGCCACCCCGGTTCAGACCCAGCCATATCCAAATCAGTCTTGACCCTGCTCCTTATGGGGACAGTCCAGCCCGAACGGCCAAGCCAGGTCTTCACTGGAATGGAAACAAGCATCCTGGGACCGGTTTCAGGGTAACACCCCTCATCAGCCAGGCTAACTTGAATCCAGTGGCAAAGTGAACAAGGGCCCCACATCTGGGCATACCCTGCCAACTTAGGGCGAACAAAGCAAACACAAGGAGATGATGGACGGAGCGATGAAACTTTTCAGACACTCACCCTTAGTCACAGATCTGGGTTGAATCCATCATCGTTCTTTAGCTCACTTCGCCACCCCGGTGCAGACCAAGCCATTTGCAAATCAGTCTTGATCCTGCTCCTTATGGGAACAGTCCAGCCCGAACTACCAAGCCAGGTTTTCATTGTAACGGAAACAAGCATCCTGGGACCGGTTTCAGGGTAACACCCCTCATCAGCCAGGCTAGCTTGAATGCAGTAGCAAAGTGAACAAGGGACCCACATCTGGGCATACCCTGCCAACTTAGGGCGAAGAAAGCAAACACAAGGAGATGATGGACAGAGCGCTGAAACTTTTCAGACACTCACTCCCAGTCACAGATCTGGGTTGAACCCATCATCGTTCTTTAGCTCACTTCTCCCCCCAGTTTAGACCCAGCCATATGCTAATCAGCCTTGACCCTGTTCCATATGGGAACAGTCCAGCCCGAACTGCCAAGCCAGGTCTTCACTGGACCGGAAACAAGCATCCTGGGACCGGTTTCGAGGTAACACCCCTCATCAGCCATGCTAGCTTGAATCCAGTGGCAAAGTGAGCAAGGGACACACATCTGGGCATACACTGCCAACTTAGGGCGAACAAAGCAAACACAAGGAGATAATGGACGGAGCGATGAAACTTTTCAGACACTCACTCCCAGTCACAGATCTGGGTTGAATCCATCATCGTTCTTTAGCTCACTTCGCCCCCCCCGGTTCAGACCCAGCCATATGCTAATCAGTCTTGACCGTGCTCCCTATGGGAACAGACCAGCCCGAACTTCCAAGCCACGTCTTCACTCGACCGGAAGCAAGCACCCTGAAACCGGTTTCGGGGTAACACCCCTCATCAGCCAGGCTAGCTTGAATCCAGTCGCAAAGTGAGTAAGGGACCCACGTCTGGGCATACCCTGCCAACTTAGGGCAAACAAAGCAAACACAAGGAGATGATGGACGGAGCGCTGAAACTTTTCAGAGACTCACCCTCAGTCACAGATCTGAGTTGAATCCATCATCGTTCTTTAGCTCAATTCGCCACCCCAGTTCAGACCCAGCCATATGCAAATCAGTCTTGACCCTCCTCCTTATCCATCCATCCATCATCTACTTGTGTTTGCTTTGTTTGCCTTAAGTTAGCAGGGTATGCCCAGACGTGGGTCCTTTGCTCACTTTGCCACTGGATTTAAGCTAGCCTGGCTGATGAGGGGTGTTACCCCAAAACCAGTCCCATGATGCTTGTTTCAGGTTCAGGGAAGACCTGGCTTGGCAGTTCGGGCTGGACTGTTCCCATGAGGAACAGGGTCAAGACTGATTTGCATATAGCTGGGTCTGAACTGAGGTGGCGAAGTGAGCTAAAGAATGATGATGATTCATCCCAGATCTGTGACGGGGTGAGTGTCTGAAAAGTTTCAGGGCTCCGTCCATCATCTCCTTGTGTTTGCTTTGTTCGCCCTAAGTTGGCAGTGTATGCCCAGACGTGGGTCCCTTGCTCACTGTGCCACTGGATTCAAGCTATCCTGGCTGAAGAGGGGTGTTACCCCGATACCGGTCCCAGGATGCTTGTTTCCGGGTCAGGGAAGACCTGGCTTAGCAGTTCGGGCTGGACTGTTCCCATGAAGCACAGGGTCAAGACTGATTTGCATATAGCTAGGTCTGAACTGAGGTGGCGAAGTGAGATAAAGAATGATGATGGATTCAACCCAGATCTGTGACTGGGGGTTAGTGTCTAAAAAGTTTCAGCGCTCCGTCCATCATCTACTTGTGTTTGCTTTGAAATACTCAAAAGACTGCTTATTTGTAATATTTTTGGATTATTAATACAATAATCAAACTATCTAAAATGCCTGAGTTTATTATTGTGTCCTTTTTCTCCTTCATTGAACTGAGTTGTATTTCTAGCTAAATTTAAATGTGTTGTAGGGAAAATCAGTGAATTTTTCTGAATATCAAGTTCTGCTTCTTTTATATTGAGTAGCAGCAGCAGAGCTTCTTGTGTGCATAGTTCTGGTTAGACTTCATTTCTTTAGGAGATTGTGTCTTCCCATTGCGATATTGTATTTCTATAGTATGATTCTGACACTGGTGTATTTGAACCTGATCTCGAATTTGTTAGTTAGCCAACAATTAATGGTCCTCATTGGGTGGCTAACATTGTGGTTTGAACAACCTAATTCCCACACCTCCTATCAGCAGAGAAAGATCCAACAGAGGACCAGTCGCCTTTGTGGTAAAAGTAATGCTGTGGTCCGTCTAACTGTAGAGGGTCCAGTTAGAGGAATTAATTAGGAAGTAGCAGGAGTGAAACCTTAAGATATTAAATTCTTAAACCGCTTCCGCTGGATCATAAGTATTTTTGTATGTGACATGAAGGAATGCATTTGAAATGTTCTTAAAGTAAAGGTTTTAACGTATGACATGATGGGTTTGTTGTGGTTAGACTATCATGATTTAGATCCGCTCTGAAGACTCTCTCTATAAGAGTCCTGTTGAGGCTCAGCCAAAATTTTCATTTACAAATCCCATGAATTTTGCATATTTCATGTTACATAAATTTCATATTCCATGAAATTTGTGGAATTACTTGTCATTTCGCTGTAGGAAAATTTTGCACAATTGTCAGTCGTGGGGTACTAGATGAAGCAGTAAATGTCTTGCAGGAACAGCACACAGTGGCCTAGGGACATTTTCTCCTTGAACCAGTCTCCAGCCAGTATTTTCTGTGACTTTTGTACACAAGGTAGGTGTTTGAATGCAATTGCTACACAAGATACTGACCAAGTACATTTAACGAAATATGTATAATTCAGCATAAATTCCACAAAAATGTGCATATTTTCCAACTAGATTTAGGAAATTTGCCCATCCCTTTAGAAGACTAGAGGCGCAGACTGGCATCATTCACAGAATATTGTGACAGATTCAGATAGGTCTCATTACCTCGAAAATCTAGCAGTAACCTCACCTGAAAACCATGTTTAAGCCCAGACTGTTTTATAAGCTCTAGATGGAAATATGGAGTTTTCATGCCTACAGTGGGTCTGATTGAGCGATTCGGAAATGTGGTTAAGGTAGCAAATTTAGCTCAAAAACCTATAATTTCTTTGCGGTTGCTCCCATACGTTTGCCCATTTCAATCGTTTTTCTGTTTTGTTAAATATAGTCAATTTTTCTGCTTTTGAGCACCTCTCCAGTCAAATGCTCATTTCTCCCCAGCTTCACTATTGATATACATTTACAGTATAGGTGATGTTGCAGTCTCATCGGGGAAGCACAAGTGCATCCTTGCAGTGTTCTTCTAAGGAACTCCATTGTAAGGAGACTATCACAAGTTGCCCATCAATTCTAATCTGCCCAGTAGCAGGAGTTACCGGCAGAATTGGAACTAAGAGACCTGCAGACATACCTTCATGTCAGAAATGTTTCACATGCAAAACTAAGCATGGTCCGCTTCACTGGCAGGAGTACAACGTTGTAATGGAAGCAGGCATCCGTTATTATCATGCACCCTGTGTTGGGCAGGTCATGCATGCTCCTAAGAAATCTGGTACATTTCCTGTAATAGAGTCTTACTGTGTAATGTGCATTGTGCACATTGGCTTATTGAAACTCCTACCTACCACTTTTTTATGCTCCTAGTGCACAAAAAATGTTCACAAGACTCCTGCAATAATGGGCCTTGTGTATAATGCCAAACGTGCCAGCATTCTTAATTCATACGCACATTTCCTAAGCTGCAGGGAGTTATGTGCATGGGGTAGAGTATGTGCAAATGGCCCACCCCCCACAACAAAGCACTTCTGTGAATATCGATAATGGAACACTACGGCAGCACCGCCCGTAGAGATCTTAACATTTAACACCCACCTGGGAGCCGTAAGTACAACTTTAGCTTATTTTAAAGGGCCCTGGTGGTAACAGAGATTTTTCATTATATCTTAAGCACTACCCTCCCTCCGCGGGTAAATGGCTGCATTAGAGGCTGTACCCCTCTCCACTGAGGCCCTCTTTCTGTAATCGAAAGCATGTGCCAGCAGAAATACTTAGGGGCATATTAGCAAGACCCACGTTAAAATTATCGCCGTTTTAGCGGCAGGAAAAAGCCGCTAAAACGGCGATAATGGGCTTGCTAATATGCATTATAGAATTCCAATGAAGCCCAGGTTAGATGTGCAGGACATCTAACCTGGGCTTCTATTGGAATTCCATAACGCATATTAGCAAGCCCATTATCGCCGTTTTAGCAGCAGTTTCCTGCCGCTAAAACGGCGATAATTTTAACGTGGGTCTTGCTAATATGCCCCCAGGTTCAGTGATTAAGCCCACTTCACTAAGAGTATTCCCTGTTTCACCATACTGCATACATGAGCCATTCTTTACATAAGGTAACTAATTGCACCTTTTGCTCAGGGTACAATGTGGCTATGGTTGTACCCATTGCAAAAACGCATCAGTGACACGTTAAATGGGGCATAGTTCTTTTCCCAAAAGTAATTTTCTTGTATATTAGCAAAAGGTAGCCATTGCAATCTTGCCTCCATCCATATATTCCCCTGGAACTCCAAGGCGTTGATCTTCCAGGTGGCTAGGCCTGATGATATATTTAGCTTCGGCCTCTCCCCTGGATGGATAAAGAGCACTCTGTAAGATTCCCTTTCTTCACACCATTTGGGTTCCATATATTTCTGTTGCTTGCTTCTTTCTTTCCTTGACTAGCCAGGACACCATCAAACTGGAGATGAAGAAGTACAAGAAAGAAAATTAAGGTCAACAGACCTTTTTCCATCTAAGCACCCAGGATCTGGAACAACATCCCCCAATCTATCAGGACTGCCCAAGCCCTTCTTCAATTTAGGAAAGAGCTGAAGACAAACCTTAATCAACTAACTGTCATTGTTCTCTCTCTGATCCTGGCTATCCCTCAATCACTCCCTGGCTGTATCTTGACCTTTGATCCTCTACATCACTCCATTCCTTTTGAGTTATATTTGTGCCATACAACTACCACATACACACATACCCATACATGTCATCACTGCACCAAAGGGAATCGTTTCTGCAACATCAGCTGTAGGTTTCAGTGATTGAGAAACTTGAATTGGAGTTGTCCAATTCACTAATCCTGTAGGGGTTGAAATGTATAATATATTTTATCTGCTGTGGATAAAATGAATGCACACGGTCCGTGGGTGACTTACATCTTCTCGTTCCCTATGCTTTTAAATCTACTTCTCTGTGGTAATTAAGGGAAATATGAATTATTTTTAGCACAAAGCATCACAGCAACCAAAGTAGCTGTGCAGCATTTCGAGAGAAGGGGGGGCAGGGCCATATTTATTAAAAAATGGCCTGCTGCAGTGGTCGTTTCCTGTGCTGGTGCACTACATATGCTCCTTTCGCACCACACACATCTTTTGCACCATGTTGCAGAGGTGTATGGTTGGTGTCTAGCATATGATTTGTACTGGAAGCATATCTTTCCTATTCAAAATAGAATGCATAGGCAAATTTAGATGAATTTGACACATTGTGCGTGTGCTGTGTAGAGCGGCACATAAATAATGTGATGAATATTTGGAGAAATAAAAACATTTCTCTTTGTTAGCACGTCTTCATGCAGAAATTAGTTTTAATGCAAAGCCGAGCCTTGCTATATTTTCTGGATCCTGCATTCGCGTCAAAAACTATGGGTCCTTGCTCTAATCTACCTAACAATGAAGTAATGCCCGCTTGATGGAAAGCGTTATTTACACTGATGAAAGGGCACCTTTCCACTACAAAATAATTTTTTATGCCAGAAAGAACACACCCTGGAAAGGATTTGCGTGACTTTGCGACAGTGCAGCATCATTAGAAATCTGTGCCTAAACTTGTTGGTAACTTGAACGAGGCAATTGATTTACTTTTATGTATTTTATTAACAAATCTCTGTCACTTAATTGCTGCACCTGGTATTCCAAACTTTTGTTTGTTCAGATGTTTCCGCACAAATCAAAATTATATGTCTTGAGATGTTACCCCGTGCAGTTATACCACTTGTGTAGTACAACATGCAATAGCAGGACCAAATCCCCGTGCTAAATCTGGTGGAACATGTCCCCAGAAAAGGAATTCATGCTGAAATTGGTGCTGTAACACAGATGTCCCCATGTTATTCTCCATTTCAGATATCCAACTTACCTTTAAAAGGCAAGATAACGCACTGGTATCAGCAATACCAGGGGTCATACTAGGCATTATCACACCTTTTTACAGGACCATGGGTAATGAGGAATAACTGGTGCTTGCAACAGATTTTGAATAACAGGTTCTACACAGATTGTGCTTGGTTCCTGTTTTTTTTTTTTTTTTTGCCCATTCATCTTCTTTCAGTAGTACCCAGAGAAATTTGTGTGGCCAAAACAGTGCATAAAGGCAAGTATGGTGCAATAACACTAGTAACAAAGAATGTTATGCATGTTAATCTCCTTTGCATGGGGGATTTATTGGCAAAAAAAGTCCCAAATTGTGAAGTAACATTATTTCCTCAGGTGGTTTTTTAACCCAATATTTTAACAGCAATCAAAATTCAGCAATAAGGGTTACATCAGGTAGGCTAGAATAATAACTAGTGGAGCTGGTTGTAGAGAGGTGATGCAGTGTAGTGGTTAGAATGCTGATTCTGCAATAGGGAAATCGGGTCCAAACCTTGTTAAATTGTGTTTTCTGGACAAATTACCTTGCCCTCATTTAGAAGGCAGAACTAATAGGTGTGCAGAGCTGTACTTGAGACACAGCACACTTCAATGCACTATGCAGATTCTCCGGTATGCAGTAGTATGCCTCATTTAACCCCTTTGCTCTAAATGATGACCCTTGTGCCTCTATTCTCTGAAGTTCTAGATCAAGAAGCGCTTAGAAAATTTCTATAAATCGCAGTTTAGCGCTCTTAAGAAAATGTGATAAGACTGCTTCTGATGATGCAAAGTTATAATTTATTTGTCTTTAATAAAATGTTAGCTTGCTACATGCTTAATTGTTTCATATATGTGCACACATTATTTTACACATTTAGGGAAACGAGTGATTTATATGTTTTCAATTTAGCTATAGTTCGATATATGCATCTTACCATTGACATGAGTGGGGTCAGATGCCTGACTTCACTTTAAAGTAAATATTGGGGCATATTATCAACGTGATTATCGCCGCTTTAGCTGGACCTTTTCCCGCTAAAGCGGCGATAATTCAATCGCCCTATTAGCAAGCTGTCGCTAACTGCTGTTAGCGACAGCTTCTAGGCGATAGCGACCGGGTTGGGTGCCGCTTTGCATGCCAGCGATATTTATCGCTAATGGCATGCAAAGTAGGCGTTCCCAACCTAAAAGCGACTGGAAACAGTCGCTAAGGTCGCTATCGCCTATTAGCGAGGCAGGGGAGGTGATTAACGAACCAGCGCTAAACACGTTTAGCGCTGGTTTGTTAACGCCTTGTCCAGACCTGACTTAGCCATGTAATCCAATGGGAGGTGGATTACATGGCTAAATCCCCCTCGCCCTATTAGCAAGCTAACACTGGTCACAGTGCGAATATCGCTTGTTTTCAAGCGATATTCACACTGTTCTCCAGGGTTTCTATCGCTTTGGAGATAAGCGTTGCTGATAGCACGCTATCTCCGCGATAGAAACCTGCGATAGCCGGCGATAATTATCCTAGCGCTAACTGCGCTTAGCGATAATTATCGCCGGTTATTGCTAATAGGCCCCATTGTGTTTTTGCTTGGGGTGCCTAACTTTCTTTTTGTGTCAGGCACCAGAATTACTGTGTTCTCATTAAAAATCAAAATCTGTTAGTTTGTTATATTAAGGCCATGTTTGTTGCAATTAATTGGTTGGACAATGATTTTCAGCACCTTTATGGGATGGGAGGAAGAGGAGATGGATACTCCTTTGGGAGATATTGTGAAGGCTGTGATGATGGAAGAATCTAGCATTGTATTATCTGTGAGAAGGGCCGACATCAAATACAAATGGAACACTAGTTTTTGATTGGTTCTTACTTGGTGGGAACTTGTGGAATGTATCTCTTGGATGAAACTTCCCGTTTTAACTGTGTGAAACTGATCTTAGTTAGTCAGCATTTGCCCCTGACCACCCTTGCAGGCAGACATCCCCTCTCTCTCGCTCTCTAGAGACCCAAAGATCCTTACATTTCTGCTCACAGACTTACTTTCTAGAGCAAGTATTTTTCTCCCTTTCTTGATAGGAAGCGCCATTTGATTCTACTTTTGATGCTATCTTTTTTACAGTGGCTGTTTCTAAAAATGTTCGACTTACCCACAACCTTAATTTAGCATTGGAGAGTTTCCTTTATGGGAACAGAATTTCAGCTCACTTTGCATAATCTGTCTTTAATAATGTGTACTTGCATTTGCCGAATTGAATTGCCTGGATTACATTCATCAATGCTGTATTCAGGTGACTAATCATTTACAGTTAACTGATTTGATTTGAAATTGTAACTTTGCTAATTTGTTAATAAACCTTTAGGGTTTTAGCCTCAGTTCGATGTAATGGCCACTCCCAGTAGACATAGCGTAGATTCCAGTTTCAGTCAAGTTTGCGCGGTACAAACAACATTTAACACTCACGCTATCACTTCCATACCCTGTGATAAGACCCTACTTCTACATAAGCCAGTTAATTAGGACAAGATCTGCATAAGCACTGTTCCACCCCACACCCCACCCTCCCAAAAACAAGATTCTGTTTGTTTTGATCTCTGAGAAATAAGTGCAGTGTCCAGCTTTCAGAAGAATTTCAGTCTGTCTCTTTGATCTGTTTAGCACTGGGTACATCATATTTACCAGCAGCAAGTAGAACTTATTTTTCTTTAAGACAAGCACTGGAGTGAAAATGTACCACAACAACTTTGTCACAGATGCTGGCAGTCGCAATGACACCTGGCAGCAGGGTAGAATGATGGATGCCTTCTCAAACTGGGTGAGGACAAAGGGATCAAGGTGAAAACAGAGCGTGGAAATAATGGAAAGAAATTAAAGGCGGGAAGTGATGGACATATGGGCCAGACTTGTGAAGAGTGCACGACTCAAAAGGTTGCTCCTAGATGTTAGATAATGGGAGAAAGGAAAGGAGAGGAGAGGGAGATATTGAAAATCAGAATGGAAATGAAAATGGGATGAAATAGAAAGGAAGAGAGACCAGCGAGATGGGCACAGACCCTGGAAAGGCAAGGCAGATGGGATGAAGGCTGGACAGAGGAAAGGAGGGAAGGGAAAAGTAAAGGAAAGGGTAAGCTATGAAGAGGGAAAGAAGGGTGAGGGAGGTGGGAAAAAGCAATAGAAAAGGAATATAGGATTAAGGGATATAGGGCTGATGTATGTAGGGTGGTAGAAATTGTGACTCACTAGGCATGCTATTACAAGGATGGTGGCATGCTGGGATCAGCAACTCCAACAATGTCTGTGATCGTATTTTAAAAAAGTAAAAAAAAATTCAAAATGCAGCCCTTTTTAGGTCTCGCCTAGCGTTGCAACGCGCATGCGTTGCTCGCTCTGCGGCATCTTGTAATCGAGGAGATTTCAGAAGTGGAGTTTAAGCCCCGCCCATCATTCTTATTGGCTTGCGTCATCGTTCATGCTAAATGCTGGCTTTTGATTGTAAATGAGGCTTCTTACTCCCTCCTTGTTACCGCCCTGTCTTCTTCTGGGACGGCCCATCCGGACTGGATCTTTTGCTTGCGGCGTTACAGTGTCCTTTAATTACTGGGTAAGCACTTTTTTGTACCATTCGTGTAATGGCCGTTTAACATTGTGGCAGCTTCAACACTAATAAGGAGACGGAGAGGTAGGCTTTTTTATTATCGTGTGAATGTGCGTTTTTTTTTGGTATAATCTGCATCCCACCTAGTGTTGCTTGTTAAATTTTGTTTTTTCTTACATTATTTTTTTTATAAAGCGCATATGGCGGCCGCGCAACTTTATTATCACGCACGCCACCAAAATGCTTTTCTTTTTAAATGTATTTTGTTTTTATAAAGTGCGGCACGCCAAGCTTAGTATTCATGGCGGCTGCACATCTATCTCCCACTTTGGCGTTAGCCACGCTCTTCCCTTCTACCCCGGCCACGGCTGATACAGAGGCGGGGACAGGGAGACATACAAACTTCCCCAGCTGCCTGTTCTACCATTCACAACGGCCCGATAGCGACGCATGATTCGCTCCCAGCAACCATGTGACCATTGTTTACAAGGTTGCTGGGAGCGATGCCGCCGACATTGAGTGAAAGCGTGGAGGGCTGCAGGGGGCATGAGCAGCTGCTAAACGTGCTGCTAGAGGGAGCCGTGGGGCAGGGATGGCACACGGACGCATCTGCAGCCAGGCCAGCTCCAGGGTGCCAGTGCTCCGCGTTTCAACATGATTTATAATTGTTATACTTATTTTTTGTGCAGTTTCTATTCCTCAATTACTCTTATTTATTACAATTGAAATGTAGCCTTTGTTGTTGGCCAGGATTTTTGTGACCTATTACTGCTTGCTGTAGCTGTTTTTAAACGCCTGACTCTAAGCGGCAGTTTCTCCTCGTACAGTGAAGTGCCCATGCAACTCTTCCCTAAGGCTGAAGAAGGGCAGCGGCTGCTCTGTGATGACTCACTCTTTTATGCACTAGTAAGCCTCTCAAGCATGTGAAATTTCCTGCTGGTGCTACCCACTAATTCAGTTTTTCTTTTAACACATTCTTGTTTGATTTTCCTTAAACCTGGGTCTCATACACACTACTGTCCCTAAGTGGATGTGCCCCTGGTGTCACTCCTTCGCCTTGTGATTCCAAATGTGTTTAACTCTCTTTCAAACTAGATTGAGCCCTTGGAGCATCCATTTATTCTTTCTTATTGTTTTCCATTAATTGTTTCTTCAGGCCTTGCCAGTCAGTGATTTACTCCGATTTATTGCCTGAATCGGTAAGCTGTGGATAGTCTGATATAATTGGAATTTATCTGTCTGTGGGTCTTCATTACCCTATCATTTTTGCTTACCCAGATACCCCCATCAGCTTCACAAATTGGCTATGGTATTCCTTTATTCCATACTTGAGGAGGTACGTCTCCTTCATAACTGGACCCAACTCCAATAGTTCCCACACCCCCTGAATACTTTCACTCATGCCTTCTTTCTCATTCTAAAGGGTTGCTAATTTTAAAATGTTGTTGGCACCATCCTGATGATGACCCCCTATAAATCATAATGTTGGGATCGACAGATCCAAAGAGGGGGGTGACAGAGTGCACACCAGTTTCTTCCACTTTTCATCCAATTATTTGTTCAACATTTGATCTGTATGCGTGCAAGCCCGGTAAGGTGGTCCGCCCAACCACGTGCTTGTGAAACACTTGAAGAAATGGGGCGAGGTGACGCCCCAATGCCGGACGCACAGCATTGCTTCATGCATAACAAAGATGCCACAATTAATCCAGTTTCTTAAAATTTTATTCCAATTAAATCCACGTCTTTTGAAGATTCATTGCTTGTTCTCCAATCACATGAGAGGCACTTATTCACTAAATGCTGTTGAAATGCCCATCCAGGCCTTATTCTGGAGCACGGAGTGTGCATAAGAAATCCTCAAAGTTTAATCTGTATCACCCAATGCATTTCGGGCCGTTCCTGGCCCTTCGTCAGGGGTTCTCTACAAATTCAAAACATTCCTGTTAGACTATGTCTTTAAACTGCCTAAGCATGTTAAACAATGCACCAAATGTTAAAAATACATGCCTTAAACTGCGACTCACCCCACAATCAACGTCTGCCCGCTGAATTCAAACAATTTCCCAGAGCAGCCTCTCCCCGACTAACACAAATTCACTCGTTTCCCTACCGCCTATTTAAAATGTCACTGCTTGATTCCCGTTAGTATATGGTAAAAAACCTCTTTCAACCAAGTTATCCCTCCAGCGCAATTTAATCAAAACGAGCCCATATCTTCACAAACTGTTCTGGTGATTGCTTTCTGTCATGTTCAAAACCATTCTAGTGCCCTGCTTTCTCCTCACTCTACTTTAAACACCTGTGGCGGGATGCCCCTTCGTGCTCTTTGAATTAACATCCACCAATACTTTAACCGCGGAGCCCAAAGTGCACTGCAAAAGCTATCGAATTAATCCCATTCTAATGTTGGTACCTGGTCGTATTCTTCCACTAACACATTTCAAAACCTCATTATTCATATTCCCTGTACATATCCCAGTGGCTTAATTTACATAAATCTGATGTATCAACCGTGCCAGTAACCCTGTATGTCTATAGTTCTCAAACACCTTCCTTACCTATTCCTGAACTTCTTAAGTTTAATCTATGAGAACAATTCTTTTTGGCGAAACCCCTCCCCTCCAAATCGCCCGCTAACGATAGCTGTCACAACTCTTCATCCTTCAAGTCCCATAACACATTGCGTTCACCATCACCTCCTATTTCAATGTAATTATTGTCCTCCATTTCTGTGTGCACTAACCACACACTATTCCCGCAACTGTCCTAGGCATTTGAGCTTGAATTCCCCACAAGATGATGGACGGAATGCTGCACATTGGCAAACATTCACCCCCAGTCACAGATCTGAGTTTAATCCATCGTTATTTTGCTTCACCACGCCACCCCAGTTCAGACTTAGCCATATGCAAATCAGTCTTGACCCTGTGCCTCATGGGAACAGTCCAGACCGAACTGCCAAGCCATGTCTTCCCTGGACCGGAATCAAGCATCCTAGGACAGGTTTCATAGTGAATAAGTGCCTCTCATGTGATTGGAGAACAAGCAATGAATCTTCAAAAGACGTGGATTTAATTGGAATAAAATTTTGAGAAACTGGATTAATTGTGACATATTTGTTATGCCTGAAGCAATGCTGTGTGTCCGGCATTGGGGCGTCACCTCGCCCCATTTCTTCAGGGATCGACACATCAACATCTTAATTTGGACTGTTTTAACTTCCACCTGTTTATTTCATCTGGAGGCATAGAACTGAATTGGGAATCCATTATATGCCCTTGTAGTCACTTTAACTGCCACTGCTGTTTTAAATGGGCTGCACTTATATTACAATTGCACTATTTCTTGCACATTTGACTCACGCCATGAATGTGACTGAGTGACACTTTATAGATCATATGGGCCAAACTTGTTTCACCCTGAATAATTAAACAGCTTGCTACTTATTATACCCACAGAACCAATGTACTCCTCCGTGAATATATACTCATACCCAGATTCTCAAGATTGTTGCATTAGCCCTTTAATTTTTTTCCAGGTTGGGAGAGGGGGCGGCACTGACAATCACATCTTACACTATGTCGACAACATGCTTCGCTTACCCTGGTAACCAAGGTAGACCTAGCAAAGCTTCATGGAAATTCTGGATCTTTCCACAGAGGCGATAGGAGTCTTGGTCATTTGGGGCAAATACATCATTGTTTCCATACTGAAGGGTGACCCTAGCTACTCATTGGTAATTAAAATTGCAGGTCCAAATAGATATTTTTAAATATCTGGGTGTGGATTCCACAACATATCCTCAGTGATGTTGGGAATATAATATGCCCCCCCTTGTAGAGACTGTATAAAAAAAGCAGAAATTTGATACAATTCGCCTTACAGTCCTTGGTACAGCGCTTTAATCTAAATAACCATGCGCGCAAGAATAAACTACACACTCCAGAATTATCTGGAACATGATGCTGCATTTATTTGCATTCTGAGAGTATGAGGAGGGCCTGTCTGGAATATGGTATGAATCTTAAACCCAATGGCGGGTATAACACCCCGAGGTGGGGTTTCAAACAGGGTTACACATGAGATGCCTGCCTGTCTTACGATGGCTCCACTTCATCAGTAAATCATGCTTTTTGTCTTTAAATAAACACTCCACTGCAAAAAAAAAAAACATAAATAAAAAACATTGCCAATTACAATGCCAATAGCTCCAACTTTGACAAATGCGAGACCTATTGCATTGCAAATGCTTGTTCTTCCAAGGAAGTGGGGCTTCATTCAAAAAGAAGAGTTTTTTTTTGTAAGTTTACTTGAGAGTCGCCAGTGGTCCTGTGGAGCACGGTCTACTCCCATATATTTTTCTACATTCACAAAGGGGAATAGGTCTTAAGGGGAGTCTGTAGCTTTTCAATGTTTTGTGACTTTGAGCGATACTATAATGAATTGCTATTTGGAAGGGATGCCCTAAATGTGCCGCTTCAGCAATACATTATACCATTCTAAGCCCATTTTGAGATTCAGTAATGTTACCGAAACACAAGATGTGTTAGGTAGATTTCAGAAAGCCTTTTGTGGGCACAAGCCTTGTGATTTTGGCAATTCCAGGCTTTGTGACTGCAAAATAGCTTTGTGCATCAGGTCCACAATAATGTAGAAGGGAAGCAATAGTAAGTGGGTGGGAGAAAGGGAAGGGAGCAAAGTGAATGAAAGAGGGAGGGAGGGAAGAAGAAAGGGAAGGACGGAGGGACGGCTGAAGAGAGCAAGAAAGGTTGAGAGTAATGAAAGGAAGGTGTTAGGCAGAAGAAAGAAAGAAAGAAGAAAAAGGAAAGAAAGAAAGAAAGAAAGAAAGAAAGAAAGAAAGAAAGAAAGAAAGAAAGAAAGAAAGAAAGAAAGAGAAAGAGAAATGAGTGAGTGAGTGAGTAAGAAGGAATGAAGGAAGGGAACTGAGAAAGGAAGGTTGGGTGAATGATGTAAATTGATAAATAAATGAAAAATACCAAACCAGACTTATTGGCTAAAGGTTTTATTACATAAGATTGCATCATCAACACACTAAAAGCTGAAGACAGTGCTGAACAGTGAGTTCTCGGAAACTGTACTTAAAGCTCGACAGACCTGCAAAGCTCACAATGATTTCGAAGTCTCTTGATGAAGGCAGCGAACATGATGTATCTTGTGCTCACAACACTTAAAATTTAGGGGTGTGCAAATTAATGTAATTTGCTCTTTTGGTTAATTACGTGGAATTTCAGGAAAAATATACAGAAACATGTAGCCTTATAATTGTACGCATAATCAGTCCTCGAGTCACTTTTGATACAAGGAAACATTCCAGACTATAAAATACAGCGAAAAACATAATTGCGGTGAACAACAGCTGCTTGTTCTCAATGTTCCTGCACTCCAGCATTATAATTTTTCAATGAAAGGGAAGAGGATGTGGCCTTACGGCTAGAGCTGCCGACATTGGAGCTGGGGAATGAGGTTCGAGCCTTGGCGTCACTTTAGCATCCTGTTATTCTGGACAAATCACTTAGGGCCTCAGAGGCCCTACAGGCACTTTTGCACTGCCGGAACATCACTTTTTTGACGGTCCGGTGGCGCAATGTGCCCCTGGCATATTTATAAGGCCACGTAAAGCCATGTTACGTGGCTTTTCATGGCCTTATAAATATGTGCCCCCTTCACGCAGAAAACTGAGTGAAAGGGGCGTTCCATGGGTGTTGCTGGGGGCGTTCCCAGCAACATCCATGGCTTTTTCACACTGCCCCAGATTTCCTAGAAATCGTAAGTCTGAGGCAGTGCCAAAAACGTACACCTCCCCAGGGGAGGCGTAAGGGAGGCCCAACGGGGAGAAATATCTTTATTTCTCCTCGTTTTTCCTCTTTCTATGTGTGCGGCATTTGCAGCACACATAGAAAGAGGAAAAAAACTCTTTTGATTGTTTTTATGCAGGAAGGTATCCCTTCCTGCACAAAATTAATCAGCCCTGCAACGCAGGTACCCTTGCACCATGGTGCAAAGGTGCCTGCATTGGCGCACGGCAGCCCATTGTGCACCGGGGAGAAGGACAGGAATACGCCGTATCTAATAGATATGGCCCATTCCTGCCCTTTTCTTTTGCCATAGGGCAGCTCAGTAGCAAGGCCTGCTGCGCTGCCCTACGGCAAAAAAACTCATAAATTAGGCTCAAAATCTCCTCGTGCCTACCAAAAATGAATGTGTCCTTATGTAACGTAACTGGTGCTCTTGTAAAGTGCTCCAATACCTTTGGGTCGAGTTCGAGCTATATAAATCTGGAAAAAAACAAAAAACTAAATGAACGACGGTGTAATTATGTGATATGGTGTAGTGGCATAATTTCGGGGGATGTCGTGTAACACGAACACACCGAAAATATGCCAATCATGCCAGCTAATTTAAATGTAGCCTCAGCCTATTAAAAATTCAAGTGTAACAACTAAAAGAGAGGGCCATTCTACCTGCACTCACAAGCTTTGAAGGATCGAATCCAACCACTAGAGTCCCTCTGGAGATCTGCGCAGCAATACAGAGGCTCACAACAGCAGCATACCCGTTGATTCTTCATATGAAGGAGACAGCCTTGAAGAACTTAACTGACACCAAGGAATGTAGATCCCGGGAATAGTGTCAAGTACCTCACAGTGTAAAAGATATCTGTGCAAAGATCAATAGGACATCAGCACGCGTTGCTGTCCTGTCAGACTCAGCAGAAATATGAGAACCTCGCCAGATACAAGCTTGACACCAACCCAGGGGAGTAACGCAGGCCGCTGCAGGTGAGGGGTGGGGGGGCGGCAACCCTCCAGAGTGCCACTAACCCTTCTGGGGGTCCCCTATTCATCCAATGCCAATGCATATCTGTAAGATACAGACGGCTCGGGGACCTCTCATCATATTCTGCAGAAGGGCCCCGCCATTTTGTGTTACAACAGTGTCCCACCCATTGATGCAGCAAAGGTACCCTGTGCCCTGATGCAGGAAAATGAAACAAGTCCCTGGCACACCCCAGCGGGGGAGTGAAAGACAGCCATAATTGGAGCACACTGGATCCTCCCCTCCTCTGGAACCTGGTGCCACCTGTATCTACTGAACGAATCATAGTTGGCGCTCATTCAGGTACTGGCTGAACTGGGATTGCAAGATCCAAGGTATGTCAGTGCAAATGCAATACCATGGAAAATAAGAGATTTCTAGGGGAACTGGGACTCTAATTACCGATTGCCTCTTGTAATTCCTTGTTTCTAATCGAACCCCCAGTGTCCCACTTGATATCTCTGGTCCAGCTGCTCACCAGAGTTATCATAGTTCCATATAGGGAATTCAAAAAGGGTGGAGTTACCTGAGAATAGAATAGGTTCTCCTAATGAGGCCTATTGAGGCTTTCTGTGACCTGAGCCAAATGTAAACCTAGTGGGAAATAAACTATGCGGGGCCAATGCACAAAGTCAATTGTGCAAGTAAATTCACATTACACATGTAAATAGCCTTATTTAGAAGTGAAAGGTATTCACAAATGGTGTCCTGACACTCATAATTTGATTTACCAGGATATAAAATAATCTATGGTTGGGGTGTGGGCAATCAAGGGAAGAGATGCCCTGGAAAGTTTGGGTACTTTTACAAATTTCACAGTACATGGGTTCTCATAAATGTTTTTCCATCCTATTTCCCTCCCTCAAGACAGTTGTGGAATGCAAAATGTTGCCCCCCCCCCCGAATATCACATAATTCAGAGATATTTATAGACCTAGGATTGTATGAGGTACCCTGATGTTTGGGGGATGCAGGACCCTTTGTTATGCCTCTGCCCAAATATGTAGTTTGACATTTACTCCATCAATAGCAAGAGTGAATATGTTGCCAAAGGTGGGAATGGATCATCTCCAAAGTTGGTGAGGGTTTCATCCCAATCCTTATGGTGAAAAAGATAAAAGACAATGAACAATGTCATTTCTCAAATTAGATGGTATTTCCCCTGTGAGAAGTTGGCCTGGCATATGCTGTCCACTAATTATAGTGGGCACCTTGCACCAGTCCAAACAACCCCTTATTGGAGATAGGTTAAAGACAACCTTATTGAAAGCTATCCTAGTGGTAGCTATGGAGAGCAGCCTTCAGGCTAAGTCTTGAAGGAATGTAAAGCAGCTTGTTTTACCAGTCTATAATCTCTTGAGTGACCAAATGAAAGAGCACCACACCAGGTATATATTCAAAATATATGTATTTATTGCTAAACACACCCCTCTAGTCTCTTTATGAGGCTAGAGTTCGAAATACATAAGTTATAAGTTATCAAATCACAGTAATAGCACAAATACACGTTTGGGCCCTAGGGGCGTACCAAACTATATACCAATAAAGTGGTATGCGAACCACGACTGAACTAGACACTAGGCCTAGAGCCTCTAGAAGTGCTTGGACCACAAGGAACCACCCAAGGTAGTGACACAGGGGACCTACGGGAGACGCGTGCAGTGTAAATACACAACCGCGATACGCCGTTGACTTCTATGGAGAAAGTCGGGATCGGGAAATTATAGAAAAGGGACACTTAAAAGAGGACTAGGACAAAACCCTTTGAGATCTAGGACTTTGAAGAGTCTCTACCCACGGGAGCACCGGAGTACTCGTGTTACCTCACCCAGGGAAGCCGGGTGCATAGGTGCCTTTCGGGGTCGGGTTTCGTCGTCGATTCGAATGGCGATCTGCTGCAAAGTGCTGCTGGCGGCCAAGAGAAAAGTGTCCGGGTGGATCCAAGAGTGGATCAGAGTTCTGAAGAACCTGAAAGCAGAGGGGACAGAGTCTGGGTCACTAGCCAGTGACCAGGAAGGCGATGGACAGATGCCCACCGATGTCGAGTGCTTCAGGTGCGTTGACGGTCGTCTTGACTCTTCAGCCACGAGGTCCAGGAGGCGTTGTCGGCGACCAGGAGCAGGATTCGGGCTGGTACACAATGTCTGTCGAGTGCTGAGGTGTCGGCGACCAGATTGGACCCAACAAGCCTTGGCAACAGCAAGTCTCGAGGAAGATGTAGATCGTCAATGGTGCAGACCAGCAAGGTTTGTGGAACTCACCCAGCGAAGATAAATGAGGGCAGACCTGGAGCAACCAGGATGCCAAGTAAGAAAAGGATTGGCCTTCGTTAAGGGCTACTAGCCAACGGGCTAGCGACCGCAAAGGAGGCTCATGACGCCGCACGTGGAGCTGGCTTACAGGACACTCGTGGATTGGGGGCCAGTGATCTTCGGTGCAGGTAGTGCTGGAGGCTAGGGCTACTCGGAGCCCAAAGCACGACTTCTTGGAAGACCCAGAAGATGGTGCACTTGCAAATGTGCTCGGTGTCCAGGGGTCACGGTCTCAAGTCACCCACGATAGCCACGGGCCTCAGCTTTGCTGGGGACTCAGGGTAGCCTCGGGGAAGTCTGAGAATCTACCTCTGGTGATGCAATGACTTCGGCGTCCGACGGGAGCTTCAGAAATGCGAACCGGACAGATGCTTCTTTGGTGCCTGCCAAGCAGGGGAGTCAATCCTTGACCCCAAGGGAGATTCTTCAGTCCTCTAATCTTGTCGTAGAGCGTCGAAGGTCCAGGATTCAGTTTCAGAGTTTCGTCCAGGTATAATCTAATCTTGCTGTGGCAAGGGTTCCCCATTTTAACCAGTAAACAGGGAGGGACTAACTCTATGACCCCACCTATGGGAGGGTCAAGGGAGGGGGTGGCTACACCCACTTCCCTTTGTCCAGTTTCGTGCCAGAGCAGGGGCAGGTAGCCCCTGAGCTGGTTTGAACTGGCATATGCACAGAGGAGCCTTTTGCTCCCCAGTGCAGGACTTCAAAGCACTCTAAGAGTGCACCCACCCAGCCCCAATACCCATTATCCTGTCTGGGGAGGTGGTCACACCTCCCTGCAACAGGAAACCTATTGTCCAGGCCTCCCCTGCCGGAGTTTCGTCCAGCAGCAGGAGGCCAGACTTGTGTCTGTGGCAGCAGCATCCATTTTGTGATGCCAGGGCTTCAGAAAGAAGTTACCGGGTAAGCCAGAGTTAACATGTCTTTCCCTCTAGAAGGGTGGAATGCTACCCCCGCCGCCAGGATTGGCGGGGGGTAGTATTCCAAGATGTTTGACACCAAACACGACATGTTTAGGTGCAGCCATTCCAAAGTTAGCATTTTACCGCGAGGATATAATGCGCTTAAGAGTATATGGTCAGGCTGCACTACAAACAGCATCAGAGATGGTCTCCGAACGCTGCAGAGGGGCCCTGCTCATGCAGGGGCACCCTCTCACATAGGAACCATGCACTCTGCCTTTAGGATTGATAAGGCCTGCCTTAGGAGTGACTTATAGGTTTATATGTGTGTATGTATTTAGTGATATAGGTAACCTATATCACAGTAAGGAGTGCATGCACCACCTTACCCAGGCTGCAGTAGCAGACCTGTGGTGTCAGTTTGGATGGCCTTGCAGGGGTGGCATAATACATGCTGCAGCCCCTGGTAGGCCTCTGAGGTACCTATGCCCTTGGTACCTAGTATACCATATACTAGGGACTTCTAAGGGCACTCCAGATTCCAATCAGAGATGTGTCTAAGGCACATGGAAACCTTTTTACAGAGAAAGCAGATAGACTGGGGCCCTGAATAGCAGGATCCCAGTCCAACTAAGTCATAAACCAGCAAAACACCATAAAAAAAGTGGGGGCAACCATATAGTCAGATTCCACCTTCCTACATAACCCCCCCCCCCCCCCAACGAAAGGAGATAAGGCTAACCTTGGCCAGTTGAGCCTTCATTGACTAAGTGGTCATATAAGGAAGCACCTGCACTAGCATGGTTGCCCCCTGTCTTATGGTCCACTAAGCAATCCCTCACCCTAAGGGTATAAGAGGGTCTCCACCATGGGGAATCACTACCTGTGGTGTGCTTAGGTAAAGTACAAGGCTGGTGAGGTGTCTGAGTAGGGAAGTGAGGCCCTAGGAATGTTGGCCTCAGTTTCCTCAGATCACTGGTCACCATGTATGCCTGTCTTTCCATGACTGAGTTGCACTTTGCTCTAAGGGTCAACCTTTGGCTGCCTACAGCTGGGGTTGTGTCCCTTTGGATGGACTACTGGAGGGACAGGGCAGGTTTGGAACCTTCAGGTCCCAGGTTTGTCCTTGCCTACCAGAGTCCTTCTGGGGGAGGTCCCTACATAAAGGCATGGGGGATCCCTCAGTGTGTAGAGGAGTTTTCACCTGGCTAGGGCTACTAGACTGGGTGCCCCTAATCTGCTGATGGGGGGGTTCCTCTGGACAGGGGGCCCTGGGGGGTCCACTGACTTCCCTGACCTGTGCAGGCCTGGGCTGGCTGAGGCATGGTAGAGAGGGGCAGGTTACCTGCTCCAGACTGGGTACCACCTTGGAAGGGTCCTCTGCCATCAGGGGTGTGGCCAGGCCAGGCCAGGCCTGACTACCTCTGGGGCAGTTCCTTCACTAGGGGTAGGGTCAGTTCCCTGAGGAGGCTGACCCTTACCTACTGTCTGGAGGGAAGAAGACGTTTCTTCAACCCTTGTGCTCTCTTTTGGGGGAGAGTGGGCCATTCTTCCAGGCTCCATCTCTCCAAAATCTTGGGCTGGGGCTGTGGCATCACAGCCCCACTAACCTTTACAGGGACGCCCAGCATCCTGAGATGGGTTTGGTGTTCAACTTCAGCCCAGGCTGAAATCTCCAGATCATTGCCCATCAGGCAATCTACAGGTAAGGTGGGGGACACTGCCACTCTCTTTGGGCCTGTGACCCCCTCCCAGCTGAGATTGACTATGGCCATGGGGTGATCTGTTCTGACACCATCAATGTTGGTCACCTGGTATTTAAACTCAGGTAAAAGCTGGTGAGGGGGACTAGTTTCCCTGCCACCATGGTGACACTAGCCCCTGTGTCCCTAAATGCCACAGCTTTCTGACCATTAATTATTGGCTCCAATCTGTACCTGCCCAATGCTATGGGACCCATGGTAAAGGTGGCAAATCCTATACCACCATCAGAGTCAGAGGAGTCAGTTGAGGGGTCCCTGTCTAAACTAGGGCCCACCTCTGTTCCTCTTGCAAAAGCACCTAACCTTTTGGGTGCACTACTCCCAACTGGAGGATTACTACTGGTAGTACCAGGAGGGGTGGTAGTAGTTGTGGGAGGAACATTTTCTTTATTGCCAATCCTGGGGCAACTGGGATTAGTTTTCCAGTGCCCAGGCTTTTTACAGACATGGCAATATGGTTTATTTTCAGGAGAGGAAGGAGTTTGGGACCCACCCCCAGAAGAGGAATTTTGGGGCCCTGTAGGGGACTTATCCTTAGATGTATCCCCACCTTTCTCTTGGGACTTAGTAGAATCTTTCTTCTGGTCACCACCCTGATTTCTAGTTTTTACTCTGGTTCTGACCCATTTGTCTGCCTTCTTTCCCAATTCTTGGGGAGAGGTCAGATCAGAGTCCACCAGATACTGGTGCAAAAGCTGGTTTTGACAATTATTAAGGATCTGCTCCCTCATAATCAAATTGTACAATCCTAAAAAGTCATGCACTTTGTTGCCATGTATCCAACCTTCCAGAGCCTTTGTAGCACAATCTACAAAATCAACCCAGTCTTGAGTCTGAGCTTTTTGGGTGTCTCTGAACTTCAACCTATACTGTTCAGTGGTTAGGCCAAACCCATCTATCAGAGCACTCTTCAAGACTGTGTAATTGTCAGCATCCTCTTCTCTTACAGTGAGGAGCTTGTCTCTACCTTTGTCTGCAAAGGAGAGCCACAAGATTGCTGCCCGCTGCCTCTGGGGGACCTTCTGAACTTTACAGGCCCTCTCCAGTGCAGTTATCCATTTGTGGATGCCATCCCCACTCTGGTAGGGAGGGACAATCTTGTTTAGGTTTCTATGGTCATAAGACCTGTCCCTATCTCTAGGGATATTGCTGCCACCATGGGACTCTAGTCCCAACTTTCTTCTCTCTCTAAGGAGATCTAGGGATTCCCTATCTAAAGCCAATTGCTTTTTTCTGATTTCCAGCTGAGTTTCCTCATACTGGACCAGTCTGGCTCTTCTCTCATGAGAGGATTCCCTCCTGTGAGAGGAGATAGAGCTCCCTATGGAGGTGCCAGAGTGGTTAGACTCCTGAGAAGGAGATCTAGACTTCCTGGGCACACTCTTAATCCTTCCTGGGGGGACAAAGAGGGCATCATTCTGATCATCCTCATCATCTTCCACAGGAGGGATTGGGTTATCCAGGTCAGGGTCATTGTCACCCTCCTGGCCAGTCTCAGAGGGGGCCTGGGGGTATTGGTACCCCTGGCCTCCTCCTCTTCTTCTGCCCCACCCTCAGCTCCTACCCCTTCAGTCCCTACAGGTCTTACTAAGGTCATAAGCCACCAACAACTCCTTGAGGTGTTGGGTGGTGGGGCTTTGGCCTGTCCTTATTTTTCTCAAGTTGCATAAAGCTCTCAATTCCAAGAATGGGAGTGTATCATACTTGGAGGGTGGAAGCTCAATGGCTTCCTGCAAGGATTCTTTGGATCCTGCCCTTAAAGACATTACTAGTGTGGTGTGGTGTATGCACTACCTACTCTAGTGTGGCCTACTAAACTCTCTTGAGTTGTAGAAAGGGTTGTGCTATCCCTTAACACACAACTCTAAGTTCAGTAGAACTTACTGTATTCTAAGCTTATTATATGTACCTTAGGTACCTTTAGTGGTTTTCAGTTGATCAATTCAATTGAGATTATCTGGTAAAACAATAGCAAGCTGGAATCCCACACGCTGCACACCAATGTGAGAAGTTGGCCTGGCATATGCTGTCCACTAATTATAGTGGGCACCTTGCACCAGTCCAAACAACCCCTTATTGGAGATAGGTTAAAGACAACCTTATTGAAAGCTATCCTAGTGGTAGCTATGGAGAGCAGCCTTCAGGCTAAGTCTTGAAGGAATGTAAAGCAGCTTGTTTTACCAGTCTATAATCTCTTGAGTGACCAAATGAAAGAGCACCACACCAGGTATATATTCAAAATATATGTATTTATTGCTAAACACACCCCTCTAGTCTCTTTATGAGGCTAGAGTTCGAAGTACATAAGTTATAAGTTATCAAATCACAGTAATAGCACAAATACACGTTTGGGCCCTAGGGGCGTACCAAACCATATACCAATAAAGTGGTATGCGAACCACGACTGAACTAGACACTAGGCCTAGAGCCTCTATAAGTGCTTGGACCACAAGGAACCACCCAAGGTAGTGACACAGGGGACCTACGGGAGACGCGTGCAGTGTAAATACACAACCGCGATACGCCGTTGACTTCTATGGAGAAAGTCGGGATCGGGAAATTATAGAAAAGGGACACTTAAAAGAGGACTAGGACAAAACCCTTTGAGATCTAGGACTTTGAAGAGTCTCTACCCACGGGAGCACCGGAGTACTCGTGTTACCTCACCCAGGGAAGCCGGGTGCATAGGTGCCTTTCGGGGTCGGGTTTCGTCGTCGATTCGAATGGCGATCTGCTGCAAAGTGCTGCTGGCGGCCAAGAGAAAAGTGTCCGGGTGGATCCAAGAGTGGATCGGAGTTCTGAAGAACCTGAAAGCAGAGGGGACAGAGTCTGGGTCACTAGCCAGTGACCAGGAAGGCGATGGACAGATGCCCACCGATGTCGAGTGCTTCAGGTGCGTTGACGGTCATCTTGACTCTACAGCCACGAGGTCCAGGAGGTGTTGTCGGCAACCAGGAGCAGGATTCGGGCTGGTACACAATGTCTGTCGAGTGCTGAGGTGTCGGCGACCGGATTGGACCCAACAAGCCTTGGCAACGGCAAGTCTCGAGGAAGATGTAGATCGTCGATGGTGCAGACCAGCAAGGTCTGTGGAACTCACCCAGCGAGGGTAAGTGAGGGCAGGCCTGGAGCAACCAGGATGCCAAGTAAGAAAAGGATTGGCCTTCGTTAAGGGCTACTAGCCAATGGGCTAGCGACCGCGAAGGAGCCTCATGATGCCGCACGTGGAGCTCGCTTACAGGACACTCGTGGAGTGGGGGCCAGTGATCTTCGGTGCAGGTGGTGCTGGAGGCTAGGGCTACTTGAAGCCCAAAGCACGACTTCTTGGAAGACCCAGAAGATGGTGCACTTGCAAATGTGCTCAGTGTCCAGGGGTCACGGTCTCAAGTCACCCACGATAGCCACGGGCCTCAGCTTTGCTGGGGACTCAGGGTAGCCTCGTGGAAGTCTGAGAATCCACCTCTGGTGATGCGATGACTTCGGCGTCCGACGGGAGCTTCAGAAATGCGAACTGGACAGATGCTTCTTTGGTGCCTGCCAAGCAGGGGAGTCGCTCCTTGACCCCAAGGGAGATTCTTCAGTCCTCTAATCTTGTCGTAGAGCGTCGAAGGTCCAGGATTCAGTTTCAGAGTTTCGTCCAGGTATAATCTAATCTTGCTGTGGCAAGGGTTCCCCATTTTAACCAGTAAACAGGGAGGGACTAACTCTATGACCCCACCTATGGGAGGGTCAAGGGAGGGGTGGCTACACCCACTTCCCTTTGTCCAGTTTCGCGCCAGAGCAGGGGCAGGTAGCCCCTGAGCTGGTTTGAACTGGCATATGCACAGAGGAGCCTTTTGCTCCCCAGTGCAGGACTTCAAAGCACTCTAAGAGTGCACCCACCCAGCCCCAATACCCATTATCCTGTCTGGGGAGGTGGTCACACCTCCCTGCAACAGGAAACCTATTGTCCAGGCCTCCCCTGCCGGAGTTTCGTCCAGCAGCAGGAGGCCAGACTTGTGTCTGTGGCAGCAGCATCCATTTTGTGATGCCAGGGCTTCAGAAAGAAGTTACCGGGTAAGCCAGAGTTAACATGTCTTTCCCTCTAGAAGGGTGGAATGCTACCCCCGCCGCCAGTATTGGCAGGGGGGTAGTATTCCAAGATGTTTGACACCAAACACGACATGTTTAGGTGCAGCCATTCCAAAGTTAGCATTTTACCGCGAGGATATAATGCGCTTAAGAGTATATGGTCAGGCTGCACTACAAACAGCATCAGAGATGGTCTCCGAACGCTGCAGAGGGGCCCTGCTCATGCAGGGGCACCCTCTCACATAGGAACCATGCACTCTGCCTTTAGGATTGATAAGGCCTGCCTTAGGAGTCACTTATAGGTTTATATGTGTGTATGTATTTAGTGATATAGGTAACCTATATCACAGTAAGGGGTGCATGCACCACCTTACCCAGGCTGCAGTAGCAGACCTGTGGTGTCAGTTTGGATGGCCTTGCAGGGGTGGCATAATACATGCTGCAGCCCCTGGTAGGCCTCTGAGGTACCTATGCCCTTGGTACATAGTATACCATATACTAGGGACTTCTAAGGGCACTCCAGATTCCAATCAGAGATGTGCCTAAGGCACATGGAAACCTTTTTACAGAGAAAGCAGATAGACTGGGGCCCTGAATAGCAGGATCCCAGTCCAACTAAGTCATAAACCAGCAAAACACCATAAAAAAAGTGGGAGCAACCATATAGTCAGATTCCACCTTCCTACATCCCCAAGCACAAATGGAAGTGGAAATTCCTCATATAGCAAGTACAATACACAAACGTTTTCAACACTTGCAGCGTTCCGGTCATTCTCTGGGTTGTGACTTAATGAAATCCAGAAATTTACATCCATGCAAGATCCTAATCCTGCGAATTTCCACACGTTTCAATTAATTATTCCCTATTAATTCCTCACTAAAAGGTGCAAAGTCAAATAGCTCAAGGTTGTCATGAGAAGAGTCTGAAGCAACAAGAACACGTGTGGCTTCTAAAAAGATGTGTATGCAATTAAACATACATAAGAATTGCTGGTCCCAGGGCGCCCTCTGTTGTAGGTTATGTGACAAGTCCCTCCTTATACACGTTGCGCCCCTATTAATTAGAGATGATAGTCATCCGTTACCGAGTGTTGCCTGAGCAATCGTGAATTATATTTTAATAGAGGCTATGGAGCAAAGGAGTTCCAAATGCTAATGCCATTGTAGCCTTCTTTTAGCAATGAACTACCAGGTTTCACTCTTAGGCAGCATTACATGGCTAAAGTTCACTGGCACTAACCCTGGCTTTGTCGTTCCTTATCCATACGCAAAATGTCCTAAACATCTGGGACCATATTTATGACCTGGTTTATGTGGTGCAAGAGCGACACAAACCTTAAGTCAGATTTATGAAGCCACGCAAAGCCATTTTGCATGGCTTTGATTGGCTTCAAAAATATGGAGTAACACAACTCCGCACAAATCACTGTGTTGAGTTCCTCTTCCCTGGGTAGGCATTCCATGAGCATTGTGTGGGTGTTCCCACCAACTCCCATGGTTTGTGATGCATTCCCAGATTTACAAGACCTGGTAAACCTGGGAATGCACCAAAAAGATACACCTCGCCAGGAGAGGTGTAATGAGGAGAAATATCTTTATTTCTCCTCGTTACTTCCTCTTTCTATATATGCGGCATTCTGTAGCACAAATAGAAAGAGGAAAACGCCTCTCTGGATTGTTTTTGTGCAAGAAGGTGCCCCTTCCTGCACAAAAGCAATCCTGCCTACAACACAGACACTCTTTTACCATGGTGCAAGGGTGCCTGCGTTGAAGCTAGGCAGCCAAAAAGGCGCAACCGCAAGGGGAAAGGACAGGAAGGCGCAGCATTGGATACATACTGTGCATTCCTTTCCTGCCCTCTCCCTGTGACGCAGGGCAGCTCAGCAAACTGAATTGCTGCAGTACCCCGTGCCACCAAACTCATAAATATGCCCCCCCGTCTTCAGAAACCTGTTACAAAATATATTTTCTAGTATGTATGCTTATGTGTACATATGTACAAGTTTGTCTATATCAGTGCCCTAGTATCTGTACCTAGTGAGGGATAGGGAGTGTAGCAGTTGAAGGGGAGATTAGATCATATGAACACTACACAGAGAAGGGAGGGATGATTCGTGGTTGTGTACACTAGGGTGGGGAAGTGGAAGCAGGATTCCGCTTGCTGGGCTGGCAGCCAGAGAGGCTAAAAGGGTCTTTATTATTGGGTGATGAGGTGCCTTTGAAGAAGAGGGTCTTTAGTAGGCCTGTCTGAATTTCAGTGTTGTCAAATGTTGCAACAAATTTGAAAAAATTGTGGGAAATTTTACCAAACCAAGTTTTACAGGACTTTACGCAAAAAATGAACTCAAGGGCATAGTTTGCATTTAAAAGTTATTTAGAATATTAGCAAGAGTACTTTTTCGAGTAGAAAACGTGGCCTGCAATAAAGTTTCAGCTCGAATCATTCCTGCAGCTGGAATTTGGTGCGGAGATACTAGCCAGAATCCGGTCCCTTGAAATACTTACACAAAATTTCGGCACACTCATAATGAAGGCCCATGCGCAGAAAGGCTTTGCATGACAATGAAATTGCATCAGTGGCACGAACAGGAGAGCCAAGATGTGTTTAGATTCAGTGAACGTGAAAAAAAAAGCACAGCTCACCGTGGCAGGTGTTTTTCTACAAAAGTAAGTAATGATTGCACTTCACATCATGCATGGTGTAGGAAATGTGTATTTAAGAGTGTGCTGGATCGTTGATGGTGAGCTTATGGGAGAAAAGAAATTTGTTGGAAAAATGGGAAGGTGAAGAAGAAGATGAAAGATGTGGTTGTGCCAAAATTCATATGTGAGTATTGACACAGAGCACGTTTTTGAATAGCTAGTGCTCAGTAGTTCCTTTTTTAATCTTCAAATTTAGATTTACTCCTGGTGAAGCTGAAAAAATAACAGCCTCACCACTTGTTAAATTTGTGGTTGCCTGGTGTGTTATATACAGGGGGTGAGCTGTGCCAGGCCCTTGCCCCAAAACACTTTCGCTTTGGAACAAATTATCTCCTAAGGAGGCGATAGATGAATGTGAGTGCCTGCTGGCTGTGATCCAGTGGATTCACAGTGATGTTAGCCTAAAAGTCTCATTTTAGAAAAAGTGTCTGTTAGACCTGTCAGCCTTAAGGTGGTCTTCCCCCCAACTTTTTGGCTTCCTCCTCCATTGTTTCTCACATCGTTTTTGCTGGCCTTCGGGTTCTGAGCACTTTACCACTGCTATCCAGTGCTAAAGTGCATGTACTCTCTCGTCGAAACATGGTAATATTAGCTTATACCCAATTGGCATATTTTATTTACTTGTACGTCCCTAACAAATTACTACTATGTGTACCCAGGTCCTGTAAATTAAATGCTACTAGTGGGCCTGCAGCACTGATTGTGCCCCCCACTTAAGTAGCCCTCCAGAAATGTCTCAGGCCTGCCGTTGCAGAGCCAGTGTGTACAGTTTAAACTGCCATTTCAACCTGACAAAATAAACCTTTTGTCATGCCCAAAGCTTGATTTTAATGCATTTATGTTACCTCTAGGGAAGGCCCTGGAGATCCCAGAGGGCAGGGTGAAATGTATTTAAAAAGTACAACATGTACTTTTAAGTTTTACATGTCCTGGTAGTGAAAAACTCTTACATTTGTTTTTCACTACTGCAAGGCCTATCTCTCCCATAGTATAGCATTGGAGTTGCCTTATTACATTTTATAAGTGTAATTTCCAAATAGAAAGAGATAACCTGATCTAGTTTGGTGTCTCTGGAATCCTAATTTAAACTCCTAAAGTATGGTGAAGTCGGATTTTAAATTACAATTCTGAAAATGTGACTTTTAGAAAGTTGGCATCACAATAGGAGCTTAGGTGTGACTGGGTGGGCCATCACTGGCAGGAAGGGACAAAGGAGCTGGGCCCAGCCTCACTTACACATCAATAGGCTGTATCCTTTCTCCACACAAAGGGCCTAATGACCCTGCATTGTCACCTCAGCCAGCTTGGAGCCAGGACAGGAGAGGTATGGAATTCCCTGCTCCTCAAAGGCACTGTCTAGAAGCTTCTCCCGCCTTCCAGTACTAGGGCACCAGGGTATAAAAAGGGGACCCCACACACCAACTCTTCAGTACACTTCAGGACCTCTGGATACTCTGTTAGGAAGGACTGCTGTGATGCTTCAAGGACTGCCACTCTGGTGAACTGCTGCTCTAAATAAACTGCTGCCCTGCTGTGTTGCCCTATTGCTTGCTACCCTCTGCCTTGGTGAGAGGGACTGGACCTGCGTCTCTTGAACACAGAACCCAGAGTGACTTCAAGGGCTACTTGGCTGTCCTCCTGATCTGAAACCTCCGGGACATAACAGGCTTGCAACCATCTGCACCTGCCAAGTGGTGCCACCCCAGTCCTGGACCTTTGGAAGTGGGCTTAAGGTGCTTGCCAGCCCCTGTAGATCCAGTGGATTCAATGCATCTTCTCTGTTGAGCGGTGCATCTCCGAGGAGAACCAATGCATCTCCTCTGCTGAGAGGTGCATTCTCAAGCAGAACGGATGCATCGCCACTGCTGCATGGATTGGACCCAGCGCTAAGACTCGTATCGCCACTGCATCAGCATCACATTCAGTCTTAATGAAATGAGCTTTCAAAGGGGGGATCTATCCGTTGCATGTTCATAGCATGTAAATCTTTTTTTTTCTCCCTCCCCTGGGAAACCCGTTTGGCTGGCTTCTAGCCTTCCACTATTAGGGAACTTTTGTTTTTCCTTTTTGCTTAAGCAGTTTTTCGTTAAGCACTCCATGAGAGTGCATGTGTTCTCCATATCTCTCCTTCTCTCTCCCATGTGTTGCCCCCAAATGCCCAACCCACACATTCCATGTTTCTCTTTTCTGTACTTGTCCACCGCCCTCCTTTGTGCTCCTTGCTGTTCTCGCCTTTGAGTGCTTCTCCCAGTTCTCAGTGTTGTTCTCTGCCTCATGCAGTATGTTTCTCCTCATCTCCACCACCCCTTTGTTTTCTATTTTTAAAGTTTGTCCTTTCACACAAAAAAAATCTTACTTTTTGGGAATTTACCATTCCAAGCAGTCTCCGCCAACTTGGATCATTAAATAGTAAATTATAGCAACCTGCCCTGGTGTCATTCCTCTGTCCCATGCATGCGCCATCGTGTAAGTACACCAATGGAATTTCTTGACCCCAGAAGCGGTCACGTTATTGCGCTTTTCTTTGTTATTAATTTTTTTGGGACGATGCTGCATGGGAAGAAGCCCGCTGCTGTACAGCATTGCCAAAAACGCATTGGCAAAGCCAATATGCCCCAAAGGCGAGAACTATTGGGTTTGAAAATGCTTGTTTTAAAAAGGGAGAGTTGTCATCATGTTTCATAGTCTGAAGTACAACTCTTTAAATGGGCATATGTTGATGGCGGTGTCGTGGAGAAATTATTTTTAGGCGTTTTTGTTGACTTTGCTAGACCGGGTTTTCAAATGGAACAGTCTCCTCAGTGTCATCCTAAGGTTTCTGGGGGCCTTAGGCAAGACATACTTTTGGGGCCCCTGTTCAGAACATCATTGAGATTTATTACACATTTCCTGGTTATTCAAGCCCACAAAATCCCAAACTATACTGAATTAAATGTAAAACGTTCAAAAACTGGGTCTCACAAAAATAATTGAAATACGTCTTGCAGTGGCCACACCAATCCTTAAAATGACACTCAGTAGAGAGAGGCGGAGTAAGAGATACAGGAAGGCAGAGAGAGGCGAAGTGGTTTAGATAGTGAAATAGACATAATAGGCAGAGGTCAAAAAGAATGTTCACTTTCTCAGGGAGGCCCTTGGAAGGTGGGGGCCCTGGGCAATTGCCCAGTTTACTCATGCCTTGAACTGTCTCTGAGTCTCAACACTTCAACACAACTTCTCAGAGAAAACCTGTGGTTTGAGAAAAAACTCAAAATCTCTAGAGTGTATTGCACTCTTTAGTGAATTAATAATCTATTTGTTACAAATTCACTAAGGATTGCAATATAGTTCCAGTTCCCGCAGATAATTTTATGAGACGTATGAGGTGTAATGGCAAATGTGGCACACACAACTATGCTGGCACAGCACTGCCTAATGAATCACATTATTGACTGCTAAAGTGAAGCCGCCGCACTGAAAGAGTGATTTCATGTTTGAGGGAAATAGCTCATACACACTTTAGTGGGGAATAACAGTACAAAAAATATTAAAATCAACTAATATGTGCAAAGGCGCTGCTTTCCATTCTCAATGACACGCACTACACACCACATGGCAAATTATAAACCCCAATTTTACTATTTCCCTTTGTGAATGTATGTCACAATACATTTTAATATCTACCTGCCTTAATATCATACCCATGATATCGACTAAAAACATCATCAAGGCAGGTACATGCAGTGAAGTGTACTTTTATTTTTCTTAACTCCATACCTACTTACCTCGATAATTTTCTGCATTTTATGTTTTTGGCATGTCAATATTAAAATCATAATATCGTGTGATAGCACCCCTTTTGCACTTTCAACAAAAGTATATTTTATTCCAAGATAAAAGAATAATTGGATTATGTACTGGTATTGCACAGAGTTAAGCTATTTGCAAACATATCCACTGATCACATAAAAGAGAAGGATTGCAAACTGTAGAACACCCCCAATATCATAGTTTGAAAAAGCATCTACATATAGGGGTTGTCATGGTCATCCAACGGAGGCTGGGGGTAAAGGGGTTAGTCGGATCACCTCGTAGGGCTTCATTCCCCTGTATGTATGATGCTGTGACTGCAGAGAGGGTGGCGCCGCCTTCATTAGGCAAGTGGCGCCCGTCATGGTACTACAGGTCCCAGAATCCATTGGGACCCAAGGCTGGAAGGAAGATCAGGCACAGTCCGGGTTTCGATGCACTATAAAGCCCCTCACCTTCCTGGGGTCGGGACTTGACAATCTTGGCATTTCCTGGTAGATGATCCCGCCTGCGGGTGGTTTGATCCCCTGCTGCCTTGGAGGCTGTCCGCGTTTCGCTGCACTGGTTTCTCGTTTCCTGTTCGGGTGAGCCAGCCGCACCGGAGTTCGTCATTGCACACCACCAGCAGCAGTGGAGACCACAGGTATTGTTGACCTGAAGTCGGGAGCGAAGCGCAGGAGCGCTCCTCCCGCAACCGTGACAGTTGATTACCGCAGGTATCGTAGGCTCGAAGTCGGGAGCGAAGCGCAGGAGCACTCCTCCCACAACCTTGACTGTTTATTTGATGCCCGGCACCGTTGTTGGCTACAGCGGGTTCGCGTGGGCGGTTGGCTGTACTCGCTATGCTGTGCTTTTGTGATTAACAGCGGAAGAGTACATTAGGGCGCTGTGATTCTAACAGCGTGGGGTTTCTGGCAATTATACTTTTGGCCATTGGCTGCGAGAGAGCCCTGCTCCGGCTCTCACATCCAAAGGAACTGGTATCCTTTTTCAGGATTTTGGCAGTATTTGGGGGATCACTTTTTCCTGGATGTACCACTGTGAGCCTGATCGTGGCTTTGTTCTCTTTAATTATGATTCCTCACGTTATCAGAGATTAACCCTCAAACTTGGTCCACACGTGTCTCTCTGATTGAAATATGTCTATCTCTCTTGTCTAACGGATTATCATTTCATTCAAGATGACATATATTGCTGCATAAGTGTTTGTGAGTATGCGTAGCAGTACTGTACCTTCTAGTAAATTGCTGTGTATGTTATGCCCCGTACTGCATCTCACATATCTCTCTTCTTTTCTGTACCCAGCGCTTTCCTGTGGGGTGGCTTCTGAAGACATACCGAGATATTTGGCAAGATATAGGTATAAGAAGACACCAGCCTGAGCAGCATCGTTTGTTGTTTTATCCACTTCCCTTTTCCCCAGAGTGTTCCCTCTCAGAGCAGTGTGATAAGTACTCTGTGGGAGTTTACACACAGGGGAGTAGGGGGGCTTGCTTTGAACCATCGTCCCCGTTGGATGGCTTCCAAAGGTTAGTGGCACATTGTTGTTTGACATCCAGACAGGGGCTTATTTACAAGTCCCTTGCGCCACCGGTGCATCACTTTTTGTGATAAACCGGCTGCGCAGACTTCTGCCCCATATTTACAAGAACACGTAAAGCCACTCTGCGTGGCTTTTCGTGTCCTTGCAAATATGGCCCCTTTGCACGCAACACTTTGCATGAAAGGAGCATGCCATGGGTGTTGCTGTGGGTGTTCCCATTCAACATTTGCATGAAAGGGGCGTTCCATGGGTGTTGCTGTGGGTGTTCCCATTCAACACCCATGGCTTCTGCCACATTTCCAGATTTACGAGAAATCGTAAACCTGGAAATGTGTCAGAATGCTACGCCTCCCCAGGGTAGGCGTAGGGAGGCACAATGAGGAGAAATGTTTTAATTTCTCCTTGTTATCATTCCCCTCAACGCAGGCACCCTTGCACAGGCACCCTTGCACTATGGTGCAAGGGTGCCTGCGTCAGCGCTTGGCAGCAAATTGTGCGCCAGCACAGGGGAGAGCTAAGGGATCCGTCATATTGTTGTAGATATGACGCATCCCTGTGCTTTGGAATTAACGCAGAGCGGCTCACCCAAATGGCTTGCAGCACCGCGCTGCGTCAGTTTCTTGTAAATGAGGCCCATAATATGTTTAAAGATACTTTTGTTGAAACAAACACCTTCTAGGATGATATGACATAATGGTGATCATTTTAAAGGTTTTTAAGATGTACAAAGCCCATTAACAGTCGCAAAACTGCAATTCGCAAAATAACAGGGTTTGCAACTGCAAAAGGGCTTTAGCTAATGTACAAGAGCTTTTTCTCGAGCCGCAAAAAACTTTCCAACTCGTGGAAGAGCTTTTGTGATCTTTTTTATATTGCAGTTAGGAGGAGGAGGCGTGAGTTGTGATTTGGAAAGAAATGTATCAATAGTTTGAGACTGCAGCTGTGGTACCAAACCAACAATGAAATACTTACCTCCAAGTTGGGGTGGTATCTGATCTGCAAAGGGGCAGGTGTCCTCTTAGAACCCCTTTGCAAATCATGTCAGGGGCTTTGGAGCAGTCAATGGCCCTCTGAGTCTCCAGAACTGGCAACAGTAATACAATACTGCCCTGCTGAACTGGATACAATGCATGTATTTAGGTTTTCAGACGTGGACACAAAACTGTGAATATGGCCTCCATTGATGGCCAATAATCAAAAGAAGGGAGAAAATGGACCACTTTTCCTGCGTACCAGGGTCTTTGTTGTTCCATAAAAGCCCTCATTCACGTACACAAGATAGGGGCGGTATATCTTGGTTCTCCGCCTTTGTTTAACGTGACAGAATCATCATAGGGTTTATTCTGAGACTTTGCTGACCTCCACCTGGAGGAAGACCAACTGGTATTACAGTAGGGTCCAGAAATTGAGAGTGAAAAGAGGGTAAGTGCCCTTGTGAAGTGAATTTAAAATTCCCTACGCCACCTTATCGGAGGTACTTTAATGAAAAAGGTGGTGTGGAAAAATAAAAACAAAGGTGCGTGCGTGCGTATATGAAGTTACCAATCTACCGCACTGATGGTGGTCGACATGTTTCAGCCCCGTGGTTCATCTAGAGGCTTTCTTCAGGACCGGTGAGTATGTAGTGGCGTGTTGTGGCAACTACTATGGGTGGTTAACTTACCACTCTCATTTTGTAGAGTTGGGTCGGTTGTACCTATGACTGGAGATAAAAGAAAGGTGCAATTGTGTACTTTCTTCTTTGAACAATAAACCTAGTGCTGGTGATGCTCGTGTGGGCAATTAGCCTTTGGTTCTGACAGATTGGTCTGTGTTTACTGAGACTGCGATGGTATGTGAGGAAATTAGTGGTTTTGGTTAGGACTCCCATTATGATTCTAGTTACTCACATGTGTGGTGTGGGCGCTAGGGATAAAAAAAACGTGTCACTCGCTGTTCGTTGTTAGAGCAGGGTTCTCATTATGACATATGCTGTCAATAAAATTGCCCACACGAGCATCACCAGCACTAGGTTTATTGTTCAAAGAAGAAAGTACACAATTGCACCTTTCTTTTATCTCCAGTCATAGGTACAACCGACCCGACTCTACAAAATGAGAGTGGTAAGTTATCCACCCATAGTAGTTGCCACAACGCGCCACTACATACTCACCGGTCCTGAAGAAAGCCTCTAGATGAACCACGGGGCTGAAACATGTCGACCACCATCAGTGCGGTAGATTGGTAACTTCATCTACGCACGCACCTTTGTTTTTATTTTTCCACACCACCTTTTTCATTAAAGTACCTCCGATAAGGTGGCGTAGGGAATTTTAAATTCACTTCACAAGGGCACTTACCCTCTTTTCACTCTCAATTTTTGGACCCTACTGTAATACCAGTTGGTCTTTCTCCAGGTGGAGGTCAGCAAAGTCTTAGAATAAACCCTATGATGATGCTGTCACGTTAAACAAAGGCGGAGAACCAAGATATACCGCCCCTATCTTGTGTACGTGAATGAGGGTTTTTTACGGAACAACAAAGACCCTGGTACGCAGGACAAGTGGTCCATTTTCTCCCTTCTTTTGATTATTTGTATCTTCATTTGGAAGCCGAATGGACCACTGCTTCTTCTTCCCTCCTTCCTGATTATACTCCATTGATGGCCTTCAGCACTGGAAACAATCAGAACTGAGAAAACAGGTCACTCCAGATTAGGCCTCAAGAATTGAACACATCACCCCAGATGAGGATTCCTGCACAGTGCACAGTATGCCATTTATGGCACCCCTTTTCAGATCTAATTTCCAAATTTGGACAAAGTATGACAAATGTCATCTCTAGAACTGAATATCACGGAAAATGTGGCATCCAAAGGTGACTGCAGCAATTTAATTTGGCCTTCTGAATCAAGCACATTACTACAGAGGAGACTTTCAGAGTTTATACAATACTCATGGTGAAGCCACAGAACAGGACACTGTAATACATATGATACCTTCAGAACGGGATAAAATATTGCAGATTCAGCTTCCAGAACTAGACACTACACATCGGATAATGTCTTGAGATATGGACAGAATGCTCAAGATGCAGTCACCAGAAGTTAGAATAAAAATTCAAATAAAGACTTCAGATGTGGATACATTCCTCAAATGAGAACTTCATAAATGGGCAAAAATCTCTGGATGAGCCCTTCAGGACAGAATGCTACACTAAAGATGTGGAATCCAGATCAGGACCCGATGTCCCAGAGGTGGAGTCCTGTACGAGGCATAACACTGTAGTTGTGTCCTCTATAACAGAGTTGATCCCAAGAACTTGATTAGATGAGGCATTCTAATCTAGAATAAAAACGTCATACTTGCTCTCCAAAACTGAGCACAGTTAAGATTTGCAAACTTGAGACAGTATGCCACATGTGAACTCTAGAACTGTACACAACTTTCCAGACGTGATCTTGAGAACTGTAAACCACACACCTAATGTGCCTTTGAAATGCAGTAACAATACCCATATTTGACCTCCAGAAATCATGCGATCTGATCTTTAAAATTCAATTTAATAAAAAAAGAGGCCTTCCAGGCCTGGGCACAGCAATTTGCAGGTAGCAGACAGAACTGCAAACAACACTCTAGACAAAGCCCTCAAGACTAGACAAAACAATCCAGACGATGTGTTGAGAAAAGAAGAAAGCACTCGAGTTTGGGATTCTCAGAACTTGTTGCAACAATCCAAATGAAGTTTCCAGAGCTAAAGACAGACGTTCAGATCGGATCTCCAGAACTGAACACAATGCTGTGATTTATTTTTGTTGAAGATGATAATGTCTACGATATGCTGCCTGTTGCTGATGGTACTCCGTAAGGAATGTTACGCTGCTCATTCATTGTTGCCCAGTACAGTGCACCAATACCTTTTATGGAGCCGTGTTTTATAAACAAATGCAAAATAAATAAATAAAAACATACTGCAGATGAAGCTTCAAGAACTGTACTTATTACACAAGGGTTGGTCTCCAGAAATGAACACAACACTCCAACTGGGATATCAGACACAATATTCCAGATTAATCCTACAAAACTGGGCACAATGCACTCTGTCATATTCAGAACAGGGCACACAACAACAGAGTGGAACTCTGGAAATGGACAATACACCAGATGCAGCACACACAACTGAACACAATATCACCTACGAGGCTTTCAGAATTGGACACAATTTGCCATAGGAAGCCTCCAGACCTAGACACAGCACTCGAGGTGTGGTCTCTAAATCTGGACAAAATACACTAGACATGGCCTCGAAAAGTAGTATCGCTACTTCATGCGAGACACTGATAATGTGACACAAAGTTTCTGGACTGAGCATCAAGCACATAATACAATAGTGCAGAAAAACCTCTCAGAGCTGTTACAAAAGTACAGATGAGCAATCACCAGTGATGCGTACACACAGTAGTGGAAACATAACTTCCCTTTTCCTGCTGTTTAGATGTCTCCCTCTAAAAGGTAATATCCCGCTTTCTTTTCCAGTGGCCCTGTCATAGTCACTCAATTTGAGATCATCTGATATTAGGCAGTCAAGGCAACAATGCTATGCAAGTTCTCTGTGGTCGAGAGGAGTTTTCACTGCTTATGACTTTACTGAATTTATGAATTGTACATTTTTCTTTAGTGCTACTCTACCCAGGTGTGTCAACACGATTTACAGAGGAACAAATCCTTTGAAACCAAGTCTTGAGTTATATCAGAACAAATGTTAGGCACAGAAACTGACAATGCCAGGTTAACATGGCAGAACCTGTTGAAAATAACAACAACGAAAATGTAAGTGAACAGATCCAGTTTATTGAAGTACTTTCAGTGCCTTCAGGCTCACCACTGATAGACTATACAAACAAGGGTAGAGAGGCAACTTAAAAAGAAAACTATAGAGGGGCGTGGTTTCGGCGCCCGTCAAGATGGCCGCCTGACCGGGGAGCTCCGTCACATCGGGACTCTTCAGAGGCTGCCGGTGCGTGTTATCGCACCTTTTTTCATCGGACGGTCACTCTTCATCAATCGGAACATGCCGGGATCACGGTGAGCTGCTTTGCGACATGCGACTCGTCGTGCAACTCTTCCTTTTTGCCGCTGCCGAGTCCTCCTAAGTGCGCCCGCCATTTTCTATGGCTATGCCTTCATCTTCTGTGGGGCGCGAACGCCTCATTACCAACTATGCTTTTTCCAGCAATTGACATTTAGCCATGGAGTTTTCCCTCAGCAGTGCACTTTGATAATATGATGCTTTAACTCTAACTCTACAGTGCGACATCTTATTTTTCTACCAGCTCGCTCGCCTCAGAGCGCCCGCCATTTTGTTTGCACTACTCTGTCAGCTGGTTTCATGCAACGTGAGTAAAAAAGCATTTCTCTTGAAGTCCTAATCACATCTCCACGTCATATACGAAACCCTCATGATATTTTTACTTGGATATTCTTATATTTACCCCCTTTTGCCATAATTTTGACTGTGCTCTTCCTGTTGCATCTTTTCTATGGCATTTTTGCTCCAAAGGAGCTTCACTTTTGCCCTCTTTTAATAGGTACCTCCCATGGCATTACTGCTGTTTGTTCACGTCTGGTGTTTATATCTGCAACGCCTTCAGCCACTTCAATAGGTTGTTCTATATTGCTCACCTTGAGAGTCATTTGGATATCACAGCTACTTTCTAGCCTACCTTTGAAGTTTTTCTTGCTCAACGGTCGCAGTTCTATCTGGTTGGCTCTACCTTATGGGAAAATTACGCACTCCAAAATTTGTCTTTGTTCCTAAAGGGCTTACTTCATCAAACACTCCACCTTCTTCATCACCATCGAATCCTTCTCTTGTCGCTGGGGCAATGGCTGGAGTTACTTCCGTTCGCAATTCTTCATCACCACCTACAGCAAATAAATCCTCCTCACCTTCTTTGGCTTCTAAACGATTAAAGCATGACCCTCCCTCTCCTGACAAGGCGACGTCATCCATTTCCTTGGAGTTACTGTTGGAGGAAATTCGCGCTTTACGTCCGTTTGTTGAGGAAACAAACAGTAAAATGCAATTCCTAGAGGAAAAATGGTCTACCATGGAAAGTAGAATCTCCACAGTGGAACAACAGCTCACGGAGGTCCAGGGTGATTCTCAGAGACTTTCCTCTCTAGAAAAAGAGGTTCGCAGATTTCAACAACATACTGAGGATTTGGAAAATAGAAATAGGAGGAATAATCTTCGTATTTATGGACTGCCTGAAGCTTTGGAAGGTGACGACCATGTCTCTTTTTTTCCCTCCTTTTTGCCGAAGCTCTTGGACATGTCTCCTTCTACGTCCCTCAACATTCAGAGAGCTCATAGACTCGGTCCTCGCCCTTCACTTTCTACATCTCCGGTCAAACCAAGAGGAGTCATTATTCTCTTCCTGAAATTTACTGACTTACTCTCCGTCCTCTCTGCAGCTAGAGCTAAACGACAAATTTCTTTGCTTGGTCAGAGGGTGTTCCTCTCTCAAGATGTCTCCAACACTACTGCAGCTAGAAGAAAGGAGTTCCTTAATCTCCGAGCACCACTCCGCTCTCTTGGAGCTCGATACGGTCTTTTTCACCCTTGCATTTTTAAGGTGACTTTTCAAAACCAGACTTCGTCTTTTGAGGATCCTGCGGAACTTAAGAAATTCATTCACTCTCATACTACGAGTGCCATGGATACTGCTGGTTCTTCCTCTAATGGTTGATATGTAATACAATTGTAATGTGTTTCACCTGCATAATTCATATTTGTTTCACATTTCTTATGTTTGTTTAGCACTGCAATTTTTTTTATTTTTTTTTAAATTTTGTCTAGTTTTAAGTAGACTTTTATTATCCACTTATTGTTACCTTTTCTCATTATTGTTGGTTTACGGTTTATTTGTATAGTTCGTATTTGTCTTTCTATATCTCTTACGTTGTTAAGCGTGCAATTCTTCAGATATATATGATATTTGTTTTATCTTTTTCCCTTATCCCTACAGGTTCTATGTGTCATTGTTAACTCGTTCGATCCGTCATCACATTCCGTTATGTCCTGGTGTGGTCCGGTCTTCCCGGACTCGGGTGTTTCATCTTTTCATGTGCCGTCATTCCCCCAGTGTCTTTCCGTTTTTGTCCCCCTCAGGTATGTTTTTTCAGTCATTCTTTTCGGATATGTACTGTCTCTTTTTGGCTCTCTTTTTTCCTTCCTCTTTCCTTCTTTCCCTTCTTCTTTATTTTTTTCTAGCAGATGTATTGTCTCCTTCGCTTCTAATTGATTTCACATTTACCTTTCTTTATTTTCTCTCCCTTTGTACTATTTGTCTCTTGTTTCTTTTTTTTGCTATTGCATTTCCTGTTCTTTATGCTCTCTCCCCTTTTTGCCACTTGATGATTATGCATTTCTCTTTACTTCCCTCCCTTGTCTACATCTTCTCCTTCACATCTATTTTCTGTATTCTATGGCTTTCTCTCTATTGTCCCTTTCACTCACTATCTCATATGTTCATTATCGATTTTATGCTCATTTGCTTTTTTAACTTGGACCACTGTATATAGAATGTTATTCTTTTCCATTCAGAGTTATTACATGTAATGTAAAGGGTTTTAATAATCCTATAAAGAGGCAGAGAATTCTCTCACATCTGGCCTCCTATAAACCTGATTTAGTTTTACTACAAGAAACTCATCTTTCTGAGGCTGAAGCTCTTAAACTTAAGCGAAATTGGGTTGGCTCTGTATTGGTATCTCCTACAGATACAAAGAAGAATGGGGTTGTTATTTTATGCCATAAGAAATTGAAATGCTCTGTAGTAACACAAGATATAGATTCTGATGGTAGGTGGATTTTGGTCAAACTACTAATTAACAATATTCCTCTCATTGTATTTAATCTTTATGGCCCAACTCAACCCGATCCCACTTTTTGGCCTACCGTCACAGATACGTTTTTTCAATATAAAGATGAATTTTTTGTACTTGGGGGAGATTGCAATCAAGTTATGGATCCTTTTATTGATCGCAAATCCCAGGTACGCTTTATTCCCCATAAAACCCACAAACAATTTCTCAACACTATCACACAGGCTCATCTTGTCGATGCCTGGAGACTATGTAATCCAGACCAATCAGAATTTTCTTTTTTTTCCCCTCCACATGGATCCCTCTCCCGGATTGATTATATATTCCTATCTAAATCTTTGGCCCAGAACCTTATTTCCTCCTCGATCGAGCCCATTTTGATTTCGGATCATGTTCCGGTGGTTGTGGACTTTGATTTACTCCCTTCCCGCTCTAAATCTTCCAGGTGGAGATTTAATAATTATCTTTTACAGGATCCAGTTTTTTCCTCATCCTTCACCTCTTTTATTGAAGAATTCTTTTCTATTAACGAAGATCCTTTTATTTCCCCTGTTTCGGTGTGGGATAGTTTTAAGGCCACTGCTCGAGGTTTTATTATAGATTTTGTCTCTAAGAAAAAGAAACAAACCTCCAATAAACATAAAGTTTGTTGTCCTCCATCAAACACTTAGGGCCTGATTCACAGAACTAACTTACGTCAAAAACGTAAAGTTAGTACCTTTAGTATTCACAGAATACACTTACTCATTTTGGTATTCACAGAATACACTTACTCATTTTGGTATTCACAGAATACACTTACTCATACTAACTTTATGTCCGCACTCGGGCCGGAGATTCCGGCCCGGTGGTGGAGATTCCGGCCGTTTGTGGAGATTCCGGCCCGGAGGTGGAGATTCCGGCCGTTTGTGGAGATTCCGGCCGGAGATTCCGGCCGTTTAGGAGATTCCGGCCATTTGTGGAGATTCCGGCCGGTTGTGGAGATTCCGGCCGGTGGCGGAATCTCCACAAACGGCCGGAATCTCCACCTCCGGGCCGGAATCTCCACAAACGGCCGGAATCTCCGGCCCGAGTGCGGACATAAAGTTAGTATGAGTAAGTGTATTCTGTGAATACCAAAATGAGTAAGTGTATTCTGTGAATACCAAAATGAGTAAGTGTATTCTGTGAATACCAAAAGGTACTAACTTTACGTTTTTGACGTAAGTTAGTTCTGTGAATCGGGCCCTTAGAACATCAGTTTTATACCTCCTCATCGGATTCCAATTTGCAGGAACTTATTCGTGCAAAGATGGAGTTTAATAAAATTTCTACTGTTAATGCATCCTTCACATTACTACGTAGTAGTGCCAGATATTATGGGGGTAGAAATAAAGTTGGCTCACTCCTTGCTAATTATTTAAAATCTAGAAAGGAGAGAACACTAATTGACTCAATTCAATCAACGGAAGGTAAACACCTTTTCAAGGATCAGGATATATTAGACGCAGTTTACTAAATTTTATAGTGAATTATACACTCCTGAGTCACCTCCATCTGCCTCTCTCATTGATGATTATCTCAGTACTATTCATCCTCCTTCTTCTTCAGATCTAGATTTCGCCTCTTTGGATATAGATCTTTCACTCCAGGAAATCTCTTCTTCTCTAAACTCTTTAAAAGAAAATAAATCACCTGGTCCTGACGGTTTTTCGGTAGAATTTTATCTTCATTTCTCCAATCTGCTGTTACCAAAACTCTTTACACTTTTTCAACATTTTTGTTCCACAGGCACAGCAAGCGGTACTTTCTTAGAGGCTTCTATTTGTCTTATTCATAAAGATGGCAAAGACCCCAAATTTTGCAAAAACTACCGCCCCATCTCCTTGATAAATGTTGATTATAAGATTTTTGCTAAATTATTAGCATTACGACTTGAATCTTTTCTCCCTCATTTAATAGGCCCACAACAATGTGGTTTTGTCAAGGGTAGGCTAACTTCTGATAATTCTCGTCTATTTTTTAATGTTTTAAATAAGACTTCTATTTTAACATATCCTCTTGCAGCGATTTCCATTGACGCAGAAAAAGCTTTTGATAGGGTGGACTGGTCCCTTATGTTTAAATCTCTTCGATGGCATGGTTTTGGAGCTAAATTCATCTCCCTTATTTCCCTCCTCTATTCTGCTCCTTCCGCTTCCACCATTGTTAACGGTCAAGTCTCACAGCATTTTTCACTTCATCGAGGTGTTAGGCAGGGCTGTCCATTATCTCCCCTTTTATTTGTTCTATCTCTTGAGCCTTTTCTTTCTCGTATTCGTCAAAACTCCTCTATTTCTGGATTCCCATATGGAGACCATCACCTGAAACTATCTGCTTATGCCGATGATATTTTACTTTTTATCTCCAATCCAGACTCCTCTATCCCTTCATTATTACAAGAAATCTCAGATTTCTCAGCGGTGTCAGGTTATAAAATTAACTCTGATAAGACAGAAGTTTAACCAATTACCAAATTCTGTTTTAAACAACAATTTGAGTCTACTGGCTTTCATTGGAATAATTCTAAAATCAAGTATCTCGGTATTTGGTTTTCTAACTCTATCACAGATTCGGTTAAAATAAACATGAATGTTGCTCTAGATCGTATTTCCAAACTTTTTTCTTCTTGGAACCCTCTTTTTCTCTCCTGGTGGGGTCGTCTTGACTCCATCAAAATGATGATTACTCCAATCCTACTATATTACTTTTCAATGATTCCGGTCCGTATTCCTTTCACCTTTTTTAAAAAAATAGACTCTCTTCTTTCCAAATTTTTATGGAAAAATAAAAAATCTAGAATTTCTTTATTTAATCTCAGGAAATCGCGACTCGCTGGTGGAGTAAACTTTGCAGACTTTCGGATATATCATAAGGCTTTTTGCTTAAAACAAGCTTCTCATTGGCTTCATGTGGAACCCTCTCCTTTTACTCCTTTATGGGTCAATATAGAACGCTGTCTATTCACCCCTTTTTCGACTAAGGAAATTCTCACTTTTACTGCCAAGATTGCCCTCACATCCCTTCCACTTTTTAAACACACCTGCTCACTGTTAAGACCCTATTTTCAACCTAAGATAATTTCCAGAAAAGCTTTTATACATTCTCCTCTTTGGCATAATCGTCTTATCACCATTAATAATAGACCTCTGTACTGGTCCTCATGGAGAACAAAGGGTATTATCTGGGTTAAGGACTTGTTTGACGGTACCTCTCCCTGTTCCTTTCCTGTTTTTCAAGCTACATTTAACTGTCCTCGCTCATTTTTCTATACATTTTCCATACTTATGGAAACGATTCTAAGTATTTTCTATTCCCTTCCTTCTGATGATTCTTCAACTACAGTGGACTCACTTCTTAAAATCTTGACATCACTTCCAAAAGCTTCCTTAATTGATAAATTCTTCTATTTCACGACTCCAGATCGCATTAAAACTAAGGTGGAACTCGCTTGGGAATTAGACTTGGATTTTCAATGGAGCACTGATATGTGGAATGAGATTTGGGCTCGATCGCTGAGGATTTCGAGATCTGCTTCCACCACTCAATCTATGTTTTTTCTATATCATAGATTATATTTCACTCCCATTTCTATAGCTAATTTCACACACACAGATAATAAGAAATGTTGGACCTGTGATTTTCCCTCAGCAGATCTTTCACATCTCCTCTTTTTATGCCCCCCAGTAGTTTCTTTTTGGCTACAAATTTGGGCTCGCTTATCTAATATTTTCAAGATCCATACTCCCATGTCCAATCTTCTTCTCTTTATGGGAAGTTTATCAGAATCCATCATTTTATCATCCCATGAAAAATGGTTGTTTGATCTCATGTTAGCTTTAGCTTTTCAACAAATTACGATGAACTGGAAATGTTTGACCAAACTTTCAACTAAGTCATGGTGGAATACTGTTTGCCAATACCACAGATTAGATGTTGCTTATGCCTCCCAATGCAATCCACATGTAAATAGAGATATATTTTGGTTGCCATTAACTACTTATTTAAATAAGATTTCAATCAATATTGTTTTTCATCATCGTTCTGAAAGTTCCAACCCCCTTGAATTCTTTCCTCTTTATTCTCTCTTTCTTCTTCTTTTAATATTTGGCAGAATTTTACTTAGTGGTTAACCTGTTCATTATAGCTTACGGTTTCTTGAGCATAATACTATTGCTATTTAGTCACTGTTGGTAAAATATATATTTTTTCTACCCCTGCTTTCCCTCCCTCCCTTCTCCTTTCCCATATTATCCCTAAAATGTAAACAGCTTTCTACTCTGCTTTTGTTGCCTACTCTACTTTGCTTACAAGTTATCCTTTACATTGTAATCCTTTAGGCCTATGTTGCATTGTATTGATATTTTAAGACTCATTAAAGCTTATTAAACATAAAAACATTTTTTTTAAACTATATATGAAAGCACAATGCCACAATAAGAACAGAAAGGATGAGTTGAGAGGTCCGGTCTTTGCTTATCATAATTCCTTTATTCAAAATCTTCTGAATCATAAAATAGCAGTTCAGCACAGCCAACGTGTTTCGCCCAGCATTTGGGCTTCTTCAGGGCCAAAGAAAGTTTCCTTACTTGAGCATAGATATCAAGTGACGTAGATTTTCTTAGCCTTTTTCAGTCCATGTACCGCTAGAGTAATGCAAATCTTCCTTTTCTCACCGACAAGGATCTCAAGGCAATCTTTGGAACGTAATATCCCGCAATGTTTCACCATTCTAGTGTTTACTTATTTCCACCCACCCATGTGACTTCAAAACATCAAACGTAGGGGACGTCACGTTTGTGGAAATAAGTATTGCGTTTACGGTCTAGCTTATCGCTACCCTACACACCAAACAGGTATTTAAGGTGGTGACAAACATTATGGCGTTTTGAAAGATTTTTTGAAGAACTTCGAGTATACTTGTCTCGTCATGGCCGAACACGGCCCCTACAATAGGAACTAAGTAAAAGAATTTCTGAAACACAAGAACGGTGAAACATTGCCGGATATTACGTTCAAAAGATTGCCTTGAGATCCTTGTCGGTGAGAAAAAGGAAGATTTGCATTACTCTAGTTGTACATGGACTGAAGTAGCCCAAATGCTGGGCGAAACACGTTGGCTGTGCTGAACTGCTACTTTATGATTCAGAAAATTTTGAATAAAGGAATTATAATAAGCAAAGACTGGACCTCTCAACTCATCCTTTCTGTTATTATTGTGGCATTGTGCTTTCATAAATAGTTTTCCTTTGAAGTTGCCTTTCTACTCTTGTTTGTATAATTTGTATTATGATAGGCTAATGTTGGTGGCTAGCCTTTTTGAGGTGGGCAATTTTTTAAGGAAACTCTGAGCAAATTGATAACACACATGGTGGTGCGGTGAACAGATCCCCTTGCTGCCTATACTTGTTCAGTCACCACTGACAGAGCCCTTACCAACGTTCTAAATAAGCTTCCTCTTAGTGTTCTATATGGGGCATACCAAAGAAGGCGGGGAAGGGGGCAGAGGGCAGGAGAGAAATGGTGAGACAGTAAGGGAAAGATTAGAATAGTACCATTACACATTTGGATGGGTAAGAAGAAGAGAAGAGGAAAGAGAGATGGCGGGGGACAGTAAGCAGGATATGAGAGAGAGATGAAGGTGGGGAGAGTGTTGAGAGTAAGGTAAAAAGAAGGTGAGGGCCAGAAGGTGGGTAGCGAAGGTATTTTGTGTGACAGACGGAAGCAACAAAAATGTTTCTAAACCCTTTCTTCACATCTTGCAGCAGTTGCAAAAATCTCCCGAAATTTTGCTTGCTTTGGTGGCTCTCTGTAGTTCATAGTGTTTTAAGGGGTTGCGGGGGTGAGTGGGAAGGTTCTAAACTTCAATGGACAACGTGAAATGTCGCAATATTTACAAAAATTCCCCTCAACAGAACAAATTTTAAAAAATACTGCCAGTTCTTTTTAAGAGAGAAATTTCTTCACAGGCTAAGTGAGTGAAATGTTTTGCCTAACGCTTGTAAACATTTGTAGCCTGAATTTGATAAAGATGTGCTACTCTTGCACTGTTCTATGCCACGCAGCAATGAGATTTACTCTGCACCCAGTTTCTTACTTCTGTTGTCTATTCCCTATCATCCAAAGAGCACTACCTGTTCTATGAATTTTCAAGAACTAGTCCCTTCCTCAGCAGAGCACTGTGTACAGGGTTTTGAAGCGGAAGACAAGGATGGAGGTCAAGTGCTACAAAAAACCATAATTTCCAGTTTTCCCAGTTACTGTGCTTAGATTATCGTATTACAACTGGATTTCACACTGTTAGTATTATGCTCAAAACTCTTTATTTCGGCCACCTGGACCATAAAAGTACAATTCATCTCGCTGCCGACATATGTCTAAAATATTATAAATATATCCAATAATACCTAAAAACATATAAAAAATGTAAATACATATAATTATACACACGTACTAATAAAAATGAAGCATATCATTGAAAATTAAATGTTAAAAGGATCCCCCCGCTGCGGTCCAGATGCGACACGCAGAAATATAAGTTATCAAGGGAAAGAGCGACCTAGGGCTTTTTTGCGTAGCACCCACATTGCACCCAAATATTTTCCAATAGAGATAACCATTGGCATGGAAGAGTCTGATCTAAAAATGCAGAGGGTGTCCTGATAGTTCCGTACAGCTAATGACCTGCAAATCGATGCCAACCAATTGTGCTGGGGTGATAAGTATCCTGGGCAAGCAAACATAACATGTGCTACACTTTTTTTATGGTGGTCAACTATAGGACAAGTGCTACCTCCTTCGCCCTTCCAGCCTGATGTAAATAACCTGAAGGGCAGAGTGCCTATACGAAACTGAAAATAAAGTTTTTGGTGCAGTGGAACCGTCACTACATCCCAGAATAATTCCTGCCCCCAGCATGACTTAATGTCCATGTAATCACATGTTAGCTTGGCAGCGGCTGACTTCCGAGCATCCTCAGCCTCCACAAGTGTCCGATATTTCATTTTCATTGCAGTCTTAGATGGAATGACAGATGTATTTGGTTGGTCCCACAAATCATGGAGTCCTAATGAATACAGGGCTGACTTCATGTTTGAGAGCCATGGCATTGAATTAAACTGGTCAGCCTTCATAACGTCCTTTAAACCGTTAGCATATTGAGGGAGCTCGGGAGTGGTCCACAGGTGCCTCCAGTACAATAAGGCCCGCAGGCGAATTTTATGTGTGGCCCTAGTAACTCTTAGATCCCAGAACAGTGGGTTTAACGGAGTGCTGGTTGGGAGGGAAATCAGGTTCCTAATAAACTTGTTCTCAGATTATATGATGTCATTGTGTTTGGAGAACCCCCACAACTCAGCACCGTACAAGCATGACCCCAAACCCTCGGCTTCGTAGATTTTAAGTGCAGGAGAAATAGGTTTAGAGAAGGATGCCAAAATCTCTTTAAGTATTGTTCCAGAGATCTGTTTTAACCTGGTGGTGGCCTTGCTAATGTGCGGCTGCCAAGACATACCCTCTGCAATGGTAACCCCCTGATAAACAAAGGAATCTACTCGTTCTAGGGGGGTTCCTCCCAGGACTAGTTCGCTCTTGAAAGATTTATGCTGCTTAAAGGACATCACCCTGGTCTTTGAAGTGTTAATTTCCAGGCCCCGATCCACAAAGAATTCATTAAAACGATCCAAAAGTTTCAAGGAGGCCTGACGGGGTCTTGGAAATCAACAAGGTGTTGTCAGCAAATAGGAGGATCGGAGTTTTAAAGCCTGCCAAAGATGGAGCATCAGCTTCCAATTGTAGCAAATTGGAAGCAATATCATTAATAAAAAGTGAAAATAGGGTGGGGCCAGCACACAGCCCTGCAGAACACCTTTGCAGACCGGTACTCGTTCTGTCAACTGAGTCTGATCCCCTCCCCATCTTATGTGTGCATAATTGCCTTCATGCAAACGGATTAGAAGAGATAAAATCATGGGGGGCATGCCCAGGTCAGCCAAGATACTCCACAATTTTGATCTTAAAATCAAATCGAAAGCCGATTTTAGGTCGACAAACACAACGAACAAACTGCCGCCACGGATCAATTCAGATCTCCAGTGTACTAGCTTAAATCGAAAGGCCTGGTTCTGCTTCTCGCCAGAGTGAACAAAACGGTTTATAAAACTTCAAAAGCAAATAAAATAAATGCCTATGACACAAAATTCAATAATTAAAAGAAACAAACAAATACATGATTTAAGAAATGCAGTTATTATATGATTTTTGCTAATGAAGTGGAATTCCACTTAAAAGAAAAATAGAAACCACAAAATAGAGACAGAAAGAAAGATATTCAGAGCTCTAGCAAGAGATATAATAAAAATGTGTCCATATGTATAACAAGTATATTAAAAATACTTGATGTGAGGAAATGTACATTTGCAGGGAGGTGGAGAGAAAACCATAACACATATTAACAAACATAATTATTATGAGACCAGGGCTATAGGGCATGTAGAAATAAAAGGGACAAAGGAATAACAGGAAGAGGCTTGTAGAGTCTATAGCCAGCACAAATATAATTTAGAGATTGACAGTGAGTGTAACAGGAAACTACTGTATCGATTTTCAAAGTTTTATTAAGTGCAGTGTGTGTTGGAAGCGGCAGCCATACATTATACATGAAATAGAACATGATTATAATTAGAGCTCCTGGTTTTATGGTATTTTTTTAAATATATTTTCGTCTGTATTTATCCTTATTTATTTTGTGCTAATTTTATCTGTATTTATCCATATTTATTTTGGGTTTTATGGAAAAATTAAGCTGAAATTAGAATATTTCCACATTTATTTAACCGGTAAATATGCACTCATGGTTGAATCCTACTAGGTTTCAATACTGTAAACACCCGCAGAAGATAAATCAATGCACTTAGAAGAAATTCAAAAATTTCAGTATCAACCGTGTGCATATCTACTGCTGTTAAAGCCTCTTTACTTAAAGTCCTTTATTTTTCTTAGCCCCCTTACCTATCAATCCACACAGCTATTGGCCTGGCAATCATAGCAGACAGTATTTAGAATTACTCAAAAAGCAACCCAATTTCCATTTTTTATCCACATTTTAAAATAAATAAAGGCAAGAAAATAAATGTTTTCTGTCTGTATTTATCTGTAAAAATCAGTAAAAACGGAAAACAGGGAGCTTTAATTATAATGAATAATTGTAAGTAGCGAAGCAAAAATAGAGCTAAAGGGAGCGAGGTGATGAAGAGAGGTTTCGAAAATGGGGGTGAGATTAAGATACGTAAAATCAAGTGGGAATAGGATGGGTAAAGCATAAGAGCAAGAGATAGAAACATAGAGTGAATTAGTGAGGAAAATGGGCAGCCATTGGGTGTATAAGGATAAGATGACTTGAACATTGATAACATGTTGAGTCTGGAGTTGGGGAAAAGACTAAAGAAGAATTAGACAGACATTAGCAATGAGGATAGGAGTGCCATAAAAAGAAGCAGGTGGGAAAGAAAGCAGGAAGGGGGGACTGTAGAAGGAGACACAGGCATTGAGTCCAAAGAAAGGTAGAGAAGTAGAGGCACAGTGGAGGAATGAATTGGGTATGATACAAAAGAGCAGGAGTGGGTTTAAGGCAGGGGGTGGGAATAAAGAAAGAGGGAGGGAGGGTGAGAGGGAGGAAGGAAGGAAGGAAGGAAGGAAGGAAGGAAGGAAGGAAGGAAGGAAGGAAGGAAGGAAGGAAGGAAGGAAGGAAGGAAGGAAGGAAGGAAGGAAGGAAGGAAAAGTCAACGGAGAGAAAAGGGGCTAGTCAAAGGAGAGAAAAGTGACCAGAGTTAGTGAAGATGGAAAGAAAAAAGGACACTGTGTTCACAAATATGACCAAAATGTAAATCGTATAAATTATTCAGTTGAGTTCCACAGTTTAGGGTGCACTCAATTTACACTGTGAATGCGTGTGGCCAGAGTTTAGAACGTTTTTGATACAGGTACGGCAGTAGGTAAAATTCATGTCACAAGTTGGCACAAAACATACTATTGATGGATGTGCTAAATATACAAGTATATACTTGAATAGGTAATGTTTCCCAGTGTAACAAAGGCTGTTCTTGGTGTACAGTGCCTACCGGACTTCTGCACAAACGGAAGGCTGTTTCTCCCTAGGACAGTCAGCACATTATCCCTTCTTTTACACAGAGGTGGACGCCAGATGAGGAGACACATAAGTTGATTTTGACCTCTTCAGTCTGCAGGGAGCAGAGGGAGCACAGCCCCTGCACTGACTGTGAAAGGTTTCAGCCACAGTAACAGTTATCACAGTGCGATAGAGCCAGTCCTGAGTCTGTAAAAAAAGAGAACGCGTAGAGGCCAAAAGACTTTATTTGGAACCTGCCACCGGAGCTGAGGTCGCTGAATACCAAGGCTGGCTAGTCTTGATTCTATTTAAAAAAAAAAATTCCACCACCCTACAATTCCTCTTTACTTCACTCTTGCAGGATTTTGCTCTCTCCCTTTGTTATCGTTTTCCTATCCTTCTTTTCCTCCTTTCTCCCTCTCCTGATTTTCTCTCTCTTGCTCTTGGTTAAAATCTGATCGCAGTGGCGGCCCCCCCATTAGGGCAGAGGAGCGTCGTCCCCCTGCTGACAGTGCATCAAAGGTGAAAAATAAAATGGTAATAAAATGAATTACCATTTTATTTTTCACTGCTCCCAGCCTAAGCAGTGTTTGTGGACGGGCCATTGCTGCCGACTGGCAGCAGTGGGGTGGTGCTCACTCCACCAGTTTACACTCCGCAAGTCACTTTGGCAGGCTGACTTGTGACAGCCAGCCTGACATGCGCAGTGTAAACCTCTCCACCTAGCTGTCTTAGGCAGCTGGGTGGAGATCAGCCACAGGCGCCAAGTGCCTGCAGGATCATCAAGGCAGCCCACTCCAGCCAATCCTGGCTCTGCTCTCATGCTGCTCATCTGCAGAATGAGAGCAGCGTTGGGATTTGGATAGAGGAGTTGGATGAGGCTCCAAAGTGCCTTCGCACTCACTTCATTCCAGAAGAAAGCACGGAGGGAGAAGAAGTTCAGTAAGTACATTTTTAATGTGTTTATTATCTTTTTCGCCCACTGACAGGCACTGTGAGAAATTCACATTGCCTTGAGCCTCAACTCCAGAGCTCTCAGTCACGGTCCGTTATTAACAGAAATCTGTTAACAAGCCATGATTGAGAGCTTTGGCATTTGAGCCTAAAAGCATTGTGAGTTATTACAGTGCCTGTCACTGTCGGTCCATGTCTCTCCAATGTAGAGGGTCACCGACCGCCACTGGTCTGATGATAAAAAATGAGTCCTGATCCCCAAAAATGAGTTCTGGTGCCCTCCACCTGAAACCAGTGGCATAAACTAAGCACCACTTATCACACTTGCACAGACCTTTATTTCTGCTGGGACAAATCTTTTATTTCTGCTGGGACAGATTACCATTCTGCCTATTGCAAAGGGGAAAAGGGTGAATGAGGAAAAGGGGTAGATGGAATGAAGAGAGATGAAAGAACAAAAGAAAAGATCATTTGTGAAGAGAGAAGTAGAGAAATAAAAATGGAATGATGACACTCAAAGTCAAAAGAGAGAGGGAAGAAAATGGAAAGACTGATGTAGAAAGAGTGACAAGAGAATGCCAGACAAGCAGCTGGAGAGTTGTAGAAGTTTAGGACCGCAGTGGAGAGAGGAGAGAAAAGAATGGAAAGACCAGTAGCGGCTCGTGGAGGGAGTGCCGCGGGGCGGTGGGGCGGGGCAGGGGAGGAGCAGGGTGGGGGGTAGTAAACTACGGCATACAGCCGAACAGAGGTAAGTAAACAAATAAATAAATAAAGCGAATTTCGTTGCGTGCGCTGCATCGCATTTGGCAATGCAGCGCGCGCAATGAAATTCGTCTGATTTATTTATTTGTTTATTTACCTCTGTTCGGCCGTATGCCGTAGTTTACTACCCCCCCACCCTGCTCCTCCCCCTCCCCGTCCCATCGCCCCGCGGCACTCCCTCCACAAGCCGCTACTGGGAAAGACAGCTACTTTGGAACCAGGCAGCACCCAGGCAAAAATGGGAGGCAAGAGGTATGTATTAGAAGTGACTGGGTGTAAAGAAGAGGAGTTAGGTGAAGAAACATAATGAATGGAGAGAAGAAAAAGAGAAAGCAAAGGAAGGGAGCAAAATGAACACCAGCAGTGGAGGAATGACAGATAGAGATACAGTGCTCAGTTTTGTGCAGGCTTCGGCGCTCATTTTTAAGGACCAATTCTTAGTTTTCATCAGCATCAGACTGGCTCAGAGCAAGAAAGAGAAAGGCAGAAAAGGGAGAAAGATAGGAAAAAAGTGATAAAGGAAGAAAGCAGGGATGAAAACCGGCTGGATTTGGAAAAAGATCTACTGTGGGAACCCACAAACTGGGGACGAAGGCTGGCATCAGAGAAAGGACTGAGTCACGAGAATTGGCCTCTGACCATCAGGATGTACATTTTTTTAAAACTCTGCCACAAAGAAATTGGCAAAAAGGAGAAATATCAAAGTAAATCTGCTGTGGCTTAGTTGTCGCAGACACGCTATATTATAAAGCATCATATGGAGTTAAGGGAACCGCTGCAGATATCGTTGTGTACATAGCACATTATGTGGTATGAGAGTGGTAAGATAACTCTGGTATGCAATGCTGTTGCTGGAAAGATCTGTATGCAATCTAGCCAGCGCTTTGACTCATCATAATTTTGAATAGAGGGCTATTGTGCCTGCTGCAAAGCATAGCATGAAACAGGCAGGTCACAGATTTGTATTTCAAGCAGATAACTCAGTGGGTTACTGTCTCTGTTGCAGAAATCCTGATGTGTCTCAGGTTACAATCATTTTAATATAGCTTACTGAGTTACGAACTGGCACCAAGGAGCTACATACAAACAGCAAATCATTAGTTTAGAGTCTAACTGGTTTTTCTCAGTTTTGTTATTCAGAGGTTGCTAAGAAGGGTTCCTTTGAGCAGTAGTACAGACTTACTTATAATTGATACATAAATGGTTATTTGAAATTCTTACACTGCTTGCATAAGTTTCATACAAAGCTTACGAAAGTAAAAACCAGCCCCAAATCATAGTTTATTTCTTTTGTACCTGTGAATTGACAAGCTGATTTACTTTGTTTCCTGGCCTACGGTTTTGAGGTTCCAGCTAGCCCACGCTGGAACGAAAGGAGTGCTGATGGCTCTTTAATTCAGTCATTTATGTTGGTCCCATCTGGAACTGAAATTAAAAGGCCTCCCTCACCCTCTTCATGTTGTTGTGCTGAATGCAAACCACACAAAGTGCAGCGCTTCTAAATGCGCTTCTGAATGTGTCCTGGTGTTGACACGAGGGGGTATATTGCATAATGTGCCCCGGGACGCAACAGGCGTTTGCGCCCGCTTTGCGCGCCCCTGGGGCACTTTGGTATTACAGACGGGGGCGCAGATGCTTGTGCGGCCCCTTCTGTAATACCAATAGCACTGGCACACATAAAGCTCCAGTGCTATCTTCAAGGGGCGTGCCCTAATTTTCAAGGGGCCGTGCCCCATGCAAATGAGGGTATCCCTTTGCCTCTGCAACCGCGCCGTATTACGGATGTGGGCGCAGAGGCAAAGAAGCCCTCAGGAGACGCACTGAGTGTGCGACATCTAAGAGGTGGAACACTGTAAGTGCGCCCCCTGATGACAGCCCTCTGGAGGGGGGAAAGGGGGTCCCATGGACCCCCCCAGACATCACCTTGCAGGAGGGTGCAGTCACTGACTGCACCCGCCTGCAGGGGGATCTCCAATCACTTTCAAAAGGGTTGCCGCCTGTACTGTGAAAACACGGAGCGGCTGTAAAGCAGCCGCTCCGTTATTCACAGGTATGTACTGCCCTCAGGGCAGCACGAGTTCGCAGCTGCCCTGTGGGCAGCGCATTTATGGTAATATGGTGCATTTTCACTGTTTGCGCCCAGCACACCTTTTCAAAGATGCGCCAGGCGCAAACAATGAAAATGTGAAATTACCATAATACGGCCCCAGGACACAGTCTGCATATTTCAATGACACTGGCCGGGCCATGAATGCATCTCAGTAATAGCTGCTGGATCCGGGATCCAGATGGATCCCCTGCCTTTCCACAACTGTATGAAAAAGAACCTTCAAGAGAATGATAAAGAAGCAGTAAGTTTAGGGCGGAGAAGAGAGAGGAAGGAGGGGCAGTCAGGACTAGACAGCCTTGATGCTCGACAACCTTGCCATTTGGTGTCACCAGTGGTGAGATCTTAAGGAAAGCGTTTAAAAAAATAAAAAAAACGCACCGGCGGCCCAAGGTGCTTGTAAATAATTGCACCACCTGTACGTCACTTTTTCACCATATTAAAAGTGACGCAACGGCGACGCAAGGGGCTTGTAAATAAGGTCCGACATTTTGAAAGAGAGACGTGGAGAGAGAGAGTGGAGAGGTGTGGTGAAGCGGCCAGGATAGCTGACTTCGGAGCACAGGGCTCACACGGTTCGATCTCCGGCTGCGGCGGCAGCTCAGCACTGGGCAATAGCTCACTTAATTTCCACGACGGCCCCCAGCGCCTTGAGACCCGTAAGGGTGAGTAATTCGCACTTTACAAATACGGATTTACATTTTTTTTTTTTTTACGTATTTGAGAAGGCGGAAGAACAACAAAGACGGAGAAATAGTGAGTAAATGAATCAAAGCTTGAGTGCTGGGAGGGAGCGGGGATAAGGGTGGGCAGAGGAGGGGGAGTGTCTAACATGAGGAGAGGGCTTGTGAATGAAAGTGTCACCTGGGCAATGAATGCTAATCGCACAAGCCTGCCGCGCGCATACAGGCACTTAGCGGCCTCTTTTAATCTGCCTGTAGGCACGGCCATGTTTCGTCACTGTCACAGACCCATATAGCACCATAAGAGTAGAATTTATTGCACAGCACTTCCGACTAATAAATACGGCTGTGCCTTTAGCCTCCCCGGGCAATTAGAAGAATGGAAACGCCTGTGGATTTATTCCTTCACACCAGCATTTCCCACATGCAAGGCCATTTTCCCTTTTGACATATTATCAAGGGGAATTTTTCTCTCTCCTTTTTTTTTTTTTTCAAAGAAGTCTGTCACACAGAAAAAGGTAACATGATTAAACTCTTTGGTGAAAGCAGGCGACGGTAAATTCTGCCGCTGCATTAAGTTAAGTTATGTGCGGCAGCTCCCATTAAGGAATGAACTGAAATGTTTGCTTAAAGTGTCCACGTGCTAAGAAAGTCGTTTCTTGAGATCTTTGCACCTCACAGCGGCTCCTGACAGCAATTCACCAGCTTCCAGGACAAAACCGGCAGCGGAAAGTATTTGAAGGCTCACTTTTCTAAATGCTTCACAAGATACTTTATGGGACAGAATAATAGTACTTAAACGAGTGGACACCATATGGAACTTGATAACGAAAAAGATGCACAGTATCGCTTTTTACATGTGTGGCTCAAACTCCCAGACACAACCATCTTATGGCTTAAAGCACCCATCATAGTCCCTAACACAGCCATTGGATACCTCAGACAAGCCATCATATGCCATTTGACAAGACACAACTTTAAAATGTGTCAGGACTGCCATCATAAGGCCAGATGAAACTATCGTGTGCATCGGCAACACGGTGATAAGCCTAGCAGCAGCCAGCAACTTCGAGAGACCCCTTCCGGGGTGATTTGTGCGCGTTATAAATTAAAATAACATAATATGCCTGAGCACGGTAAACATTTGCCCAAAAACAACTTTCAAATGCCTCAGCACGGACATCATATGCCCAAGACACAACTGTTATATGCCTTGGAACAGTCATCATGTGCCCATATACAACCATCATATGCCACGCCGTACCTATCAAATTCCACAGCACAAACATCACATCCCACGCACAGATTGAAATGGTAGGATACAGTCATCATTTGCTCAAGCACAGGAATGAAGAGTCACCAAAATTCTGAGTTAGAAGAAGAAAATTAAGCACTCTTTGACTTGGATGACAGTACAGGAAGTAAATTCATATAACATTCACCCTGATACTATTACAATTTCTCTGTCTTTGGCACTCCAATTATGGAATATTTTATCCTTGTCCATACGGAGTTCCACTAACTATTGGTATTTTCCTAAAGTTCTAAGGGGCAGATTTACAATGAAAGTGACTCAGAGCGTGCCGCAAGCCATTTGGCTGGGCCGCACTGAGTCACTTTCAAAGCACAGGGATGCAACATTTTTACAACAATATGTCGCATCTCTGTGCTTCCCCCTGCGCTGGCGCACAAACTGCTGCCTTACGCCGGCGCAGGCACCCTTGCACCATGGTGCAAGGATGCCTGCATCGTGGGGAGATTGTTTTTGTTCAGGAAAGGTTCCCTTCCTGCACAAAAACAAATTGAAAAAATGCCGTTTTTCAACTTCTATGGGGAATATTCTCAAGAACGTGCGATAATCATCGCCAAAATAGGTTAACGCAATTTCTCATATCGCCGTCCATCGCGGGAAAATAACTCCGTGTGAACGTCTCATTCTCAACACGGCGGTAACATGCGATAGTTTCCCGATAACGCTTCAAATATCCGCGATACAACTACCGCGACGGCGATAAAAAAGGAAACCCGAACGTGAAAAAAGTTGCGATGGGCCCAACCGCGATAGAAAAATTGGCAACAAGCAGCGCCAGGCTTGCAATTCTCACGTCAGGCGGGGAAAATCACCATAAAAGCTGCAAATAAAAAAAAAAAACATAACAACTGCGAAGCACAATGGAGGTAGCCGGAGCAAGTACAGAGGACAACCCGAACCCTACAAGCCCCACGGAGGACCAGCCTGGGACCTCGGGGTCAGGGAAGGTCAAGGAGAAGAAGAAGAAGAGGAAGACGCGGTTCAGTCCGCAGGAAAACAGGATTCTGATTACGGAGGTGGTAGAACACCATCAACAACTGTTCGTCACCACCACTGTGTCATTGGCAACTAAAAATACTATATGGCAGTCCATCCTGGACAAGGTGAATGCAGTCGGAGTGCTGAGGAGGACAATGGAAGAGCTCAAGAGGCGCTGGAATGATGTAAAGCGCAAAACCAAGCTAAAACTCACAAACAACCGCAAAGCAGCAATGCAGACTGGAGGTGGGAGTCCAGCGCCACAGGAGGAGCTGGATGAGATGGAGGAAATGGTGTCCACAGTCATCAGTGGGGAGACGGCGGCAGGAGTTGGGGGACCGGACACTGCTCAACATGACCTGACACAACAGGGTGAGTAACCACAAGGGACTGGGGGGATGGGGGGAGATGGGCATAATGGCACACATGCACAATGAAGTATAGCACAATGCACAACCACAATGACTCTGGATCATGTCCCTGATCTCCTTGCCATACTCCAGCACACATAGAAACAGCAAGTAGTCCCCCGTCCACAATGTGCCCAGAGGGGGCCCTCCCCACACATCACCAATCTCACAACAAACCCATGCACATGTGCTGAACCCAGCAAAGCTGCGGATCCGTAAGCCCTCTGACAATGCAAGTGACACTGCATGACGATTAGCATGGCTGCAGACCACTCATCAATACATGTTGCACCCCACGACACCGAGGTGGCTGAGTGTGGTCCACATCCGGAAAGGAGCAGGTCACACACTGACACATCCACGTGCACAAACAACCCCTGACGGCAACAAGACATCTGCGGACAAACCATGCCCAAGAGCCCCAACTCCCACTAAGGGCCCAATTTACCCAAGTATGCAACATCACAGCACTGCATAAGCACAGAAGTCAAAGGCACACTGCCTGAAAGGGAGAAGGTCAAGCAAAGTCTGAGCTGCAGGGGCGACTCTCCCACAATGCAGCACACACACAAGAATCAGAGCACATCAACATTGACAACAATGTGGTACAAACTGCAACACATTCACAACAGAACAGAGGACACAACTGCTGCCGCTTGTGTGTAGAAACTGGCCAATCACATTTGGCATAGCAGGAAACTGTGACATGATAATGGACAAGTACAACCCCACATCCCTGATGGTGCACAAATTTACACTGTCCCGCTTCAAATAGGCAGCTCCTCCTAAACAGTCACAATGCTCATTGTCATGCAGTCTGTCTGGAAACTTGGCCAATGCGTGAACATACATGGAACACCCTGTTAAACTGCATCTCCCCTTTACATTGCAGAGGGAGAATCAACACCTCCTGCAGAGCAGACCCAACATCTCTTCACTGATGACGAAGAGGACCTCCACACCTTCGACACCGACGCCCTCCAAGAGCTCATGGACACCCTCAGCACCCCACCCCCAGGAGCAGGGCAGGCCAGCTGCATCGAGGAGACCCCACCCCCTGCACAGACCACACAGCATGAAGCACCCACCACCCCGGCTGTCTCCCAGGATCCCCACGACCAACACATGGCATTTCAACGCCATGTGTTGGAGGGCCAGAAGGAGATGGCTGAGCCGGTGCGGGTGGGGTTCAACCTCATGGCAGCCAAACTAGATGCCATCCATGGGTGTCTACGTCCCATCAGGGACCACTTACAGTCCCTAACGGACACCCACAGTCTGCTCCATGGTCTCCAACGAGCCATGGCTGACATCGCTGGAGTCATGACTCGGAGACAAGTCTGTCTAGTCAGAGTGGCTCCAGCGATCTCAGCCGGGAGTTGGGACACATGCGGAGGCTCATGGAGGACATGGTGCGGATGGATGCGGAAAGGATGGCTGCCACGGCTGCACATCAGCGACATGTAGCTGGGATCTTCCATGCCCTGCAGATCCTCATCATGGCATTGCTGCCACAAGGCCTGGCGCAGATGAATGCTGCTGCTCCTACACTATGCACATCTCCGCCCCCTGATGTGTCAGTGCCCCACAGTGCGGCAGACATTCCACCTCCAGCACCTGATTTGTCACTGCCACACAGTGTGGGCGACAATCCACCTCCGGCCCCTGATGTGTCAGTGCCCCACAGTGCTGCAGCCGAAACACGTCCACCCACAGGTGAGGCACATCACACATCAGAGGACGATGATGTGGATGAGACTGCCGTTGTGGTAATGGGAAGCGGTAGCATTCATCTCCGCCATATGGCCTGTTTCAGCTTGGTTCGGCCCTTTGCATCATCACCTTCCACTGTCCCCCGATACACTCTGCGGCACTCACCTTGGACCTCGACATGGACTGCCATATTCTGTTTGGTTACCAATGACACAGCAATCAGACTGTGGACTGAACTCTTCCTCTTCCGATGAATCTGTCCTTCCCTAATGGACTCTGGCTGGCCCTCCACGGGGCAACAATGTAAAGTGGGGTTTGCATGGCCCTGTACTGCTCCAGCTGCAACTCTCCACTGAATGTGAATAAAACATTCAAATTCACACAGATGTGTCATGTCTATGATCCTTCAAGTATGACAGTATGGATGAATGTAGGGTCACTGATTCCCCCTCACGTCCAATTGGCACATGTTGTGGGGCTTGGGTCACAGGGTGCAACATTGCAGATTGCGTTCCGGGTGGCGCAGACACTACAACGGAGACACACGCATTGGTTAATTCCTTGTCCAGGCCAGAACTGAACCACGCCCAGAGCCCTGGGCTCATTGTTCACACCCCTACGCTGGACTGGCATACCCCAGCCCAGCCGACTCCGCTTACGCTCACAGGGGGTGACGACACAGCTACATGTCCCAGGTCTTCCCTGTAGTGATCTGCTGGTCACTGGTCTAGTCGTCAGCATGCCACAGCCACTTCCTGAGGGCTGGTTCACACCCACACCACACCCATCCAGCACAGGTGTCACGGGACATGTGACCCTGCCAATAAAAGGGGCCCACCACAGCACATCCCCCACTGCCGGAGGTGACATGGTGGCGTCCGCCTCCAAGGAACACAATCATAAAGGGTCCATGACTTGCGTTGCCCTGAGTTGGTTGCACCCGATGGCATGGGTCCAGCACGGGCCTACCGCCACGTGGCGATGACTTGCGTTGCACTGAGTTGGTGGCACCCGATGGCCTGGGTCTGGCACGGGCCTACCGCCATGTGGCGATGACTTGCGTTGCACTGAGTTGGTGCCACCCGATGGCCTGGGTCGGGCACGGGCCTACCGCCACGTGGCGATGACTTGCGTTGCACTGAGTTGGTGGCACCCGGTGGCCTGGGTCCGGCACTGGCCTACCGCCACGTGGCGATGACTTGCATTGCACTGAGTTAGGCCCACCTGAAGAGCTGAGCGGGTGTGCAGCCTGCGATGATGCGTTGGCCTCGATACGGCGTCCAGCATATCAGGACTCGATTTGATTTGTGAGCCCTGCTGGACCGCAGTGTACGCGCAGTCAGCACACAAATGACTCTGCAGTGTGGTGCCGCACCGCAGGGTGCGCTGGGGGCCTGTGGCGCGGAATCCAGCCATCGGCGGAGGAGGTTGCACCGGCACGTGGAGGGCCCTCTTGGAGACACACCGGTGGCGGCAGGTGAGCATTGAGGCCTGGGTGCACAGGGGCGGGCAGACATCGCTGAGCGGCGGACCAGTCTGGGGACCAGGGCTGGGGTGCAGCAGGCGCACAGGATCGCGCAGGCACCACCGGTCACGGCGGCGGCCTCGTGGCTGGGTGGGGGGCACCGCCCTGGCAGACACAGCCCTGCATGCGCTGATGAGATGTGCGCGGGTTGGCTTGGGACGTAGTCCCCTCGTCTCCAGTGTGAATGCGGCTGTTGATTGTGGTCGGGCACGTGTGTGTAGGCCTATGGTCACGATATGACGGACACAGAGACACACGCAGTAGTTACTGTGGTGGCCATCCCGGAACTGTGGGGCCTCCTCCTTTTTACAACCTATCGAGAAACGAGAGACTAGCGGTCAAGTCCCTTACTGATGATACTAGCATCACCATTAAACAGGCAGATAAGGGTGGGGCTACTGTCATACAATCCACTACGGATTATGATCAGGAATGCCTCCGCCAATTGAGTAATAGGAAATTCTACACCCCTATCGCTGTCAATCCAACTACCAGACTTACCACTGAGATCTCAATAATGGTATTTGAGGCAGAAAACAACGGGTGGTTGAGTAAAAGAGAAGCTGACTTCCTCATAACCAAGGAATCACGCACGCCCTACTTTTACACCCTCCCCAAAATTCACAAGGGGACAACACCAATCCCTGGGAGACCAATTGTCTCAGGAATAGGCTCAATCCTCGAACCATTATCGATTTTTTGTGATCACTTTCTCCAACCTCTGGTGAAACAGACTCCCTCATATGTGAGGGATACGACTGACATACTACGTATAATGGGAGAAATAAGGGACACACGAGACATAGACCTGCTGGTAACGTTGGACGTGGAGCAGCTCTATACCAACATACCACAAAGAGCTACACTCACTGTTATAGAAACAGCACTGAAACAGGTCGATTGGTCGTCACCCACGCCAGTCACCCTTATCATGCAATGTGCAACTTTAGCATTGACGGAGAACTTCTTCGAATTCAAGAACCAACTTTTCCATCAGTCTCAAGGTACTTCCATGGGGAGTACCTTTGCTCCAAGTGTAGCCTGCCTCTACATGGCAGCCTTCGAAGAGGAGGTTATTTACCATCAGAGTACCCCCTATTTGAGTAACTTGAGACTGTGGAAAAGATATATCGATGATATCCTTGTTTTCTGGAAGGGTGACTTAAATACATGTAAGGACTTCTGTAACTGGATCAATACAAAGAATGAATATCTCAAGTTCACTAAGACCATCTCAGTAACCTGTATACCATTCCTTGACCTTAAAATCAGTTTTCATGATGGACACTTGCAGACTTCCCTATACAAAAAACCTACGGACAGAAATAGTCTTTTGTCATACCACAGCCACCACCCACGAGCGTTGAGGGATAACTTGCCCTTCGGGCAATTTCTCCGTATCAGGAGGAATTGTAGCATCATCAACGACTACAAATTAGAGGCAGAGTCATTAGCTGAGAATCTTATCAAGAGACATTACCCCCACATCATGTTGATAAATCATTAAAAAGAGTCAGGAATAATAACAGGAGGCCTTGTTAGAAGTAAAGCAAAAGGAACCAAGTGATATTTTGACTTGTGTGACCTCTTTCACACCAGGATCTAACAGACTTAAGAAAATCATTAATAAACACTGGGGATCCTTGATACGGGGTCCCTTGAGATTCCTAAACCCAGATTTTCGTTCAAACGAACGAGTAACCTGAAAGATATGCTCGTGCATACAAGACCGAAACCAGCACACATAAATGTACAAAGAACCTTATGGGACCTTCCCCCGGTGCAGGGCCACTATCCCTGTGGCTCCTGTGCCGCCTGCCCACAAACAAAACCAACAAAGGAGATTGCACTAACAGATTCCTTTACCTGGAGGATACACACCCACACTAATTGCAACACATCCCAATGTATATATCTGCTGATGTGCCCTTGTGACAAAAAATATGTGGGTATGACTATGAGGGTGGTTAAGAATAGGATCTCGGAACACAAGAGTAATATCCGCTGTCAGAAAACCACCACTAAATTATACACCCATTTTAAGGAACGCAACCATCCCCCTGAAAGTTTACGATGGTTGGTTTTGGAGGCACACCCACACATCACACAATCGGCATTATTTAGGATTGAGCAACGATGGGTGCATCGCCTAGGCTTAGACCACCTGGGATTAAATGATGAAATACCATGGGGCTCTCTGACCTAGATCTATTGACGACGATGGACTCTCAATATTCAGGCTTAGGTTCTTTGACCACTCCTTATATATATATATTTATATATGTATTTTTTACAACACCTTCAGGGGAACCCAGATTCATAATTATTCTGATGCATCCGATTAGTCGACCTATGACTCGCGTGAACTGACAGTGCATCTCTGAATCATCAACTATATATGATCTTGACCGACACCCTTCCGATATTATAGGGGTGTTTTAGGTTCTCTTACACTTTAATGTGTCTCCTGGTCGAGTAGAAGATATTTACTGAAACTTATTGACCCAGGGAATGTACTCTTGATTTATTACTTTTACAACGAAACCATACCGATAATTCAATGGATTACAATCGTGGTACAATTGTCCACGTGACATATTGGCTCATGATGACACATTTTTGTAAATTTCTTATTGAGTCCTGTTAATTATGTGCCGTCCTATCATACTTTACTATGGATTCACTGATCATTATTATGGTCAGAGTAATTCAACACAGTCTCTTTTACCTTATGATTGCCCTGTGGGTTGTAATATTGGTAATGGACCACTATCCACTCCAAGATGGCCGACATGCTTTTATCACTCTCACGAGCATATGTTGATAGGTCACATGATATGCCTGTCTTACAGCTGGTTTCGATCAGCTTCCCGCCACCCTCGTATGGCGAACGGCTTGATGCATATAAGCGGCATTGTTTGGCCGCTCGGCACCATCCCGGCTTCAGCGCGAGGGGGTAGGTGAGCTGCGTGGCTTCTAAAAGAAGCGGGTGAGTTTTGTCAAGCTTAAAAGAAAAAAACCCAGCACCCTGTGGCGACTAGGCTAAGGTAAGCGGGTAGCTTTGATGGAAGTATGGTCTGTGGCTCAAGTTGCTGAGTTTACCCCTTGGGTCTTACCCTTGCCTGTGGTGGGTGAGGGAGCGGGTCTGTGTCGCACACGGTACCAGTAGTGTGACCTTGTTGAGGTTTCGGGACTGGAGTGTGGGTGCCGTGGACCCACGCCTCGCCCCCTCCCCCCACCCCATCTGCATTGACACGGGGCCAGTGAGGCATTTCAGGGGGTAGCTCTGAAACTGCCCCGACATACTACCCTAACGCTCTCTTTACCGAACGAGGTCCCAGAGAGGTGGGTCTGCTTTTCTGTGAGCAGACAATACAGGACCTGTTGTTAATATTTCATGAATATGCTTGTTTCCCATGTCGATTAGACATCCTAATATAGATGTCATTATTTGCGCTGAAGCAGATGGGGCGAAATTTTCACCAACTATAGATGAGTCTTAGAGCCAAGTTCACCACCGCTCACAATGGCACGATGTATCACATATTCTTGATGTCACATATTAAGTAACAACGAGATCTTCTCTCTGTTGCCATATTTGTCTCTTATTGTACGTTGCTGTTTGTTTGTTTTTATCTTTTGACCGCCTGCACAGAACAATGAACAAATTGGAAGGGGCTATTAACCCCACATTAATTGACATGCGGTCAGCACCTTTTGGGCATTACCATAATTAATTTTGTTTTCTTACGTCCTCTCATGCAGGTCTGTCCCATTGCCTGCAGGTAATATGCTGCACTTTCGTGGTGGCATGTAAATCTTTACCAGACCACCTCATTATAATATTTAGTGGCACACACCACTTGTTGTAGATAGTTTTATGTCACGGTCCTGAAGAAACGCCGCTTGATCCTTTGGACTGATAGGCGTGAAACATGTCGACCATCTAGGAGTAGAGCGCCTCTTGACTCTTGATAGCTTGACAGTCGCCTCTCCTTATTACAATTTTAACCAGGCAGGGATCCTCACAGATTAAAATTGCTCTAAAAGGTTTCCCTACTTGTTTTAATTTCACTATTCAGCACATCTACACATATACTAGGCCCCTCACACCCACGGCACCCATACGGCAGGAATAAAAGATCTCCGGCAAAGAGCCCCATTTATGGGTGCCCGTCGGGTATTGCAGCGCCGACCCGACGAGGAGCAGGCCCATATGATGAAGCATGACACCTAGCTTGCTGGGTGTGTGAGGGCCCTAGTTCCGAAAGGGGTTTTCCCCCATTTTTTTGGGTGCCTGGGACATTACCTGCACGTCGACCTAGACTCAATAAGTCTTACTTGTATATGTTGAGGAACAGCGTACCTCTTTTTGTTCAATACATCCCGGAACTGGACCACGCCCAGGGCCCCGGGGTATTCATTTGCGACATACGCCGGCCAAGGCCGCTCCGCTCAGGCTTACAGGGGGGGACCACATGGCTACATGTCCAAGGGCTTCCACACTGCCTGGGGTAACCTGTTTGCGTCCACTGTCCACTACACTGCAAACACCAGCAGTAGATGTCCACATGGACATGTCTGTGCTCTGCATACTGCAGTCTGTCCAGCACATCTCCGCAACACTTGGCATTGTGTCCTTTCTTTGTGCTGGGTCACTTGCCTCCTTCGCACATTCTTGGTTCCCACCTCTCCCCACATTCTGCAATTGTGTGGCAGGGGGCTCTGCCTTTGTGGATGGTTTGTCTACATGTCTGGCCCCTGTTACCACGGTTACTTGTGTTGTCGTGTCCGGTAGATGATACATACCGTGATGTTTACAGGTATGATGAATCCTGCATGATGAGACCGTGACAGATGTTTGTGTGGTCGTAACCTTCCTTTTCTTTCCTGCGGAGGTTACAGGCACATGGACTTCTGTTACAGTATGTTTGGACTGGATTCATCATACCTGTATGCATTCCGGTTTGTCCAAGTGCAATACACTGTACCAGATTACGTTTGTGACTATGAGGACGCTTGACCATTGTCACCATTTCTCCAACAAGTTTCTGACTACTGATTTCGGGATATGGAATGGTATTGGGGAGTTCCCGCAGCATTTGCAGTTTATTGGATCCACAAGTTGCCCTGGTGAAGTTCCCCGTTGGGAATGGAACGCGTTGGCTGTGCTTTTCATCTTGTTGTTTATGTATTTGTAATAAAGTTCTGTTTTTCCACTACCGTTGACTACTGGACTTCATGGCCTGGGGGGGAGGGTCCGGGGGTGGTTTCGGTGGGTGTTGTGGCCCTCTTGGGTCTCCAGGCTGCATGATCATTGTCTCCATGGCATCTGTTGGTCTTCAGCTGTGGCTCTAGGCTGGGCTCCCTTTCAGACTGCAGGTTGTCGTCCTGCTTAACACCAGTAAGAGGCAGGTGTTGAATCCCTGCTGCTAACGCGCATTATCGCCTGTTTTCGGATCGCATCGCTGATCTGGCTGCTCGTTGGGAATATCGCAAAGTGGTGTTTTCGTGTGTTTTTGCACGGGAACGCCTACTCTGAATATCATTAGCGTTAGTTGTCGCTCTCATCCGTGGCGATATGTTTTGCGGCAGCTATCGCGGGAAAACTGGCGATGTCGGCAGTTTGCACCAGCTTGTGAATGGGGCAATAAGTCTATCGCCACTTTTGCGGCGCTAAAGTGCCGATAAATCGGCGATGGCTCCTTGAGAATATGCCCCTATGTGTGCTGCATTAGCACACATAGAAGTTGAAAAACTGCATTTTTTCAATGATTGTTTATGTGCAGGAAGGGAACCCTTCCTGAACAAAAACAATCATTAGAGGTGATTTCCTCTTTCTATGTGTGCTGCAGAATGCAGCACGCATAGAAAGAGGGGAAAAAAAGAGGCAAAATAAATACATTTCTCCTCGTTGTGCCTCTCTACGCCTCCCCTGGGAAGGCGCAGCATTCACATGCATTTAAGGATTTACAATTCCTCGTAAATCTGGAAATGTGTCTGGTTCCATGGGTGTTGCATGGGAACACCCACAGCCACACCCATAGAACACCCCTTTCACGCAAAGTGCTGCATGTAAAGGGGCCATATTTACAAGGACAGGAAAAGTCACGCAGGTTGGCTTTTCCTGTCCTTGTAAAGATGGAGCAGTAAAATGCGCCACCGGTACGTCACAAAAAGTGATACACCGATGGCGCAAGGGGCTTGTAAATCTGCCCCTAAACATTTTACTCTTCTCCATTTCACACGACTCCACTTTTAGTGACCTTGTTGCGTTCGGTTTGTGCTCATACTTAGTCCTGTGAAATCATTTGGGTGGTCAAATACTCTATAATACACACAAATTTTCTCATTGATTTAAAAAAAGTATATGTGGATGATTCTAACAATAACAAAAAATTGTAAAGCCAATAAAAGTATCATTTAGTTAGCAACCAAGGGCTGTTTTGGAATAGAGAGGCACAAGGTCCCCAGTTGAGGTACAAACTCTCAAATTTTCAACTTACTGGAGAAAACAGAGCAGTGAAAGGGTGGTGGTTGAAACTATTTCACTTGCATTAAAAAAAAATCTGTTTATTGTTTTATAGCAAACAAACAAACAAAAAGATATTAATGCAACACACCAGCCCGATCACCCCCAACCCCCTCACACATGAAATTTAATCCAACCAGTTCTCCTTATGGCATCTTTCAACAGCTAGATGTACAAATTGCCGCTCACTGTGACTGTGCGGCTAGTGTTCCTCTACATACATAAGTCAAGACACACCATTAGGGCGTTCCTTCATTCCACCACTATCAGGTGTGGTACAGGCTCACCGGGTCCAACCCCTCCCCCCCCCCTCCCAGATATTCTCAAATTTCCCTGGGCCCCGTTCCCTATGTAAACCTCCCTTTTCATCTGTTTACAGTGCTCCATGCCTGTCTCCGAATATCTCACTTGGCAACCATGAATCCCAAATTCACCAAAATCTTCTGATATCATGTCAGGTCAAAATGACCCCATATATCCAGCAGTACTAGTCTAGGTTACAGTTCCAGGGGCACCCCCTTGGCCTCCTCCGGTGATCATCTAATTGCTTCCCAGAATGAACACAGTCTGGGGTAGTACGATAATATGTGTATCAGTGTACCCTCCAGCCCACAACCTCTGAGACAGAGTGCACTGTCCGTCCTCCCTATTCTGTTCAGCATGGTTCGTTTGTAATATGACCTGTGAACAACTTTAGGTTGGATCAAGTGGTAGCTCGCCTTTATGGTGACCTCTGCTGGAAAGCCCAATGCTGTTGGCCAGTCCTGCTTATCTACTTAACCCAGATCCTGTTCCAATCTGCCCTGTAATCATGTTTGGGGCCTGCGTGTTTCTCATCAGAGTTCCGTATGTATTTGAAATAAGTTTGATGCTTACTCCGCCGTCTAACAATCTCTCTTCAGGGTGAGTCCTCTTGCGTCTCTTCATCCTGGGGCACCCAGTCCTGGAGTGCATGTCTCAATTGGCCGTATCGCAACTATTGTGACTCCGGCATTTGGTATTCTGTCGTCAGGTAAGCAAATGGTACTACCCCGTTGGCATCCCAAACGACTGCCAAAGTAGTCCAGCCAATATTGTCCCAGCCTTGAAATCCCTTCAGCACCACCACTGGTTTCAGTTTGGTCCCTTCCCACAATGGCGTCTTGGGGTTTGGCCTCCCACCCCACCCCATTTCTCTAGTCAGTCTTCTCCAGGTATCTACCACTGTCCTAGTTGCAGGGCCAGCCTGCGGATCCAGCTTCCCCACATATAGAGCATGTAGGTAGCTCTTCTCACCCATCCCCAGCCTGTCCATGAGAAATGCTGGGTCTCCCCAATCTGCATAAGCCCAGTCATTGACCACACTGACCTGCGCTGCTTCATAATATTTTCTGACGTTCGGCAGAGCTATTCCCCCCTCAAACTTGGATCTGTGGAGGACCTTCATAGCGATGCTTGGCTGCCCCCCCCCCCACCCAGAGGAGTGTTCTCACCAATGCATCCACCATGGCATATAGGGCATCAGGGACCCAGTACAGGCTGTTCTGGATAATATGCAAGAGCCCGGGGAGAGCTATCATTTCAAATCTTACTGCCTTCCCTAGCAGTGAAAGCGGCAGTGTTTGCCAGTGTTTCACATCCTGTTCAAGCCCCTGAATCATGGGCAGCAAGTTCGGCTCATAGTGAGAATCAGCATCTCTGGATATCCAGATCCCCAGGTATTTAAACCAATGAGTCTCCACCCACAGCAGCAATGGCAGCACTGTGTCTGGTCTCCCTCCACCCACCAGAAACAAAAGGGACTTTTCCCAATTTATAGCAAAGCCGGTATATCTACCGAAGATCTGGAATATATCCCACAATCTGTCTAGCATCTGGCGGGGATTGTCTCATACAGCAGTATGTCATCTGCTTAGATCAATATATGCTCTTCCCAACCTGTGCTGACAGACTATCCTCATATCTGGGCATCTATGCGTACACACTCTGCCAGCACCTCTATTGCCAGAGCAAAGAGCATTGGTGATAACCGGCACCCTTGCCTGGTTCCCCTGTGCAACGTGATGGCTTGGGAAGTGCAACCATTAAGTTTCATTTTGGCTCTCGGTCTGTCATAAAGTAACTTGACAATATCACACCTTGTAGAACTGGCTATAGGGAAGAGCTTATCTGAACAGAGAGAGGGGGGAGAGAGAAATCCTTTCAGGACGGGAACCCTCACTCACCGTTAGGTGACATGCTTCATCATTTGGGTTCCCTCCTCACACCTGGATTGCAACATTCCAAGGTGTGGACTATGACTCCCCAAAGGGGAGGAGCTGAGGTGTTTTCTCAGAGATGAGCGGTGGAGAGAGGCGAATGAGGGGCAGACTGCATAGAAAGAGTGATCAGAGTGATGAATAAAAATATCTCTAGTGGTTCCCTTAAACTTTATTTGGTGGCCTCTAGGATAAAGGTTAAAAAGAGGACTAAGGATTAACCAAATATATCCTTCTCAATGGTCAACATGTTTCTGCCCTTAATAGGTCTCATAAAGGGATCCAGGGGCATTCGTCAGGACCTCAAAGTTAGGTAGTCAGGTAGTTAGGCCATGACAGTCTGCCACAAGGTGGCATTATCTGGCTAATTTAGAGATGGCCACAACAACAGTTAATTATTAACTGAATATACATTAAGATAGAATATTACCTGCCACCCAAGTCATTCTTATAGCTTTGGGAGCTTGAAATAGTCCAAACTGTCACACTTGTAGGAGTGTGAATGTTAGTACTTGTGTTGTTACTATCATTGGCGGCGCTGGCAGTGGCAATGTGTGTTACAAGGTGTAGTGGCTTCCTGACGAGAACCCTGCCACTTATTATTTTGCAAATTAAGCAAGTAAACTGCCAGGAAAGAGTCCCCACGGAGCAGCATCCCTCCTACCAGTGCAAACCCTTCATCCAAGTTCCCCGGCCGTCATTGGCGTAACCTTATCTAGCTGCTCTTCTTCAGTGTCCGGTTCTGTCTCCACTCACTCTGAGCCACTACCTTTCCTCCTTGGAGGCCAGCACTCTCCGGAGGGATATCTACAATGAAGTGGCAGAGCGTGTCGTTAGCCTCCTTGGCTTAACGACACGCTCCGCCACTTCGGAAACCTAAGGCTGCACCATATTTACAAGAATGTGGTGCAGCCTTGCGTTTCCCACTGCGATGGCGCTAAGTTAAACAACTTAGCGCCAACGCAGGCACCCTTGCACCACAGTGCAAGGGTGTCTGCATGCAGGGGAGGATTGTTTATGTGTAGGAAGGTGTCCTTCCTGCACATAAACAATCCTAAAATGCAATTCTGTCACTTTCATGTGTGCTGCTTTATGCAGCACACATGAAAGTGGCAGAATGCATTTTTAAAGGTTTGTTTATGTACAGGAAGGGACACCTTCCTGTACATAAACAAACCATGGCATCTTGCTTTTTCCATGTGTGCTGCACAAGGCAGCACATATGGAAAAAGCAAAAACGAGGAGAAATAATGCATTTCTCCTCGTTTCGCTAACTTAAGACCAGGGTTTCCTGGTCTTAATTTTAGCGCTGCCTCCTATGTACGCCACCCTTGTACATAGGGGCAGCGTAAATACAATGGGTGTTGCGGTGGAAAGCCCACCGCAACACCCACTGCACGCCCCTTTCACGCTAACCATAGCGTGAAAGGGTGCATTATGTACAAGGCAGCGTTAAGCCATGTTAAGTGGGTTAACGCTGCCTTGTGCATAAGGCAAGGCCCCAATTGCCATGGGAGCGTCACAAAAAGTGACGTTCCCGTGGCAATAGGGGCTTGTACATATGCCCCTCCATTTATTGTTACCCAGAGCGTTGCTGCATTGCCTGACATCCATCACCATTTTCTCTTGTTCCACTCGCATTTGTTCTTTGCTCGTCTGTTATTCCTTCGCCTTGAGGGCACTGGTTGCCAGCCAACTTCTTTCTGTGAGCGTGCCGGTGGGCCCGACCCTAGGCCCTGCCTTTCCAGCCAGGACCAGGCCTCTTGTGCCGTTGCCAGGAAGTGAGCTTTGTCTTTGCACACAATCTGCAACTTTGCAGGGAAAATAAGGGTGTATTTCAGCTCCAGCTAATGAAGAATTTTTTTGACCAGTAGGAAACCCCCTCTTTGCCTCTGGACCAGGTTATTAAAGTCCGGATACAGGTTTACCTCATGGCCGTCTATTTCCCAGGGCTCATGTTTACCTGACGCCTATAGCATAATGTCTCTGTCTCTGAAGTTCATCAGACGGGCAATAATTAGTTGTGGACTTGCACCAGGTGCAGGAGGAATTGCCGGTATCCAGTGAGCCCGGTCGACTGAAAAAAAACAAGATGGCCGGCTCTGCAAGACAGTCTTGGCTAGCCACTCCTCCACAAACAGTTCTGTGTTGAGGCCCTCCATCTTTTCTGGGACCCCCACCAGTCGTACATTTTGGCAGTGGGATTTACCTTCTGCATCCTCCAAGTGATCTACTAATGACTTCACCTCTCTTTCCATGGCTGAGCATTTTAGCGTTAGTCCCTAGATGCTTGGTAGGGATTCCCCCAGCTGAGCCTCTGTCTCCTTCACACAGTCCACTAGATTTTTGTGATCCTCATGTAAAAGGCTCACCTCGTGCACCACTGTAGTGATTTGTGTCTCCAACGCTACATTGGTATCTCTAATAGCCTCCAGGATGGTCGCCGTGTGTATGGCTAGGGATGCAGCTGGTCACTCCAATGCTGTCCTCTCTCCCTCCACCGCAGCCTCTCTCTCAGAACCGTGGTCCCGCCATTCACTGCTGGAATTTTCCCCATCTCTCCGAGGTATACTCCACCTGTATCATTATCAACCGTCTTGGCGGGGTCTGGGAGGCAAGCAAGGAAGCCGAAGCCCCCTGCAGGCAGCAGGCCCCAACTGCCGCTATTCGTCTGCAGAGCCTTTCCCTACCCGCACAGGATACTGTGCAGGACCCCGGTCTGCTCTGTCCGCCCTCCACTCTGGACCCCAATTCCTGATGCAACCCCAGCTGGTGTCCCTCTCCAGAGGCGAGGGCAGGCTCATCCCACTGTGCAATCACCTTTCAGTATCTGGTGGAGAAGGGATCCTCCTGGACAGCCACCTCGGCTCTGCCCCTGCTCCCCACATGGCTGCGTTTCTCCACCCCCTGCCGCTGGCATTGCCGTTCACCTCTATGGCCCTGAAGAGTCCACCTAGCTCTGAGCACCTTCCACAGGTGGTGCCCCGGTAGATGCCAGCGAGTAGCCAGATGTGCAGATATAGGATAGAGGTACCTTAGAGGCCGCCAATGCACCTCTGCCCCCAACAAGGCCCCAATCTCTCACTGCCTGTGGTCCAGGGCTCCGAGGCTGCCCCTGGGCATCACTGCCATCCTCTCTTTGCGCCACATCAGGCATGTCCTTGGCTCTTCTCTGGCCGCAATTCCTCTCCAGAAGGGCTCCACAGAGACCGCATGTTCCCTCAATCCTAGAGGGGGCCCGATCCCACAGTCCACTGCTACACTCGCTTGCTGGCTCCCAGGCTCCCGACTTGCTGCACCTCTCCGACATGACTCACAGACCCCACAGCAGCTCTATGCGGCTGCCATCTTTGCTGCTCCCAGGCTCCTCCTACCTCGATCGGGCTGCATCCCTGAAGGCAGCTGGGTGCCCAAAAATTCTGCCTGTGCCCCCCTCGGGTCGTGGAATCTTCCCCTGCACCCTCCACAGTTCAGGGCTTGGCACCCCACAGGATAGGTGCCTCTGGGGCCTCCCTCAGCCGCGGGAGTTCCGCTACGTGCAGCTCACTGCAGGGCCGTTCAAGCCACGTCCCCCATTTCTCTTACTTTTCATGCCAGCATTGCTTTCATGAAGGAAGTAGGGCTCCATTGCATGCCAGTGCAGTATGTGAATGCACCTTCCAGTGAATTTATATCTGTGATGTCCCTGGGGCCTTACTAATTCATCCAACATGTGCCATCGGGGTGCAAGCTCTGTGATATTTTCTAGGCGATATATAGCATGCCTTGCTCCACCCTGTTTGCTCTGTCTTACCAACACGTTGATTACTCCTTTCAACAGTGAAACGCCTGTTGTTTGTCCACTAAACACCACTTTGATGGCTGTACCGGAGGCCTCTTTCCATTTCCTTGTACTCAGTAATCCCTACACTCCTCCTCCTCCCTTTTCCTTCTTTGAATAACACTTACTTCTTCTACCAAACCTTATCATAGTTTCTTGTAATCTTCCGCCATGTGGATATTGTACTTTTGTAATGACCTAGAATATCAACTTGTCCTTTTTCTTGACGTCACCCCCTTTACCTCCTTGCAGAATTCAATCTTTACCTCTTTCCTAATTATGCAAACTCTCACTTCCTCCCACATTCTGAGCCCTCTCTTGCTGAATCAACAAGTCTCCATTCTCCCACGTGTGGCTCTTTTCTGGACTTATCTTCACCATCTTGCAACGGAAGAATTTATTTTCTCTTACTCTCACGCTCTGACAAATAATTTCTGTCCTTCTCCATTCCTGTCTCACAATCCTTCTAACCATGCACTCCCATTGCCTTTACTGCTGTAACATCTGTTAATATGGCCATACGAACCAAGCCTTCTCTATTGTCTCTTTTCTTCCTGTCCACTCTGTACTTCCACATCTACTGTCCAGTCCTTATTTTAAAAATTGTTTCAGTCATATTTTACAACTGGTTTAAGAAACACATATAAGCAATACATACTTAATTGAGAACTGAGTACAGGATTTACACATTTACCTTGTCAACAAAAGCAATGCCATAATCCTGCTCAACCTATTTCGCTGGGTAAACTTCCTCTGGATGGTTATTTCCTTTAGACCCTTGATAAAAACAGCATTTTCATTTGATTGTAAGGCACCAGTCAGATAAATAGGCAACTTTGTAGATTCATAATGGTTTCCCATATTGTGTAAAGCCTCAAAAATGCATGCCTGCTATGACTAATTAATCATCCTTGGTCACTTCGCATAGGTAGGATAAAACCAAGCCACAGACTAGCGCAAGTCGGCGACTTGCACTTCCTTGCATTACTCCAGATTCACTATGCCACACAGAGTTCAGGGGGACTGTGCATCGCATGGTAAATCTCACTTAAGGGTTTGCTTTTCCCTTGCGTCACCTTGCGTGCTGTATAGGCAATGCAAGCCCTTGATAAATCTGGCTCTTTATTACACTGAGCCTCCTTTTGTTCATTATCACTTAGGAGAGCACCTTAAACTACATTAGTTCAGGATGTGTGCTGTATAAAAACCTCTTCTGTTTGAGTTAATAGACTATTATTTTCCTCCATGTATAATAAGTATCTAGCCCACATATAGGGTGCCCATGACCCCTAACTTGCCTTTTAGTTCACTAATAAGATTGTCATCAGGGCGGTGCAGAAATGTTTCTCAGTTCATATTTAAGAACTCTCACTTTTAATAAATAATTCTCAATGCCGATGCATAATCTTTTGTACTAAGGTGAAACGCTTCAGTGTGGTAAAGAAATACACTTTTTTGAATTTTGAAGACACCTGATCATATTCTAACATGATGTTTATTGCATGATTTACATGCCAAATATTTTACCGGCTCAGGGGCAGATTTACAAGCCCCTTGCGCCACTTTTCCGTCATTTTTCCCATGTTAAAAATGACGCAAAAGTGGCGCAAGGGCCTTGTAAATAAGCCCCTCAGTTTATACAACTCTCCCTGTTAATTTGTTGATTGCTCCACCTCTATTAAATCCCTTCTCCTTCTTTGCCATTTATCTCTCATCGAAAGTTATGTTTCAACCAGTAACCCATACCCTTCCTTATAGATTCTCTGTCCATGTCACTCTTGTTTCATTCTTTCTCCATTCTTGCTCCCAAGCAATGCAGTGCAGTCATTCCCAGTGAGTGACGTAACTACCTTACCCTCTTTCCTTACTCTTCTTGGGAGACTTGCTTGCCTCCTGCTCTTCGCACCTCATTTCCTTGTCTTAATGCTTCCACATTTTACATTCTTTAAATTAGTAGCGTTTATTTTTGGAAAGATATACAGTGCACTCTATAAATCCAATGAAATTAAGTAGAAGTTGGACAGGAAATGCTGAAATTGACCCCCACTTTGCTAATCAACACACTTATAAATAATATTTTTCTTCCCATTCTTTATAGCAAGAGTGAGGAAGGTAGAAAAGGGGTAATGAAGGAATAGGAGCAATATAAGAAAACAGCGACAGAGGGTGAAAGTAGGGATAAAAAAGACCATGAGATAGTGAGATAAAGACACAGGAAGTGTAGGATTACGAAAGAAAGAAAGGAGCATGAGGTGGAATCAAGACCAGGCAGGTATTGTATGAGAAATCCCACACATTGCTGCACTGGCAGATAGTCCTAAGAAAAACATAGCTTGTGTGCATTTATTTATTTATTTTACAAATCAAACACGGGCCCCCCTCGGCCTATCCACCCTGCTTTGCTGCCGGTGCTGTGCTCCCAGAGACCCTTGTCTTACAAGCCTTCCTCCTTTCTGCCCTGCTTTGTAAGTGAGGAGGTAGATCACCGCTTGGGTGAGCCAGATCAAAAAGTTATTTTTCTTCCCCGCAACAACCAATTAGAAATTCATCTATTTTCACATTACAGACATTTGGACAAAAAATTCATCTCAAGCAATTTAGTTCCATTTGTATAGTCTGCATAATGGGAGAGAGAGGGAGAGACTGGGGGAAGGTGGCTTCAGGCAAAAATTAGATGCAAAACCATGTATCCGAAAATGAGATGTACTTACTATTGTTTTTGAAAATTAATGGTGCATTTTTAGTTTTTATAATGCAATTTAATGATGCAATGCATCTAATAAAAAACACATTTTAAGTCAAATCATACGGGCCTACTGGTGCAGGACAAAATGCACCTTTCAAATGTATATGTTTCTGTTTTTTCAGAATGCTTGAGGCAGTTTTTGTATTTCCTTGCAAACAAAGGAAAGCAGCAAAGGGGTTTGTGCCTCTGCATGAGTCCAATGAAAAAGGCATTTATCATACCACATTGGCTGTATTACAGAGAGTAGGAGCAACGCTTAAGGATTCAAGAATGCTTTCTAGTTTCAAACTATTCTGACAGCTGGAATGGTTGGGAAGAGGAAAGCGCTAGCCTTGGTTCCAACATTTCAATGGGCTATCCCGCTATGCAATTTTTAGGTTTGCCTACAGACATTATATTTCGAAACGACATCGCATCACCAGCTGTTTACAAAAAAGTGCAATAATAACTTCGGAGAGGGGCAATGGGTTTTTCAGCCATTGGCTTTTATTGTGTTTCATTGCTTGCTATTGCTTGCACAGGCTGTCCCTCAAGCCCATGACATTGTAGACATTTACATTATATCATTTGTGTTCCTATTAGGTTTTGGTGATGGAGCACCTAGTAATCATTTTGTTAAACTGCAGATGCGACTAGAACTGTAGCTTGTAATTGAGAGCTAGTATGAGTTGTTTAATTCATTTACTCTGCTCATACCATGGGGCATATTCTCAAGGACTTATCTCCGAGTTAGCGGCACTTTATCGCAGCCAAAGTGGCGATAGATTTATCGCCCCATTCACAAGCTGGTGATAACAGCCGATATCGCCAGTTTTCCTGCGATACCAGCCGCAAAGAACATCGCCATAGACGACACCGGCAACTAACACTAATGAGATGGAGAGTAGGCCTTCCTGTGCAAAAAGCTGCAACAACACCACTTCGCAATATTCCCAACGACCAGCCAGATCGGCGATAAGATCACTAAACAGGCGATAAGACACGTTAGCAGCAGGGATTTAACACCTGCTCTTAGCTGGTGTTAAGTCAGACGACAACCTGCACCAGAAATGGGAGCCCAGCACACAGCCACACCAGCAGAACAACAACAGATGCCATGGAACTACTGATCATGCAGCTCGGACACCCAAGAGGGCCACAACACCCACCGCCACCACCCCCAGGACCCCCCCCCCCCCCCGGACAAAGATATTTCACACCAACTTTACGAAATTATGAACAAAACCATTCGCCTGATGTCGCACAATTACAACAATTAACATTCATGTGTGGTCCGAAAAAGGAGAATCATTCATTTATCTCTGAATTTCCAAACAAATCAATTTATTCAAATTTAACTCAAAACAACTATTTGGAAGAGTCATGGCGGGTCTTCTCTGGACAATCTGTAAGTCACAGCCTGCAAGACAAAATTCAAGATAAGAAGGTGTGTCATGCGCTCATCAAAGGACAGAGAGAGAGAGAAAGAGAGAGAGAAAGAAAGGGAGAGAGAGAGTGAAAGAGAGGGAGAGAGAGAAAGAGAGGGAGAGAGAGACAGTGAAAGGTAGGCTCTTGGCACATACATGCCAACTGTTGTGTGTGTATCGCTATTGGTGCACCATAAGCCTAAGGCCTAGCCCCAAATGCAGCGCGAAAGCCACATCACATTTCCAGAATGCAAGCAGTAGTCAGACTAACATTAGGGATGAAAGCTCCTTTGTCTCAATACATAAGGCGGAAGGACATCTGCACCCCCTGAGAGAGATACCATAGCAGATGATGACGACTCCCACACTACGCACAGTGCTAATGAAAGACCAACGTATCCACACCCCACACACAGAAGTCCTTGCTCGAGGTACCCTTGCATGGAATGCCCTTGACACTTACGTACACAACAACCCATACGTCCAAACGTTGCACAAACATACGACTCATTGCTCCGAGCTGTGGCATATCATCCACATAACTCCCGCAGGTCAGAAGAGTGCCGGTTCTACGAGAGCCACCAACGCAATGGCAGAACATCCCGGGCACATGCACAACCCCTGTCATGCGGAACTGTACCGTGCACGTATGCTGCATTTGTTGGGGGCACTGCCACTGGCAGTGTTGCGCATCAATTACCGTCTGAGCTTCTGTCTTGCGTACGTCACCTGCGTCCAGCCCTGGTTCCACTGTCAATCATGCATATTCGAGTGACCCATGGATGTCTGCCTATCCAACACAACGGTAGCTGAACTGGATTATGACTTGTGTGTGCGCCCCCTGTTGGCCCACGACCAGGAGTGTAACCGTGATACCCGTTCATGGGATGCCTTGATATTTGGTGTATGTGCTGGCAGTTGGGCATGGGAGATTGCACAAGTCCTCGTGTGCAGTGACCACATCGAAGTGCTCCCCTATTGGGCTGTGTTGTGGATTGGTGAAACGGCGTGGATGGAGCACATCTGTCCGCACCAGTTAATAGATTTGCTCGCCCTCGTGTTCGTTGAAGTCGACAACGACGTACTCTTGGAACTGATTGCCCAGGAAGCTGTGCTCGCAGTCATGGACGAGTAACTACGTTCCTGCAGCCACAACTGCTTGTAACCCAGAGCACAGGTCCCAACACCTTGTTGCATCTTGGAGAAATGGTCACATATCCCACCACAACAGTGGACATGGCTGCATTTGCCTGGACTCAGAATGCATGTGCGTGCACCTACGCGTGTTGACACACACCTGTGCAAGGTGAGGCAGTCCCATGGGCGGAGCTGCACAGCGTCGCTTGGTAAGGTTCCTAAATCTGACATACTGCTGGAGGGAGAGTACACACATGGCAATGTAGTACTACATGTGACCTTGTTGGACCCTTTCACCTGCTCACTGTCAGCAGAGCAGACAGTCTGCGCAGTCCGGTGGTACAGCACTATGCAGATCCCATGGGCTGTGAGTCGTGTCCCCTGACACGGGGCAATGAGCATACGCCAAACATCACATGACTCGTCCAGCAATGCAAGGTGGGCTGAGACCGTTGCCATCTGTAATGATTGGTGTTCATTTTTGCCTCCCCATTTCTTGCACCTCTACATGCTCCCATGCTGCCTGTTAGTGTCTGAAGCATTGGTCTGCATGTTATGGCCCTTGTCTTGCCCGTACTGAAACGCACATGCTAATAAAGTCTACGCCACTTCACTAGTGTTCAACTGTGATGAGTGTTGATTAGAATGACAAATCGTGTGCCTCAATGAGCATTGTCCGTACACAGGGAGGGACTGACTGACGCATTTCACTTAGGGGTGAGTCCCTATTGCCAGCTCCACCTCTGTGAGCCAGACATTGTGGTTGGGATAGTTGCTGGTAGACCTCTGCTCTTACGTGTCTTCAGCAATGTGAGTATGGTGTCCAACTTCTTGCCATGTGTGTCGTGTCGCATGCACAAGGAATGCACAGGAGTCAGGTAGGGGTTATATGTCTTCTTTATTGTGTGGCTTGTCCTCGCTGCTCCTGGCCCCACATCTGGTTCCTTCCTCGCCCCTCGTGGTCTGCCCCGTCCCCACTCCCCTGACCGGAAGTGGTGTCCGGTTCTCGTCTCCTCCCCACCAGTCCAGTCGGGTACAGGGTCCTAGTGCCCTTGTGCCCAGGTCACGACATCTCCCCTTTTGTTGCACGAAATGACATAAGAAAGTGGTGATTGATAGAGAGAGAGAGAGAGAGAGAGAGAGAGAGAGAGAGAGAGAGAGAATGACATGTCTTTGTCTTCAACATTACATTTTTTCAATCAGTCTTTTTGGTCTTTTGCATTCTCTTCTTGGATGTGTCTCTCCCTTGTCTTTCTGCCATTCCTCCTCCGGTCTCTCGTCTGTGCCTGTGTCTCCTGCGGCTGTCTCTCTTCCGTCTTCCTCCATGCTTTTTAGACTCTTGAAATGAGAGCTGTTCCTTGTTATCCGGTAAGGGCCTGCTGTCGCTGTTATCATGGGCCCCTTCACCTGCGTCACCGTCAATGGTTCCTTTGAGAATGGACTGTCCGATTTTCTCAGCTGCCGCTGGCGTACAACCACTGCATCCCCTTGCTTGAGGTGCGCTGGAGTGGCATGTCTCCTGGCGTCGGCATACGCCTTCATTTGCTCCTTGGCCTCATGGTCCCTGGCAGCGATGCTGCTGTGCTCTGGTGACGCCGTTGCGTCTAGCTGTGGTAGCCTTGTCCTGCTTGTTCTGCCCAGCACCAGCTCAGCGGGGCAACGTCCCGTAGAGCTGTGAGGGGTGTTTCTATAGTCTCTTAGTACCTGACAAAGGGCCTGTCCTATTGATATTTGTGCCAGCTTTGCTCTTTGGACTGCCTTTTTTATGTTTCCCATAAATCCCTCCACCATGCCATTTGCTTGTGGCCACAGAGGTGTTATTTTCCTGTGATGAATGCCTAGGTAGTCCATGAACTTCCGAAACTCCTCCCCTGAGAATGGTGGCCCGTTGTCTGTTTTTAATGTTTGTGGCGAGCCCCAGGCTGCGAATATGTCATCTAGTATTGGCAAAGTTGCACTTGCGGATGTTGATGAGACTTGTCGCACGATGGGAAATCTGGAATATTCATCAATGATAACGAACAGGTAGTTGCCCGTCTCTAGAGGTCCATAGAAGTCTGCGGCCAGTTCCGTCCACACTGCCTGTGGGAGTTCTGACATTTGTAGTGGTTCCGGTTTTGCTGGCTGTCCTGTTGTTTGGCAGATATGGCAGTTTGTGATGGTACTCTCCACCATATTGTCCAAACCAGGGAACCACACTTTCTCCCGTAGCAGCTTCTTTGTCGCAACCATGCCTCTGTGTGATTCGTGGGCCAAATTTACAGTTCGTCTGCGCAAAATCCTTGGCATAACTATTCTTGTTCCTCTCATTATTATTCCGTTTACGGTCTCTGATAGTTCTTCATGAACCTTTTTGAATGCCAGCTTCTCCTCCTTGTGCACTCCTTCATCCATGCTGCTGTTGTTGTTGACATGTCTCCATCTCTGTAGTCTTGTCACCATTTTTACCGCTTGCATCGTGGCATCCTTCCCTGTTTCTTGTTCAAGTTCCGCTATCGTTATTGATGCCGGAGTGTTTTGTTTCAGCACAAAGTTCAGATATTCCTCTGCTATTGATGTGCCCTGAGGTTGCTGTGGTAAGGGATGTCGTGACATGTAATCCGCCGGGTTGTGTTCCTTTCCTGGTTTGTGCACTATCTTAAAGTTATAGTCCATCAGTCGTATGCCCCACCGCTCGATGCGAGGCGGTATTTTTGCATTTGGATTTCCATAGATTGTCACTAGGGCTTGATGGTCAGTTATGATAGTGAATGGTTTCCCGTAGATGAACATGTGATAGTGCTCACATGCCCATACTACTGCTAGACTTTCTTTTTCTGGCTGTGAGTATGCTCTCTCAATATTGGACAGGCTTTTGCTTGCATATGCCACGATCTTCCTTGGAGAGTCTTTTCCTGGCATGTGTTGTGCTAAGATCGCTCCTAGTCCTACCGGGCTGGCGTCCACCGTCAGTTCTGTACAGAGCAGCGGATCAAAGTAGGCAAGATGGTCCATCGCCATCACAGCATGCCTGATGGCCTCAAATGCCTTGTTACACTCTTGTGTCCAGCTGAATGTCTGACCTTGCTTCGTTAGTTCCCTGAGCGGTGTGCTCACCGTGGCAAAGTCTTTTATGTATCGAGCGCAGTAGCTGGCAAGCCCAAGGAATGACCTTACTTCTGCAACGTCTGCCGGGGGACTCGCTTTTTCTAGCGTCTCCACTTTGCTGTGGTCTGGTCGCATTCCTTTCCTGGAGAAGATGTGTCCGAAAAACACCAGTTCATTTCTCCCTATTTCGCACTTGTCTTCATTTAGCGTTAGTCCTGCTTGTTCCAGTTGCGAGCACGTATCCCACCCTGTCATGCTCTTCATCAGATCGACCAAACACCAAAATGTCGTCACTGTAATTGAGGCTGTTTTTTACTGGCCTGATAACCTGCCGTATTGTTTCCTGAAATATCTCTCCGGCCGATGAGATGCCAAAACTCAGTCTTTTGTAGCGAAACAGACCCATGTGCGTGCAGAATGTGGTAATGTACCTTGATTGCGGGTCAAGCTCCAGCTGATGGTACCCTTTACACAAGTCTAGCTTCGAAAACCGGCAAGCCCCAGTGAGGCAGCTGATCATGTCATTGAGGTGTGGTCCAGGGTGTCTTTCCCTTTCAATTGCTGTGTTTGGTACCCTCATGTCCACACATATGCGAATCTTGGAGGTGTTTTTCTTTGGCACTGCCACTATTGGTGACACCCATGGTGTCGGCCCGTCCGCAGGCTCTATGATGTCTTGGCTCAACAGAGTTTTTATTTCCTCTTCTACCTGTGGCTGCAGGTGTATCGGCACTCATCGGTGATGTTGAACTACTGGTTTTACTGCTTCATTTATGTGCAAAGTTACTTGCCGTCCTTTTAGTTTTCCTAGTCCTTGCAGTATGTTTGGGTAGTCTCGCAATATGTTCTTTTTCTCTGACATGTGGTACGTCATTGCGAGGAGACCCATTACCTGCGCCGTGACGTTGCTCAGTAGACATGGTGCTGGAATGTCACCCTTTAGGACATGTATTTCTTCCTTGCTTGATCGTTCCTTGTACATCAGTGTCTCTGTAAACTTCCCCATGTTGATCACTGGTTTCTTCGAACCCCAGGTGAACACGTCAACTGTCGATGGCACTAGAGTTGGTTTTATTTTCATCTTATCATATTCTGACACGCACATAATGTTGCATGTGGCACCGCTGTCCAGCACGAATCGTGTGCTGTGTTTTCCCACATCAATGTCGACGGTCGCCGTTTTCTTTACCTGATGCTTCTCTATTAGATGAATGCTCTCCTGCTCTCTGTCATTTGCTTCTTCGACAGGGGGGGCATCAGACATCAGGTATAAACGTTCCACGTTCTCCTGTACTGCCTCTCCGTCTGACTCAGCTGAAGAGCTGCGATTTGCCGTGTCCATGTGTCTGGCGTACCTGCTTGTTGTCATCCGTGGTCTTCCAATTCGTCCTCTCTCATTTTTGAATTGCGCGCCCATGCAGGCGCTCGCGAAATGGTTGTCCCTGTTGCATTTTCGGCATTTCTGACCCATTGCAGGGCAGGCATTGACGTGTGGAAACTCGAGCCCGCACCTGTAGCATGTTCGTTCATGTGGTTTTCTTGGCAGTTGCTCATTGCTTTCCTTCTTCCGGGTGTTCATGCGATTACTTCCGACCATGCGAAGCGCTTGTTCTGATCTTCGTTCTTTCCCCAGTTCCATCTGTCTTGCGTGCGTGGTTGCTCTCGCTTCTGCCCGGGCCATGGTCAGAATTTTTTCCAGTGAGGTCGGTTCCTTCAAGATTCGTGTGCGGAACTCCACCGACTGGCAGCCTTCAATAATGCGCAGTCTAATTGCTTGTTCGTTGTCAAACTTATCGAATTCGCAGTGTGTGACCAACTTGCGCAGTCGTGTTGCGAAGTCGTCGAGGGATTCTTCTGCTTGTTGGTATGCGATGGTGAAGGTGTACCTCTCAAAATCAATGTTTCTTTGTGGGTCAAACTTGTCTGTGAGGCACTTTCTTAGTCCCTTGTATGTTGTTGTTTGGTCTTGAGGGAATGTTACTAGCAAGTCTTCTACCTCATCCCCTACGAGGTTTAGAAATAGGTCTGTGTGCTTTGCTTCTGCGACATCTGTGGCGCGCATGTACCTTTCAAACTTGCGAATCCATCGTTCCCATCTTATTCCTATCTGCGGTTCAGATAAGTTGAACGGAAGGGGTCTGTGAAACACTGCTTGCGTGCCATTCTTATCCTTTGTTTCATCAGCCATCGTGTCTCCTTGGTTCTGCTTTTCTTCTTGTCTTGTCGTTTATATTTTTTTTTCTGTTCTGTAACCCTTTACTTTCTCTTATTTGTTCACTTTTGTTTCCACTTTATTCACTTTCTTCGGTGACTGTTCACCTTGTTTGCTGTATATCTTTTCTTTGTTGCCTGTAATTCCTTTTCTTTGCAGCTTTTTCTTCTTGTTTTCTTTTATTTCCTGACTTAATAATGGCCGCCGGGCCTCTCGCGCTTCCTATTGGCCAGATTTGCCTGATTTTAAGATGGCCTCCCAAATCTCGCGAGATTTCTGGCCTTTTTGAGCCTCAGCCTGACCTCAAAATGGCCGCCGGGTCTTTCTGTGTGCTGATTGGCCGCCCCACCTGACCCAAAGATGGCCGCTGTATTCACGCGAGATTTCCTTTGAATCTACGCGCGAGGCAGGCACTCAGTCGGTTATTGTTTTAGACGGCGCGGGAGGCTCCCGCGCTCAAACGATGGATGCACCGCTATTTTCATGCAGGTGGGGGGCCCCTTACCGTGTCTTTGCTGCGGCCAGCTGGGCTCCCGCGACGACGCTCCACTCCTCAGCGCTCGGACCAGGGTGGGCTCCTGGCTCCGTTTCTCTCTGCGACCGGGTGGGCTCCGGATGTCGCAGTTGTTCTTTGCTTGTACTTCTGGGCGGCAGGCGGACCAGGGTGGGCTCCTGGCTCCGTGTCGGAGTCAACTTCGCGAGGGACTTTGGTGCACGTTTGTGGTGTCGCCTTGACAATCCCGCCTCGTCGCCAGTTGTCGTGTCGCATGCACAAGGAATGCACAGGAGTCAGGTAGGGGTTATATGTCTTCTTTATTGTGTGGCTTGTCTTCGCTGCTCCTGGCCCCACATCTGGTCCCTTCCTCGCCCCTCGTGGTCTGCCCCGTCCCCACTCCCCTGACCGGAAGTGGTGTCCGGTTCTCGTCTCCTCCCCACCAGTCCAGTCGGGCGCAGGGTCCTAGTGCCCTTGTGCCCAGGTCACGACAATGTGGATCAATGTGATCCATCAAAACAGGCTGTGTCCACACAGTTGAGTGTGAGTAGGTATGCAAAGAGATGTTCTGTTGTCACATGTGATGGGGGACACTACTTTAGGCCTGCTACCGAATTAGACTTTTTTACACACAGCCCCATTTAATACATGGACGTGGGGCTACGCTGGGGGGTTGCGAGATTGTTGTTCATGAGCAATGAGGCCACAGCTAGTTCACACCTTCCCAGTCATCTAATTGGCCATGTGGGTCAGGGTCAAACATGCGCATTGATGTCATTTCCCAGGGTGTACCTTTTTGTGCAATCAATGTCCCTACATTCATCCATACTTATATACTTGATTGAATAAAGACATGACACATCTGTGTGATTTGGAATGTTTTATTCACATTCTGTGGAGTGTCTGAGCTGCAGTACATGGCCATGCAAACCCCACATCAAATGGTTGCCCAGTGGAGGGCCAACCAGAGTCCTTTGGGGAATGACATTTTAATCGGAAGAGGAAGAGTTCAGTTCGCAGCCTGATTGCTGTGTCATTGGTAACCAGAGCAGATATGGCAGTCCATGTTGGGGTCCAGGTGAATGTCGCAGAGTGTTTCGGGGGACAGTGGAAGGTGTTGTTCCCGGGCATGATGCAGAGGGCTGAACCAAGCAGGAACAGGCCATATGGCGGGGATGAATGCTACAACCTCCTCTCTCACACAGAGTCATTGCTATCCACATCTTAGTCCTCTGATATGTCTTCTGTGTCAGGTGTGTCAGGTGTGTGTGGTGGTGTTATGGCTGCATCACTGTGTGCCACTGACACATCAGGTGGCGGAGGTGTTATGGCTGCATCACTGTGTGCCACTGACACATCAGGTGGCGGAGGTGTTATGGCTGCATCACTGTGTGCCACTGACACATCAGGTGGCGGAGGTGGTATGGCTGCATCACTGTGTGCCACTGACACATCAGGGGGCGGAGATGTGTGTGTCGAAGTTCCTGCAGCAGTCATCTGGGACAGGCTCTGTGGCAGCAATGGCAAGATGAGGTTCTGCAGGGCATGGAAGATCCCAGCTACATCTTGCTGGTGTACAGCCATGGCAGCCATCCTTCCAGCCTGCATCTGCTCGATGTTCTCCATTGTCCTCTGCATCTGTGCCAACTCTGTGCTGTCATCGCTGGAGCCTGTCTGACTAGACAGTTCTTGTATCCGAGTAATGGCTCCAGCGAGGTCAGCCAAGGATTGTTGTAGAGCATGGAACGGACTGTGGGTGTCCATTAGGGACTGTAAGTGGTCCCTGCTGGGACTCATACACCCACGTATGGCATCAAGTTTGGCTGCCATGAGGTCGAAACCCACCCGCACCTGTTCAGCCAGCCCCCTCTGGCAGTCTGACACACGGCGTTGGAATGCCATGTGTCTTTCCGTGAGGTGCTGGGAGCCTGCCGTGGTGGTGGGTGCTTCCTGCTGTGTGGGCTGTGCAGGGGGTGGGGTCACCTCGATGCAGCTGGGCTGCCCTGCTCCTGGAGGTGGGGTGCGGAGGCTGTCCACGAGCCGTTGGAGGGTGTCGGAGCTGATGGCCAGGGGGTCCTCCTCATCATCACTGAAGAGATGTCTGGTCTGCTCTGCAGGAGGTGTTGATTGTCCCTCTGCAATGTAAAGGGGAGTTACAGGTTAACAGTGTGTTCCATGTATGTTGACGCATTGTACATGTTTACATACAGACTGCATGACAATGTACATTGTGACTGTTTTGGATGAGCTGGCTATTTGATGGGAGACAGTGGACATTTCGACTACATGACGGATGTGAGGTTGTACTCGTACATGATCATCTCACAGTTTCCTGTTATGCCAGATGTGATTGGCCAGTTTCTACGCACAAGCGGCACCAGTTGTGTCCTCTGTTCTGTAGTGAAAGTGTTGCACTTTGTACCACATTGTCGTCAATGTTGATGTGCTGTGATTGCTATGTGTGTGTGCTGCATTGTGGGAGAGTCGTCCCTGCAGCTCTGATTTAGCGGCCCCTTATCCCTTTGAGGCGGTGTGCCTTTGACTTGTGTGCTTTTAAGGTGCTGAGATGTTGGCGACTTGGGTCATTTGTGCTCTTGGACGGTTTTTGTACTCTTGTGCATTGTTTGTCTGCAGATGTGTTGTTGACGTCAGGGGTTGTATGTGCACGTGGATGTGTCAGAGTGTGACCTGCTCCTTTGAGGATGTGATCCACACTGGGCCACCTCAGTGTTGTGTCGTGCACCATGTCATGTATTTTGACTGCAGCCATGCTATTGGTCATGCAGTGTCACTTGCATTGTCAGTGTGGCTCACAGAGCCACTGCTTTGCTGGATTCAGCACATGTCCATGGGTAGGTTGTGAGATTGATGATAGGGAGGGGGGCCCCTTTGTGCACATAGTGGACGGGGGCCTACTTGGTGTTTCTATGTGTGCTGCAGTGTGCCAAGGGTATCAGGGACATGTTCCACAATCATTGTGGGTGTGCAGTGTGCTACACATAATTGTGCATCTGTGCCATTGTGCCCTTCTCCCCCTGTCCCCCCAGCCCCTGGTCGTTACTCACCCTGTTGCTGTTGGGTCAGGTCATATCGAGCTGTGTCCGGACCCCCAACTCCTTGCACCGTCTCCACACTGATGACTGTGGCCACCATTTCCTCCAGCTCATCCAGCTCCTCCTGTGGCGCAGGACTCCCACCTCCAGTCGCCGTTGCTGCCTTCCGGATGGCAGCGAGTTTCTGCTTGGTTTGGCTATTCACATCATGCCAGCGCCTCTTGACCTCCTCCATTGACCTCCTCAACACTCCGACTGCATTCACGTTGTTCACGATCTTTCTAGTACAAATGGAGGAAATCAAAGTGACCCAACCATTAGCAAACACATCCCCTAACTAAAAGTCAGATATATTGGCATTGCCAGTGCTTGTTTGGTATTGCCATCTTGGTGTAATCTGGATACAGTTTAAAATAGTCTTGATGTTTTTTCCACCTGTCACTCTTCTACTACACTTGTGACACCCCTGTCTGTTGCCTATCTGCAAGCAGCAGTTGCTTTTCACCTCACACTCATCTACTGCTTGTTTCTTCTCCTCCATATATTTTACACCAGTCCCTTTTCTTTTATTTCATAGTTATTCAAAATTATAGGTAATTCAACATAGACCACATGTTCCACTCATGCTCTATTGTGATATTGGTACAGCCTTTGGCACACTGAGGTACATTAGTGCTGGGAACATCTCGATACCCATAAATCACAGCTCCAGTAGAGCTTTAGGCAGTGTAAATACTCTCTGCCCTGAAGTGACTACTCCCCTGGAGGAGGGATGCCACATTTCCTAAGTACCAAAGATTGAGTGGGTGATCAAATGCACTCCAATGTCTTTATCCTTCTAAGATCACATGTGCCCTCACAGTGAGTCACTGAGTAGATCTGCTCTATGTTTTCCTTATTAAAGTTTGGTTTATCAGAGCTGCAGAAAGCTGTCAGAGTAGATCAGAGGGGTGGCAACAACTTGGAAATCCACATCTTGTTAGAACTCTTGTTTGAACACTGATCTGAATTCATTGAAACTCTGCTTCAGAGCCCATATGTATCCTTGGCTTGCAGGGCAAGGTGTACTTCTGTTGTATTCTGAGGTTTTGCCCTTTTATCCGGCACTAACTTATGACATTATATGAACTCATGGTCCAGTAAACCCAAAATCCAATGCATATGCCTTTCAGTGCAGTTGAATCACATTTTGTGAGTGTCTATAATGATAATGAAAGTACACTGTATGAGTTGAGTCTAGTAACAATAAGTACACATTATACTGGATAAACTCTTGGGCTTCCATCTATAGGTAGATAATTGTACTCACAGTTGTGTCACAAGTACAAAAGTCATGTAAGATACTGCTTAATGGCCTCTGTGCAATGGCACAAGAATAGATTGCTTTTTTCATCATGCGAGTGATATGTGCGTTGGTAGCTAATGTTGTCATTGCTGCGCGATGTATGGTCCAAATAACACTGCACTAAATTTGTCAGTTTGCACAGCGCAGCACAGCCGGGTTTTGTGCAGTGTTTCGTGTAGCGTTGCGTTCAGGGTCAGACTGGGACAGAAAATAGGCCTGGGCACCAAAGCAGAAGTGGCACCCTTAGGAAAACAGAGAGTTAAAAAAGTGTCTCACATTTGCAAATTAGGGCAGTTTTGAACTTGTAAAGTTACGCTGCGTAGGTGTCTTGCAAGGTATGGAACTCTGCATCCATTTGTGCTGGCTGCAGGCACTGTTTTTGTTGTATCAGGGAAAATAACAGTGAAATAACGGCCCATCAGACCATAAAACAGACCTACAAAAACCAAAAAAAAACAAGCAACAAACACTGACCTCTCAGACCAACCCCTCTGGCACCTCCAGATTGCCCTATAGACCAGTCCTACCCTCCTTACATTGTGTGAATGTCAGTAAATCTGCCCTAATACATCTATTATGTGACTATTGGTACAAAGTGGGGCTGTGGCCTGAATAATACGTGATCATCACACCTGTGAGTTTAGATTGTTTTTGCCTACCCTGGGAAGAGGAAGGTCACCAGGCACTACTATCAAACCTAAGGGCTTTTGGAGAGTTCCCAAAACTACCACTAGGTAGTAGAAACCACCAAGTAATTGTGAGACACGTTTTAGATTTAAATTTTACCTTGCTAAATTTGTCTGTTTAAGGGAGCTGCCTGATTTGTGCCTTTAGTTGGTAGACTGACACATTACCCAGAACATCAAATTCTCTAGCAAATGTGCCCGCTGGGTGAATACAACTGGAATTATCTTGAAGTTTTTTATCACCTCCCGGCAAGAGCTGTTTTGCCACAAGAGATTTATATTTAGATTTAGATTTATATAGTGCAAACTCGACCCGAAGGTATTGGAGTGCTTTACATGAGCACCAGTTACGTTACACAAGGACACATTCATTTTTTTGGTAGGCACGGGGAGATTAATTGATTTGCCCAGAATCACAGGATGTGGAGTCGACCCCGAAGCTCGAACCTTGGTTTCCCAGCTCCAAAGTCGGCAGTCTAGCCGTGACACCACATCCTCTCGCCAATGACTATCTGCAAGATGATACCGACGGGTCTTCAGTTTTGGTCATTTCAAACAAGCAGCCCCCCACCCCCAACTGTCCTGAGTCCTGGCTGTCAGTCTCACAAAATTACAAATACACGCGAAATGTTTGAAGCCCAGGCCCCAAGTAAGATATGATGAGTCAAAGGTTCACACAAGTCAAAGTCATGAGTCATTGATAGAAAGCCTACTTCATGCTCCCGAAGTCATTGTCCTAATTGAAAATATTGATCATGAGTCTAAGGGGTCCCGTTGAGCAACAACAACCTAGCCACAACAACTACCACTTTTCAGGGTGGGCCTTTTGGCAATAGGCTCTGTGGTCAGTTGCTGAATGAATGCTGACCATTTTGGCAATAGACCTTTTAATCAGTGATTGAATGAATCTTGACCTGCTGTAACAGTATTGGGTACCCCGAGGGAGAGAGACAAAGTGACCTTGTACCTGTGGTTTGCCGAAACAGAGCAAGAGGGTTTCAATGGGAAAGACTAACTACAAAAAATACAACAAAAGTGATAGGAGGGATAGTTGTAAATAGTCTAACCACTGACGATTGCTTGGGGTAGCATTCCAACCCATCATTATTTGCTCACCATGCCACCCGGCCATATGCAAATCAAGCTTGATACTGCTCCAAAAGGGAACACTCCAGTCCAAACTGCCAAGCCAGGTCCTCTCTGAACTGGAACACAAGGAAACCAAGACAGGTTTCGGCATATTTGTGCCTCTTCAGTCAGGTGCAGCTTGGTTGCAAAGGCACAGTGAGCATGGGCCCCATATCTGGGTATAACCTTGCCATTTAGGGCTTAACCATCAAACACACAAAAGGTGATGAGAGTAGTGCTTTCAAATAGTCTAACTACCTGCAATCGCTAGGGGTAATTTTCCAACCCAATATTTTTTGCCCACACGGCTACATCCAATTAGACCCAGCCATAGGAAATTCAGCCTTGGTCCTGCTCCCTTAGGAACAGTACAATATGAACTGCCAAGCCATGCCATCTCTGACAAAGAACACAAGCATCACAATACTGGATGACTAATTACCACATTCTTTGTTATCTATATAAACAGATAACACATAAATAAAATTATCTGTGGAAGAAATTTTATATTACGCATGGCATAACAATTTTGGGGTCAGAAGTCCATCGTGCTATAACCATATCCTGCACTGCTCCTGATTTTGTCACTTCTCATTTCTCAAAGACTTTGGGTGTTTCTTCTGCTCAGAAGTGTCATAAATCCCTGGGTCATGCTTTCATAAAAATTGGGTGCTGCTCTCTGGCATTGGTCTTAGTTCTGCTGGAAATGGCAGACCACACCAAGTGTGACCCCTTTCGACAACTGTGATGACTGTCCCCATGTACAAGCGATCAGGAGTGGCCCGTGCAGGTAAGAGCGGTGGGGACGGGTGGGGGGGATTTCGACAGACAACCACAAGGGAAAATTAAATAAATAATTAATTTTCCCTCATCGTCCTCTGTCAAAATCCCCCCCACCCGACCTCACTGCTCTTACCTGCATGGGCTGCTTCTACAAGCGATGATACGAGTGGAAGTAAAGGGTAGTTGACAATAATCATGTATTAAGGCCCTTTTCCTGTAACCTTGTTGAGACTGCTGCCCTCTGGCCATTGCTGGTAAAAATGTGTGCAGTCTGTCATGAAAGGTTCCCCTTACTTCACCCCGAGTTCGAGATGTATGTGTAAAGCATGCTGTGTACATGAGCGGATGGGATATCTCTACTGGTGGGTCTCCACAAATATATCTACTCAAACATGGAGCCAGTTGTAGACCCTATTGGTAAGTGTGCCTGCATGTTCCTGTAGTGGCCCTCGCCCCTCTTACCCTGCACAGACCAGTGTTGCACAGGTTGTTATGTTTTTGTTCTGGATGAGCGACTGAGTGTAGCTTAACGCTTGAGAGGGTGGCACGCCTGATACCTGCTGCCACGCCTGGATATAACATTGACCATTCACACAAGTATACAAGTTCTCCTTTGACTTCTGCAAAGCTCTGTACGCCATGACAGAAGAAAGGCTTGATCATGAGCAGGACATTGTTGCTGTTGTCCAATAGAGGGAGACACAGTCTCCGAGACTGAGGGAGTAGCCAGCTGGGACCTGTGGAGACGGAGGCGGACTGCGAATCTTCCCAAACTCACTTCAAGAACTGCAAGGGCCTATTTGTCATAAACACTGCCTTGAAGACAGTTTGTATGTGAAAGGAGGCTGGGCTAATGCTAGAACGCTCCTGTTCCTGCCCAGCAAATCCAACCACACTGAAATGGAGATTGCTTCTTCAAGCTTCTCTCAAAATCCCCTTTAGGACAGAACTCCTGCATTATTGTGCTGAGGATGTGATCACCAGAGCTTCTGGAGGGAATCACCTCCTTTTTGTGGGGCAACAGGGATTCCCTACATCCCCTCTGCCTGGCCCCCTTTGTCCCCTCACGCCTCACCCCCTCACAGTGTGGTTTCCCTGGACCTCCATATTCTCTTGCTGCAGGTGACCCACTTTGGAGCCCGGCTACAAATGTCACTCCACTGAACCATCTCCTGTAGATCGCCACCCTGGAGGAATCGTTTGGTATTTCTGCACAGCTCAAATGCTGGCTGCGTATATCCACTGAGGCTGAAGACCCATCATATTACCACTCTCATCACCCCTGGGCGTGCTTGCCCAGTTGCATTGTCTCTATGTTTCACGATCCGGATGGAGCGCCCAACAACCATATGCACAATTGGAGTGGAAATAACAACATAGTTGGAAAGGGACAAAATATTCTCTTTTGTTGGTGCTCGTCTCAAATTAAGATTGATTTTTCTCTAAAAAAAGGACTAATGCTATGCAATATGAAAAAGAGGTAATCTAGACACTCAAAAGAGGTTGATTACCAATTAAGCTGTGAAATCTCTTACTGTCACCCTTTTTTTCCTCCAGTGTTTCCATTCTTTATTTAGATGCTGCTTTTTCACTTAAACCAGACCTGACAGGCTTGCCTCAATTAATGGTTAACTCCCTGGTGGCAGAATCACAGTAGACCATGTTTCTGGATCGGTAACTCATCGAGCTGCAATTATGCCCCCAATAATTTACCCCAGGGACTTTGCTGACTGATCCTGGAATCATTAGGTAAGTGTTAGCTGCATATACTTTGAACTCCCCAAGGCCGTGTTCCCAAATACCTGGTTACACTCCATGGAAACAACTGAAAATGTCTGTGATGTTCGCAACAGACTAAATGAATCAACCCTTGATGTAGACTTTAGCCCAGCACATGTCCTTTCATCAATGTTGGCGAATGACCGTAGTTGACATGATGAATGCTCTCACTTATCTCCAAATGTCTTGGTAACATTGTTATGAATAAAGTCTTTTAACTAACTGCATTCCATGTCTGTGTTTTTAAATAGTTTTGTGCCTCTTCCTTTTTCATTTTAGCGTGGTGGTCTGAGCTTGTATGTGGAAAGCATATCACACGATCAGGTTTTCTATAGAGTTTATGTTTTTAACCCAATTTGTGAAATCGATCCTCCTCCAGAGTGAAATGGCACACACAGAAGCTACTCATTGTTACATTTAGACCAGGGCGGGCAGCCCACAAGGTCGCCAGATCAGTAGAGGCAGGGCTGGACTGGCCGTAGCGGGCACCGGGCGTTTCCCCAGTGGGCCGCCAGGGTGGGGGCCGGTTTTGGGCCCCTGGAGGGCCGTTTTTGTTACCGTGGCCGGCAATATCGGCCCCCTGTAACAAAATCGGCCGAAACCGGCCCTAGCAAACAGCTCGGCCGCACCCCCCTGCCCCACAGGGGGTGCTGGTCGAGCAGTTTGCCAAGGCCTGTTTCGGTTCCCAGTCCTCCCCTGAGTAGAGGCGATGCCCCCAAGTCGCCCACCAAAGACCTCTCACCTTATTGAGAGATCTCCACCTGCCTGACAAGCAAACTTTCTGTTTTTCAAGAATACAACTCAAAATAATGTTCTTGAAAACCAAAGCCAATGTCACTACATAGAGTTTTCAGTTTTTTTCCTTGTGAGTGGGAGCCATTGATGGGCGTCTCTACCTGGGTCCACCATGCCTAGCATGGTGGTCCTGGCAGAGAAACCTAGTGCGGGTCTCCCCGCCCTAAACAGAGTGTGGCAACTGTCTCCTAGAAGCTAACAAGTGAAACCCAAATACTTCGTTCACCTCTACAGAAAGTGGGAAAATTGTGAGTTTGGCAGGGTGGGTGTGCTGCCAGCTCACAGAAGGACACCGGCTATGCCAAACTCTAAAATAATGCCCTCTGCTTCCCTTCAGCATTTGGAGAAAGATTTGTGCAAGCTGGGAGCCACAGGAGTTATTAGGAACAGTCTGGGAGCTATCTTATGGGCCAAATTTATTGATATTTTGCATTGGGCCGCGTCACTTTTGTGGCGTAGCCCTGAGGCAAAAGTCTTTTTGGCATTTACTAAGTCACACAAAGTCGATTTGCATGGTTAAGTTAATACAAAGTAGCGCAACACAGCTCATAGCACTGCCTTGTGTTACTTTGTGTTAGGTAAGTGTTACCTGGGTGGAGTATGGGCGTTCCCATGCACCCACCCATGTGTTTTGATGCAAATTGGGATTTACAAAGACTTGCAAACCTGGATTTTCGCCAAAATGGTGCACATAATCGGACCATGCGTAACAAGGAGAGATATCTTTATTTCTCCTCATATTTCCTCTTTCCATGTATGCTGCATTCTGCTGCACACACAGAAAGAGAAATTTGTCTTTTAGGATTATTTTTGTGTAGGAAAATATGCCTTCCTGCAGAAAAACAATCCTGCCCGTAACACATGCACCTTTGCACGATGGTGCAAGGGTGCCTGCAATGGTGCTAGACAGCACACAGTGCACCAGCGCTGGGAGAGAGAAGTGAGCCATATCTTAGTAGATCTGGCACATTTCTCTTCTCTCCCTTTCATGCAATGCAGCGCAGCAAGTTGCTTCCTGCACTGAGTTATGTGAAAGAAATGTAAATCTGGCCCACTGTTTTTACTGACAACATAAGTCCTAAAACCACTTCTGGGGTTGCAATATATGTCATTGAGAGTATGTGTATGTGGGCTCTGATAATGGTCCACATTTTTTTCTAGCACTATATCATTGGTGTAGAGTCTGCAGCATGCAATTCCATTGACAGGCATCAAATATACAAATCACAGGCATATGAATAATGCAACTGTGATTATGAGTTAGGCAGAATTCCTTGCGGAGACTCCTAGCAGCCAGAGCTGCTGGGACTGGATGTGATCTCTGCATGGAAGTCCCCCTACTTACAGTTAGAACCCTCGGAATGAGAATAATTGTGCAGATCTGGAATTCAGGGCCAGCAACAGTAGCGGGCACTGGGTGGTTTCCTCTTGGGCCACCATGATGGGGGCCGGTTTTAGACCCTTGAGGGGCCGTTTGTGTTACCGGGGGCCAGTTTTGTAGTGGCCCCCAGCAGCAAAAGCAGCACAAAGCCCCACTAGCCCAAGCCCCCCCCCCCCGCCCCCGGGCCGGCCGAGCTCTTTGCCAGGGCGTGTTTCGGTTCCCAGTCCGGCCCTGCTGGAATTACTGTGTGGAATTCCACACAGTATTCCCTATTCTGAGTGGTTTGATGCTCCCACTTATAACTGCTCTTAGGAAGTGGTAAACGGTAGCAGTAGCTTCTCAGCAGGATGACAGCGGGGGGAGCGGGATGGAAGGGTAGGAAAGGGAAGGATTGTTTCTGTAGAAGAAAGTGTTTTTCAGGGACGGGGAGACGAGGCTTGGCTGCTATTGCAGCCAAAGTTGCATGTGATTTCTTTGGCTGAATATACCGCCCTGTACATTCGGATATGGTATTCCCACACCAGGGAACATGGGATGCCAAAACCATGGGGCAGCTGTGGTCAGATGGAGTGGAATTCCATACAGTAATACTGCTCCGCCTAACTCCACATCAGGACCAAAGAGTTGTTATTGCACCTCTTGGTGAGACAGTTTTAATAGTAGTTGATACTTTTTGGGATTTATTCTCTTTCTGCCTCCCCACCTGTCTCCTTGCTCCCCTTCCACATTTCTATTGTTAAACACTCAGGGGGGACACAAGAAAGTGGAGGGAGCCACACAGCCTCTGGAGACGCCTTCCTGGTTTGTATTTTACTAATTATAGTCCCTCATGAATTAAGAACATTAATGCAACATAACTATGAAAAATTATAGTGAGCGGAAACAGCAGGCACTGAAAACAAGGGCTAATCACCTAGCATGTTGTTGATGTTATGATGATTGCTAACATATTGTGTGAACTGTGCTGCTACTACTGACATATTGACAAAATGGCACCACAAACGTGATGGATGGAAAAGCCTGAATCAATCTGAATCACATAAAATTACTCTGGCGCTCTCCATTCATTTGGATTTTAACTTATGTGCACCACCACAGGCAGGAACCAGTCATGTGCAAATCAGGATGACTATTGCTCAGGAAATGTCACTTCCTCTTTGAGAGATGCATACTGGTCATCTCTTTAAAGCTGAACACCTCTGGAATTGAGTTTGTACTACTCATTCACTATCAGGGCCGGACTGGCCGTAGGGGGCATCAGGCGTTTGCCCGGGAGGCTGGAAGGGTGGGGCCATATTTGGAGGGGCGGGGCCGTTTTTGTTACTGGGGGTCGGTTTTGCAGCGATGCTGCAATATCGGCCCCTAGTAACAAAAGCAGCAGTGCTGGGTGGTGTTTTTGCTAAGTAGCAATGCTTAACACTTGCTACCCAGCCCCCCCCCTTTGTCCCCCAGGGGTGAGGGCCAGTCTGACAAAATTGCCAGGGCTGCTTTGGGTTCCCAGTCAAGCCCTGTTCACAAAGCCTTGAAATCGTAACCCCCGTTTTCAGAAGCATCATCTACTTCACGCTTTGGCAGCTTGAGCAGTGGGTGGGTGACACTGAGCAGTTCTGATTAACATGAAACTTTTAACGTCTTGTTAATAGCTCTTTCTACTTCAGGGCTGCTAGTCTCTGAACAAATGCTCATAAACACCACTGGTAAGAAGGTAATGTGATAGAGCTGTGTGTGGTGAAACAAATGTCCAGGAGAGAATGAAAAGAAGGACGGGAAGGAGTGATGAGGGATAGATGGAAGGATGGTTGAGGAAATGGATGGAGAGGTGGATGGATGGATGGATGGATTTATGTAGAGATGGATGAGAGAAGATGATAGGTTGCTGGAAATAAGGATGAATGATGGATGGAGAGAATGAGTTTGACAAGGTAGATGGATGCAGGGAAGAGTGGGTGGTTGGAGAAAAGAAGAAATGGATGAAGAGACAGATAGGGGGGCATATTTAAAGAAAGAAGGGTGGATGGATGGAAAGAAGGAAGGGTAGAAGCAGGAATTCATGGATGGATGGAGAAAGGAAGAAAAAGACAGGTGGACGGAGAGAAGGAAGGATGACTGGATGATGGAAGGATAGTGAGAAGGATAGATGACAGATGAAAAAGGATAGAAAAGAAGAGAAAAGAAAGGAAGGAAAGAGATGGAAAAAGAGAGAAATTGGGATCGGGAGAAGGAGGGAAGGAAAGGAAATGAGGCAAAAGATAGAGGGCAGGAAGGACATTTCAGAACTCCCTTAGTGGGGCTCTCCCTTGAAGGATTGTCACACTTGCTTATTGCCAGTTTGGACATGGTTGAAGCTGGGGGGATTTTATTTTTCTGGCTACTCTCTTGCCAGGTCTCCAAAACCATCTATTGGCTCCAGTGGTGTTCAGACAATGTTCAGATTGGGGGTGCTGTCATCAATGTTACATCACTGAAGTCATAGGGATGGTGAAAAATCCAAGCATCACACAGAGAACAAGTATAGCAAATGAGTTGCGTCCATTCAGCAAAGAGTGGTAAGTGCGAGGTATGTAGTTTGTGGTGCATTTAGGAGCACACTGTCACAAATATATTACTAAAGCATGGAGTGGTAGTGCACTATCATTTACAAACAGCACATTTGCCACTGAAATGGCCACAAAATACACACTGACATGTAGTTTTATTGTTTTATTGATGTATCTATGTAGAGCAAAAAAGGTAATGTGTGGAAATAGAATGTCAGCAAATATTTACCATTTACACATCACCAAGCAAAGTGTAATGATTTGTTTTGATCCTGTTAAAATCTTTGTTTTCATCGCACTTTAGAATTACAAACAAAATGTGCTTCATTTGTGCTATTCTAACTCATTCATTTCGTAATATTTGTACAAAGCTGACATCCTACAGCCTTTCCTTTCAAATGCCCTAGTCCCCAGCACGATCGTCAGACAGATCACTGTACAAAATCCTCTACCTTAACAGTTAGAGAAAGAAAAGTAAACACCCAACTCCATCTTAAAAGAATAAGCAGCAAATTGTAAAAAGACATAGCCTGACATTTGACCTCCCATTTTAATCGCCCAGCAAGTGTGACAAGATAAAATCAAAACAAAGACATCTTTATTGCTCATTCACCTTCTGAACTCCAGCATGGTTATTTTGTGGCTGCTGCATCACCCCCGCTCCCTTACTTCAAGCCCCTACGATTGGCTCCTGTTTCAACTCACAGCTCCTTTCCAAAAACCACATCAACAAGAGTTGAATAACAACCGGGGCACTCTTTTTTGAGTTTTTGGTTAATTGGATTTTTTAAAACTTTTACTGTCTGTGAAAATACTATTCACCATTTGTGCACTGGATAAAAACAGTATGTCTCATGCAATGGACAAAAAGGGGCAATACTTTATTGCATGCTTAAGATCACTGATTTACATGTGGGCACTAAAATCATACACAAGAAAGTTGAACACGGAAGAACAGTGATTGCCAGGCAAGGGTGATGTCAAGCACCCTAACAACAACCATTCAGATAGTAAGGTAACACAGCTTGAATATCAAGATTATCCTCCCAATCACAGCACTCTGTGGACACAGAATCAGCATTGCTGGGAGTGGTACCAGCAGGCAGTTAAATACAATATCCTGTGATGAGGAGCTCATCATCCTTGCCGGTGAGGTGGGTAAGGAACAGTTATTCGCTTTGGTAGCTTGATCACCTGGAACAGTCCAAGGGTCATGTTATAGCTGTGACCACATAAATGTTAAGAATCTATGAAATGATCTTACGTGGCGAATGCATGAAGACATCTCTAAACAGTAGGACAATGGCCTTGGTTCATGGGAGGAGAATGCCTTGTTCATAATGGACTTAACAGGAGGGTGCAGGATAACTAGAGCTGTGGGACTAGAGAGACATCACAGCCACTGGAAACTAAGACACCTAAGCACTACAGATAGCAATATAAGATATTCTTGTAAATGTCGGGTCAAAATGCAAACAACACACACACACACACACATACATATACACATGCACACACACCAATACAGCTATTCACACACCCGGTCACACACTGATACAGTCACTCACACACCACCCCACACAGGATACAGTGACTCATACACCCAGCTATACACTGATACATCCTCTCACACACCCACACACATATACCAATACAGCTACTCACACACTCAGACATACACTAGTAAAACCAATACAGCCACTGACACACCCAGGCACTTACTTATACAGCCACGTATAGACCCAGGCTCACACTGATACAACCTCTGACATACTCAGGGACCCACCGATACAGTCACTGACATACCCATACAGACACTGATACAACTACTGACACACCCAGCCACATTCTGATACAGAAACGGACACACCCAGGCCCATACTCATATGGCAATGACACACCCACTCACATATCAATACAGCCACTTAGACATTCAGCCAAACACTGTTACAGCCTCTCAAACACCCATATAAATACTGATACAGACAGTTACACACCCAACCAGACACTAATACAGACACTAACACACCCAGCCAAACACTTATACATGCAATAAGACACCCAGGCACGCACTGATACATACATTGACATATGCAGGCATACACCAATGCAGACACTGACACACCCAGGCATACACCAAAGCAGACACTGACTCACCCAGCCAATGCACTAATGCATCCAATAGTACACCCAGGCACACACTGATGCATACACTGACACACTCAGGCATACACCGATAAATACACTGACACACCTAGGTAAACACTAATGATTCCAATAACACACTCAGACACACAGTGCTGCATACACTAACACACCCAGGCCTACACCAGTGCAGAAAACTATCACAGCCAGGCATACACCAAAGCATATACTACTAACACACCCAGCCAAACACTAATGCAACCAAAAACACACCAAGGCACACACTCGACACCCAGGGACATACCAATGCATACACTGATACACCCAGACATACAGTAATGCAGACACTGGCACTCCCAGCCAAACATTAATGCATCCAATAAGACACCCAGGCACACACTAATGCACACACTGACACACCCAGTCTCACACTGACAGAGTCACTAATACATTAAAAACACAGAGTTAGCTCTTTGTTTGACCAGATATTGGTTCTAAAAAGAAGTTTTTTTCTAGAAGGGTTTTTTTGTACAGAAAGTGAACAGGGTAGTAAAAGGGTAAGGATGGAGAAATTAAGCGAAGCAACTCAATTCAGTCTTCAAAAAACATTATGATTATGTGGTAACTGGAATTTAAAAAAACAACTAGCAGCGATGCTTCCTCACTGTATTCCAGTATGCAACAACAGAGGATATGTTCACAGGAACAATCATGTGGCACTTTGCACAGTGAATAACCATCTCACTCAATTCTTCGCAGGCAGCTGGTATTGTAATGACTGCAGCTGATGATGGTTCTCACATGGATGTTGTAGAGGTGAACTGTCCTGCTGCACCTGCTTTCTTTGGCATCACCCAGTTATAGACCCTTTCATGAATTGTTTTTAAGTGCTTCCACGTGGAATTTGTACCATGTAAATACTTCTTTGCAGTGCCTCTGGATAACTGCTTGCCGCAAATATTGCACTGAATATATTTTGCTGTTACCTTCTTTTTCCCAGAAAGTATTGTAGAGTGCTTCCAGATTTCACTTTCTGTTCTTCAATGTGGTGTATCTTCCTCCTCATCCTCAATAGGTTGTGGATGTTCATCCTGGACAGAAGATGTAAATGCAGCCATTACCCGAAAGCAGAGCACCACTGGTTCTCAATCCTCTTTCTGGAGACTTCACTGGAGAACTAGCCAGTGGCGGCTTGCAGAGGGAGTGCTGCGGGCGGTGGGGCGGGGGAGGACTGGGTGGGGGGGTAGTGGAGTTGGACATACGACCGGCAGGAGTAAGGTAAGTAAATAAATAAATAAAACTATTTACCTTGCGCTCGCTGCATCGCCAACTCGGCAATGCAGCGAGCGCAAGGTAAATAGTTTTATTTATTTATTTACTTACCTTACTCCAACCCGCCATATGTCCGACTCCACTACTCCCCCACCCAGCCCCTCCCCTGCCCCACTGCCCCGCAGCACTCCCTCTGTGAGCCGCCACTGGAACTAGCTGTTTTTGGGTGTGGTTTTCCATGTACATGGGTGGAGTCCTCATATATCCAATCAAAGGGGAAGGTTTGGGTGTGCCATTGCCCAAATTTGTGAATCCGGTCTTTAGAAACTTATAAAATTGGTCTCTTGCGTGAAACACAGATATGAGGTGCCTTATATATACTTGTAAATATGTTCACACTAATGTCTTTAATGAAGATGCAGGTGTGTACATATTTAAAATAATTTATAGAAGTTTCGGCGAATCCGCAGATTTGCGGAATCATTCCAATCACGTGATCGGTATTAAACATCATAGAGTATTAGTCCCATCTATGTTTTCGGACCCACGGAGGCCAGCAGAATGAAAAAATAATTTGAAAAAAAATTATGTGTTCAATTACATTATCATAATATTTATATATTTCACATTAAATACATTAAAGTAATTAAGTAAATTGTAGTTTACTTAGTATTAAAAATAAACCCCAGAAATTAACTAAAAACCTACATTTTACAGGGACATAATACTTTAGAAATACAATTTGAAGAACCTTAGAAATTTAGTGAAATAATCTAAGGTTATAGGGGCGATATAGTTAGAAAATAACATTAAAAAACCTTATAAATTCACTGAAAAAAACAAAGGTTACAGGGATGTTATAGTTAGGGAATAAGATTTAAAAAACCTGGGAAAATCACTGAAAAAAACAAAGGTTAAAGGGACATCATAGTTAGGCTCAGATTTGTACAAAACCATTACAATTCAGCAGTTATAGTTACCTAAGCTAACTATAACTTATGCCCCTGCAACGACCTGCTTATGACCTCACATATTACATCAATCATGACATGCTCAGTGACATCACTGATGACATCACTGATAACATCTCAAATTACATCACTGATGACATCATCTAGTGATTGTGACTGTTTTCTAAAAATAATATGAGTGTTAAACATATATACTAAGATACTACAAAAGTTAAGTTAGTATACTCTGTGTACTACTAATGCATGAATACATTTTTTAGCATATATTATGTGAGTGGTTGTGTGACTGTGTGTATCTGTATGTGAGTGGGTGTGTAGGTGAGTGAGTGTGTGAGTGGCTGCATGGGTGAATAAATGGGTGCGTGGGTAGCTGTATTAGTGAATAGGTTGGTGTGTGAGTAACTGTATGGGTGAGTGAGTAGCTGTGTGAGTGGCTGTATCGGTGAGCGAGTGTATATCTGAGTGGTGGAATGGGTGGGTGAGTGGGTGTATGAGTGGCTGTGTTAGTGGCTGCATGAGTGAGTGACTGGGTGTGTAAGTAGCTGTATGGGGGAGTGAGTGACTGTTTGAGTGGATGCTTGGTTAGCTTAGTGGGTGTGCGAGTGGCTGTATTGGAGAGTGACTGTGTGAGTGGCTGTATGGATGAGTGAGTAGACATGTATGTGCTTGTATGGATATGTGAATGGGTATGTAAGTGGTTTTGTGGTTGTGGGAGAGGCTTTGTTGAGAAGCTGTATGGATGAGTGACTGGGGGTGTGAGTAGCTGTATTGGTGAGTGAGTGAGTGGGTGTGTGAGTGGCTGGATGGGTGAGTGAGAAGCTGCGTGACTGGCTGTATGGGTGAGTGTCTGGCTGTGTGAGTAGGTGTATGGTTAAGTGAGTGGCTGTGTGGGTGGCTGTGTGTGTGAGTGAGTGGGTATGTGAGTGAGTGCTCTATGGATGAGTAAGTGGATGTGTGAATAGTTGTGTGGGTGAGTCAGTGGGTGTAGGGGAGGTTGTGTGGGGGTGTGAGTGGTTCTGTGGATGATGTAATCAGAGATTTCATCAGTGATGGCATTGACCATGTCATGAGTGACTTAGCATGTGAGGTTGTATGCAGAGCATTGTGGGGGAGTAAGTTATAGTATGCTCAGGTAACCATAACTGCTGAATTTCAATGGTTTTGTTTGCGTGAAGTCTGAGCCTAACTATAATGTCCCTGTAAGCTTTGGTTTTTTCAGTGATATATATATATATACACTTTAATGGATGGATAGACAGATAGACAGATAGATAGACAGATAGATAGATAGATAGATAGATAATTATATTATCCTCTGGCTATAGCCAGTAGGTAGTTATAGTTAGGACCAAAGTTTCCATAGGAAAAGCATTTTTGTTTTGCCAATAACTTTGGTGCCGCTTGACGAATCAATACCACAAAGAGGCCCCTGGGTCTATGAAATGTGGATGGGTGCTATGGGGGTATCCCTTTTAAAGGACGGTTTCCCTCACCCACCCGAAGGTGGCATGCTTCATCATGGAATAACCTTCAAGCATTATGAACCTGGTCATAATGCGGGCTACATTCCCCTCTCTGAGAGGAAGGAGCTCAGGCATGTTTTCTGCGTTAGAAAGAGGTATACTAAAACCTGTAGATGAGCAGTGTGTGGTGAGGAGTGAAAAGAAGGACAGTGTATGAGAGATAAAACTAACTCCAGGGCACTCTATATACTTTATTAGGACGCCCCTGGGCCAGGATAAAAATCAAGCTATGACAGGAGGGTATTCAACCTGTCATAGAACTATAAAGGTCGACATGTTTCAGCCTATTACCCTCCATAGAGGCGTGGCAGCTTTCTTCAGGACCTGTGTGAAAAAATGTGTAGTATAGCTCATGTAGAAAACATACTAAAAAATAAATAAATCAATATGTGATGGTTTACAAAAACAGTGGTTGGAGTGGAACGCCACTCTGTCAGAGATCCACTGGTGGATGTTTACCTGAAGGAAAGAAATTGTTTATAGGACTTTGATGCCACCTTGAGTTTGTGCCAAGGTAAAGCTGATGCCAATTAGCTGACTTTGTGGGTAAGCTAGAGCATATACATACTATGGATTCAGATACTGAGTGGTGTGATGGACTGACATTGACAATTCTGTTGGTTAAATATGGTTCCCTAAGCTTTATGTGAGCCTTTGGAGTTAGTGCGTCATTTAAATATGCCTATGTTTTTCTGAAACAATTTCTTTCTTTCAGTGTTTTATAATAATGCTGGGGTGCCCATGTGGCACCCCCCCCCCGGCCCGGGGCCTGCCACCGCCCCATGGCAAACAATAATAAACTGATGCAGGGGGGCCCACATGCCCCCCGCAGCCCCAGAGACTGCCACAAGTGGGGGAGGCCTGTATCTCCTCCCCCGCAGCCCCGGTGACCACCAACTCCCCCTGAGCTTAATGTATAAACACAGCAGGGGGCGGTCACCTCCCCACGGCTTTAAATTTTAATAATGCAGGGGCCCACGCAGTCCCTCCCCAACCCTGGGGACAGCCACCTCCCCGGGGCAATTAACATAGACATGCGGGGAACTAATGTGGCCCCCTGCAGCACTGGGGACCACCACCACCCCAGGGCTCAAATAATATAATGGAGGGGGTCATTTGCAGCCCTCCTGCCCTGGGGACAACCACATCCCTTGGGCTAAAGTAAAGATTGGAATGGGGGCTGTGAGAAGTTGGCCTGGCATATGCTGTCCACTAATTATAGTGGGCACCTTGCACCAGTCCAAATCGACTCTTATGGTAGATAGGTTAAAGACAACCTTATTGAAAGCTATCCTAGTGGTAGCTATGGAGAGCAGCCTTCAGGCTAAGTCTTGAAGGAATGTAAAGCAGCTTGTTTTACCAGTCTATAATCTCTTGAGTGACCAAATGAAAGAGCACCACACCAGGTATATATTCAAAATATATGTATTTATTACTAAACACACCCCTCTAGTCTCTTTATGAGGCTAGAGTTCAAGTACATAGGTTATAAGATCTTAAATCACAGTAATAGCACAAATACACGTTTGGGCCCTAGGGGCGTACCAAACCATATACCAATAAAGAGGTATGCGAACCACGACTGAACTAGACACTAGGCCTAGAGCCTCTAGAAGTGCTTGGACCACAAGGAACCACCCAAGGTAGTGACACAGGGGACCCACGGGAGACGCGTGCAGTGTAAATACACAACCGCGATACGCCGTTAACTTCTATGGAGAAAGTCGGGATCGGGAAAATAGAGGAAAGGGACACTTAAAAGAGGACTAGGACAAAACCCTTTGAGATCTAGGACTTTGAAGAGTCTCTACCCACGGGAGCACCGGAGTACTCGTGTTACCTCACCCAGGGAAGCCGGGTGCATAGGTGCCTTTCGGGGTCGGGTTTCGTCGTCGATTCGAATGGCGATCTGCTGCAAAGTGCTGCTGGCGGCCAAGAGAAAAGTGTCCGGGTGGATCCAAGAGTGGATCGGAGTTCTGGTGAACCTGAAAGCAGAGGGGACAGAGTCTGGGTCACTAGCCAGTGACCAGGAAGGCGATGGACAGATGCCCACCGATGTCGAGTGCTTCAGGTGCATTGACGGTCATCTTGACTCTTCAGCCACGAGGTCCGGGAGGCGTTGTCGGCAACCAGGAGCAGGATTCGGGCTGGTGCTCGATGTCTGTCGAGTGCTGAGGTATCGGCGACCGGATTGGACCCAACAAGCCTTGGCAACGGCAAGTCTCGAGTAAGATGTAGATCGTCGATGGTGCAGACCAGCAAGGTCTGTGAAACTCACCCAGCAAGGGTAAGTGAGGGCAGGCCTGGAGCAACCAGGATGCCAAGTAAGGAAAAGATTGGCCTTCGTGAAGGGCTACTAGCCAACGGGCTAGCGACCACGAAGGAGCCTCGTGACGCTGCACGTGGAGCTGGCTTACAGGACACTCGTGGAGTGGGGGCCAGTGATCTTCGATGCAGGTGGTGCTGGAGGCTAGGGCTACTCGAAGCCCAAAGCATGACTTCTTGGGAGACCCAGAAGATGGTGCACTTGCAAATGTGCTCGGTGTCCAGGGGTCACGGTCTCAAGTCACCCACGATAGCCACGGGCCTCAGCTTTGCTGGGGACTCAGGGTAGCCTCGGGGAAGTCTGAGAATCTACCTCTGGTGATGCGATGACTTCGGCGTCCGACGGGAGCTTCAGTAATGCGAACCAGACAGATGCTTCTTTGGTGCCTGCCATGCAGGGAGTCACTCCTTGACCCCAAGGGAGATTCTTCAGTCCTCTAATCTTGTCGTAGAGCGTCGAAGGTCCAGGATTCAGTTTCAGAGTTTCGTCCAGGTATAATCTAAAGTCCTAAGGACTGGGTTCCTACCTTTATTCTAAAAATAGGGGTTGGACTACTCTGTGGCCCCACCTATGGGTGGGTCAGGGCAGAGGGGTGGCTACACCCCTTTCCCTTTGTCCAGTTCGCGCCAAAGCAGGGGCTGCAAGCCCTGATCCGGTTTGAACTGGGGTATGCACAGGGACACCAAATGTGCCCCCAGTGCAGGACTTCAAAGCACCCAAGTGCTCCCGCCCAGCCCCAATACACATTATCCTGTCTGGGGAGGTGGTCACACCTCCCTGGGACAGGAAACCTGTTGTCCAGGCCTCCCCTGCCGGAGTTTCGTCCAGCAGCAGGAGGCCAGACTCGTGTCTGTGGCAGCAGCATCCATTTTGTGATGCCAGGGCTCTGGAAAGAAGTTACCGGACTCGTCAGAGTTAACATGTCTTTCCCTCTAGAAGGGTGGAATGCTACCCCCGCCGCCAGGATTGGCGGGGGTAGTATTCCAAGATGTTTGACACCAAACACGACATGTATAGGTGCAGCCATTCCAAAGTTAGCATTTTACCGCGAGGATATAATGCGCTTAAGAGTATATGGTCAGGCTGCACTACAAACAGCATCAGAGATGGTCTCCGAATGCTGCAGAGGGGCCCTGCTCATGCAGGGGCACCCTCTCACATAGGAACCATGCACTCTGCCTTTAGGATTGATAAGGCCTGCCTTAGGAGTGACTTATAGGTTTATATGTGTGTATGTATTTCGTGATATAGGTAACCTATATCACAGTAAGGGGTGCATGCACCACCCTACCCAGGCTGCAGTAGCAGACCTGTGGTGTCAGTTTGGATGGCCTTCCAGGGTGGCATAATACATGCTGCAGCCCCTGGTAGGCCTCTGAGGTACCTATGCCCTTGGTACATAGTATACCATATACTAGGGACTTATAAGGGCACTCCAGATTCCAATCAGAGATGTGCCTAAGGCACATGGAAACCTTTTTACAGAGAAAGCAGATAGACTGGGGCCCTGAATAGCAGGATCCCAGTCCAACTAAGTCATAAACCAGCAAAACACCATAAAAAAAGTGGGAGCAACCATATAGTCAGATTCCACCTTCCTACAGGGGCCGTGTGGCCCCCCCTCCTAGAGTCAAAGATGGCTCTGGGGACCGCCACCCCTCAGGGTCGGCTCCTGCTATGTCCCAGGGTGCCCACCGCTGGGACATTGCTGTTTGCTATGGCTTGGCGGGAACTTTACCACTCCTACCAAGCCATAGCAAACTGTGCTCTCTTTCAGCAAGCGAGAGCACAAAAAATGCTCTTGCTTGCTGAAAGCGAGCACAGTTGCTTTGACAGAGAGGGAGCTGCATGTTGGCAGCTCCCTCTTTGTCAAAGCAATGCCGGCTCCCGCAGGAGGTGGGGAGCCAGCAGGGACCGCAGGGGCCTAGAGGCTACCCCATGGTCTCTATCATTGTTGAGTGGGTGCCCTGGGTGGGACCAGGGCACCCACAACAGAGGCCGGGCCTCGGGGGATGAGGTACCAGGGACAATCAGTCCCCCCTCCTTTAATGTAATAGGAATTTATTTTTAAAAAGACTGGGCCTCGGGAATTGCCCAGGGAAAGGGGGCCACGCAGCCCCCTCCCCTGATTATTGAAAAAAGAAAAAAAATGGCAAGTCACCGGAGGCCACGCCCCCTTTCTCCACCACTCTGCAAATGCATCTCCTGGCGCATTGTTGGTTGGGGGTTGAAGTCCCCTTGGCTACTGAGGGTCCTTGGGGGCCAACCAGCCCTCCTGTTACCGCCAGTAAGTCCCACACTGCAGGATTGCTGAGAGGTTGTGGGAGGCCACGCCCCCTTTCACTACCACCCTGCAAACGTACCTCCTTGTGCACTAATGGTTGGGGGATGAAGTCCCTTTGGCTCCACAGGATCCTTGGGGGCCAACTACCCCTCCTGTTACCTCCAGTAAGTCCCACAGAGCGGGATCCCCTTTCTCCACCACTCTGCAAAGGTACCTCCTGGAGCAGTGCTGGTTGGGGTATGAAGTCCCCTTGGCTTCTGAGTGACCTTGGGGGCCAAGAAGCCCTCCTGTTACCTCCAGTAAGTCCCTTACAGGTGGATTCCTGACAGCTGGTCAGAGGTACTGCCCCCTTTCTCCACCACTCTGCCAACGCGACTACTAGTTAAAAAACCATAGAAATTCACTTAAAAAACCAAAGATTACAGGAACGTTACAGTTAGGAAATAGAATTTAAAGCATCTTAGAAATTCACTGAAAAAAAAACAGAGGTTCCAGGGATGTTATAGTTAGGAAATAGGATTGAAAAAGCCTTAGGAAATCACTGAAAAAAAATCAGGGATGTCATCAGTGATGTCCCTGACCATGTCATGAGTGATGTAATATGTGAGGTCACAAGCAGTGCATTGGAGGGGCATAAGTTAGAGTTAGCTCATATAACTATAACTGCTGAATTTCACTGGTTTTGTATGAGTGAAATCTGAGTCTAACTATAACGTCCCCGTAACTGTTGTTTTTTTTGTAGTGAATATATATATATCTATATGTTATTTTTTTGTTTTTTTTATATTGGCAGTTGTCACTAGGTAGTTATAGTTAGGTCAGTTGTTACATTAGAAAAGCTTCTTTTGTGTTGCTAATAACTTTGGCACCGTTTGACAATCTCCATGAAACTTTCCAAAAAGGGGCTACTTTTTGATGAGTATGTGCATGGAAAGTTTCCGTGTAATCTGTCAAGCGTGATCTGAGAAAAAAAAAGGGGGGTCCCAAAATGCAAAATCCCCATGCATTTTCCATAGACTTCTTTAAGACAGGTTACAGCAAAAACTGCAGAACGGTAATACACCAAATTGGGCAGGAAGCTATATTCACAGACGGTACATTTAGTGATTTGGTGTAAATCTGTTCAGTACTTTTTAGGAAATTAACGTTAAAAAAATAATTTTTATCTGGATGCTTGGTTCCATGAGAGCCTTGGGGATTTTCGCTAGAGCTCTAATTTAAAAATAAAGCATCCTGATTAGCCCAGGGAGCTTTATTTCCCTGGGGCCATCTTGCTCCCACAGGAGTCAGACTCCCGCATGAGTGTGCGCTCTGATTGGCTGCCAGCAACAAGAGAAATATTTTGCTGGCTGCCATCACTGGACGCAGGGACTTAGTCCCCTGTCCTGAATATTTTTTATAAAAAATGTATAAGGTGTCAGGGTAGAAATAGCCTGACCCCAAAGGCCCCAAGCGGGGGACCCAGAGGGACCCCCAGCTGGGGCAAAAAATGAAAAAAATATTGGCAAAACTGCTGGGATTCTGCAAAACTCCAGGGGGGTCGTAAGAAAAAAAAATGGCGGCTTGAGTGCATTGATTTAATAATGGGAGGGGGTGTGCAGCCCATCTCCCCTAGTCTTTGCAGACCCTGGGGAGCCCACTCTCGGGCCACAATTAATATATATGGGGAGGGAAACTGGCAGCCCCCTTCCCCAAGCCATCAGAGGCCCTGGGGAGCCCACCAGCGGGGCCAAACATTTTCAAAATGGGGATGGGGCCATGTGACCCCCCTCCCCGAGCCTCTAAAGGCCCAGGAAGCCTACCCAGGTCCAAAATCCCTGTAAATGGGGAGGGGTCCATGCAGCCCCATCCCTGAGCCATTAATCGCTCTGGGGACCTCATCCTCTAGGGCTGGTTCACATGCTATGTCCCGAGGAGTCCACACACTGGACACAACAGTTTCCCTGCCCACACCAGTGCGGGCAAGCAAACCTGTGTTTGAACCTGCTTGGCAGAAGCATTTTTGAATCTCCCGCCAAGCGAGAGCAATCACAAAGTCTGCTCCCAGCTGGTGGGAGCTTTATAAATGCTCCCCCATGCTGGGAGCAGATGTTTGATCTATTTCCCTGCCCGCACTGATGTGGGGAGGGAAACAGATCAAAATATTGCTCCAGCCAGAGGGAGCAGCATTAGTAGCTGCTCCCTCCGGGTGAGAGCACTGCCGGCTCCTACTACATTTGGGGAGTTGGCTGGGGTCACGGGGGCTTTGGGGGTCCCCCGTGATCCCAAACGAGTGCATGGTGGGTGCACTGGGTGGGCAATAGGGCACACACCTTTACTAATGTGGACCACAGGCAATGGAGTCCCCAGAACTGGAAAAGCCCCCATCGCCATTTTGAAATATTTTGGCCTCGGGGTGGGCATCCTGGGGCCTTTAGAGGCTCAGGGAGAGGACTGGATGGACCCCCTAATCATTTTGAAAGAATTCAGCCAAAGGGGATGGGGTCCCCAGGGCTTAACATGGCTCGGGAGGGGGGCCTCGCAACCATCCTCACTTTAATTATAATAAACAGCCCTGGGGATAAGGTCCTCAGTGTCTAACAAGGCTTCCGGAGGGGGGCTACATGGCCTCTCTCCCCTTTCATTAAAATAAATGGCTCTGGGGTCTAGAGGCCTAACAAGGATTGGGGATGGGAGCCACGTGCCCCCCCCTCTCTTTTCATAAAAAAGACCCTGAGGGATGGGGTCCACAGGGCCTAATAAAATCCAGGGAGGGGGGCCACATGGCCCTCCTCCCCTTTATTTTAAAAAAAAAAAAAAAACAGCTTCTGGTGTTGGGGTCCCCAGGGCCTAATAAGGCTCAGGAAGGGGGGGAGCATGGTCCCCCTTCCCTTTAAAAAAAAAAAAGGCCCTGGGGTATGGGATCCTCCAGGGCCTTATAAGGCTTGGGGAGGGGGACATGGTGGAAGGTCATGGTTGGGGGATTGGCTTTACGTATAGTAATAAAATATCACTCTATGTTGAATAATAACACTACAGATTCACTGAAAAAAACAAAGGTTAAAGTAACATTATAGTTAGGTGTGATAAAAAGAAGTTTTTGTTAAAAAAATTAAACCTTAGAAATTGACTGCAAAAAAACAATAGTTAAAGTAATGTTATAGTTAGGTGAATTTGTCAGTGACAACATTAATGTTTTGAACTAAAATAACACAGAAATTCACCAGGTATTGCTAGCAGAACTAACTATAACTTGCACCCTCGCCATGCACTGCTTCTGACCTCACATATTACATCACTCATGACATGTTCTATGACATCATTTCTGACATCACTAATGACATCTCAAATGACATAATTGATGGCATCACTAATGACATCATCCACGCTTCTTTTGTACACATTGTTCTATAAAAATGTATAGCATTAGATCCCTGAAAGTAAGTTCAAAATAGCTCAGAAGTATATGAGGCATCATTAATGTTATCACAGAAACAACTCCCTTAGAAAGTATGGGTTATGTGCCACTTTGAACCTATACCATACACTCCATGGGTAGCGTATTTCACATAAACAGCCTCAGATATATGGGAAACACTCATTGCATATGGTGTTCAGCCTGTATACAACTGTTCAGAGAAAGCCAAGTTCCTAAAAATACAGAACGTGTGTTACAAAACAAATGCCTCACTATGGACAGCTTTTATCTGTATCAAACTCCTGACAGTGACCAAAACTACATTGCGAAATTAAGTTTATATGAGTAGAGAAGTGGGTGCTGTAAACAGTATTCACTCCATGGAGAGAGTTTACTGTGTAGCACACTGCTGCAGACAGTAAAACTCCCATGAGAAATGTACCTACTAATAACAGTTTACACTCTATGCAACACTTGACAAAAAAGACACTATTCGCTTAAAATAAGCAACGTCTGAAGGTGAGGACACTGACCTGCAGATTTACAAGGACGACGTAGTCGCACGCCCCCGATAATACGTCAAGAGGAGTTTGTCTCTCTTTCCATCAAGATGTTTATCAAGACATCCTCTTTTTCACGGTGATCCGGCCATATCTTGAGATCATTTGGAGATGATCCATTAGTTACCACTGATATTGTGAGAGTTCCCTCTTTGCTTATGAATTGGGGGAAAAAAATTCTGGTCTGCTTTTGCTTGTGACTCCTAGTGGATTAGGACTGGACTATCTAGCGGCGCTTATCGTTGTACCCCCTGGCTGCACCTGGATAAAAGTTTTTACCCACTTTGGGGTTGTGTTTTATGTAGCTCTTTTGTGCCCTGAAGAAAGTTGACCTCGGAGAGAGGTCTCTACCAAAACGTGTGTCGGCGCTATTCCCACAACTATTTTGGACCAGGACATTTGTCTTATTTAAGTATCATTGGATGGAGACACTATTATCCATGTACTATTTGACAATTCTTGGTTTCTCAGAATAACTTGTTATCACTCAATTGATTCTTTCCGGTGTTTTTTACCAATTGTGTGAGGTGTTAGAATGATTGATATGTGAGGCTGATCAGGCTTGTATGATTTGAGTGAATGGCAATTTGAGTGAGTTGATCTAGGGGTTATTGTGATTCCGGGGGGTCTGTGTGTACATTTATGGTTATACTGTATTTTGTATATTTCTTTTTGTGAACAAAATGTACAAAAAAACGAATATATGATTATATGTTATTAAGTCACTCAACAAAATGAATGAATAAAAAGTATCAAACCCTATCTCATGGAAAAAAAGATTTATTATGAACACCACAAGTTTATGTTTGGGCTGCTTTGTGATGTTTTGCACATTTGTATAGATCATCAAATATATTCTTTAGAGTTTGTTACCAGGCAGGGATTTGTTCTGTTTAGTTGACAGGCTAAAGATTTGTTGGAGGGTGAAATTTTATGGTCTCGGGGCACTGGACCAGGGCAGCTTAATTTGAGGGGGCGCCTCTACATAATATGAGAAAACACACATGTAAACGATAGAAATTGAATCTGGTTTGTTTGCACTTTATTACAATGAGACCACTTCAACAAGAAGTGTAAAGAAACTCTTTAAAATTCAATTATGAGCCTGGGAGTCTTAGCAAAGACTGGGCATTTAAAGACATTTTTCTGGAATGAAGAACAAACTCATGCAATGCAAATATATTTTAGATCAATGGAAATGCAGAGAAGAGAGAAAGAGACAATTTCAAAGTACAATAAGCATTATAGTCTCAGCCAAGGATCCTAGATAGATGGCTGAGGGGAACCACATGTGTGTCATGACCCAAGGGGTCATTTGTGCGAGGTAGTTCGACAAATGGACTGTGGGCAGCTCATTTAAACCCTTTTGAATGACGAACTATTGACCACAAAATCACGACATTAACAGGTGCTTCTGACCGCAGAACATGACGCACTTTGGTCACTTCTCGGAAATATTTAGGAACACAGAAGTGACACCTACATTACAAAAGTTTACCAAAATGGTCACTTGATGTTTGACCGTAAATCATAATGAAATTGAACATCTATCGAACAGGAGTTGCGTCACTTCAGGGAAATTTTTATAAGTTTATAAGAGTTCCTCTTTGCTTGATATGTTCTGTGTTCTTGTGGTTTTGATATATTTCAATAGATGTGAGAACAGAAGTGCACGTTGGATGCAACGAGAGAGTGGGGGCTTGGGGGAGCTGGGGCTTCGCTGAGGAGATGTCTTATGATTTTAGTTAGAGAGGCGCCGCAGGGCCTGCTTTACAGGGCCTACTGTGTTCAGAAAAAGAGTTTACAATACTTTGGTCAATCTAACAAATCCCTTCATGCTGGCTGGTGGGGTCATATGGGGGTCTCATGCTGTAGGTGTGGGGCAGGATGGGCCTGGGGCATTATATGGTAAAAACTAGACCCTGCTTCAGATTACACTACTTGCAGCCATCATACTGTGGTGAAAACTTTACAGATAGCCCATCTTCTGAAGCAAAACAAGTACATATAAATAGTTTAATATCTGGTGCACACACTGTTCTGTTACATAGAAATTGTCATGCTGAGACGATTCTGTCTAATAACTCAAGGTTGCTTACAATACTTAGGGCCAGATGTAGGACCCGTTTTTGCATGCACAAACAGGTTTGCGAACCCGTTTGCGCATGCAAAAACCTATTGGGCCATGTACATAGCCTATTTAGCGAGTCGCAATTTTTTTGCGACTCGCTAAATAGGTTTTGCGACTCGCTATTTGGAAGGGGCGTTCCCTTACAAATAGCGAGTCTCAAAACCATGTACAAATGTTTTGCGACTGCAATTGCGGTCGCAAAACACTTGCAATTACCACCTACTTCAAGTAGGTGGTAATGCATTTGCAAATGGGAAGGGGTCCCCAGGTTACCCCTTCCCTTTACAAATGCATGCAAAATTATTTTTAAGGGCAGGCAGTGGTCCCAGGGACCACTGCCTGCCCTTAATAAATTAAACGAAAACGTTTCATTTTTTTTTTTTTAAATGCATCTCATTTTCCTTTAAGGAAAACGGGGTGCTTTTGAAAAAAAAAACTGCTTTATTTAAAAGCAGTCCCAGACATGATGGTCTGCTGAGCCCAGCAGGCCACCATCCCTGGGAGGGCTGGCATTCCCAATGGGCTCGCAAATTGCGAGAGGCTCATTAATATAAATGAGCCTCGCAATTTGCGACCCGATTGGGAATCTCAAACAGTGTTAAACACACTGTTGTACGAATGTGTCACAAATTGCGAGGCGCTAAATGAAATGGTCGTACATCTGGTCCTTAGTATGTTGTAAGGAGAATATTTGCCCTGTTGCAAACTTTTGCTGCAAAGCCTACAAACTTGTTTGGAACATGCTTGGCACAACTTGTCAACTGGCACCTGAAGACAGGGTTACTCTTCAACTCATACATTTATAAACCTGCTCAATACCTATACACACCTATGATGCATTAGGAGCACATGCATTTTGTAAACACTTACACCCATTAGCTGCACAAAATTAGGTAGAAAAGTAATATGGTAGCTACCCGTCACTATGTAAACTGTAAAACAACCTAACACACTCATTGGATGATGTCATCAGTGATGTCATTAGTGATGCCATCAATGGTGTCATTTGAGATATCATCAAAAACAATTGAGACAACTTGAGTCCAGGCACATAATAGACATGAATACTCACTCTCCTGGGGTCTGAATGTGGAGGAAGATCTACATACCTGTAGGAAAGTGCTCCTTTTTGCATGGTCACCCCCCACTTTTTGCCTGACACATAATGCTCTTTGACCTGCCAATCAGGTTCCCAGGGCCTGTGTTCTTTCCCAAAACTGTACCTTTGTACCCACAATTGACACATCTCTGGCCACAGGTAAGCCCCTTGTAAAAGGTACCATGGGTCCCAAGGGCACTGTTACCAGGGAAGGACTCTAAGGACTGCAGCACCTATTGTGCCACCCTTAGAGGCCCTGCACCTTAACACCCACACACTGACATTGCAGGCTGCGTGTTTTGGTGCAGAGAAAAGTGAAGAGTCGACATGGCACACATCCCTGTGTGCCATGCCGGTAACCCACTGTCTGGGGCCTAGGTAAGTCACCCCTCTAGCAGGGTGCACTAGCCCCCAGGTGAGGGTACAGTGGGCTGAGCCCTGTACCCTTACAGTGTCTAAGTCCATTCATAGACACTGTAAGTGTAGTAAGGCCATAACGAGTATATGGTCTGGGAGTTGGTCATTACGAACTAGACAGCTCCATATTGGCTTTACTAAAACCTGGGAAGTTTGGTAGAAAACTTTTCAGCACATTAAACCCACACTGATGGCAGTGTGGAATTTAATGCAAAATGTACTCAGAGGGCATCTTAGAGATGCCCCTGAAAAACGACCGGCCGTGGTGTCATTCCTGAATGGCTGACCGCTATTTGCCATGACCAGACAGGTTTCTGGACCACTGGGTAGAGGGCCTCCACTATCTGGGTCCAGAAACAAAGGTCATCCTGGGCAGAGGTGTCATACCTCCTCCCCCAGGATGGGCTGTGTCCACGAAGGGAAATCTTCAAAGGCTTGCCACCTTTGCAAGCTGTCCCTGCCTTTTGCTGCCCCCAGCAACTGGCTCCCACTTGTTCTGCCCCCACTTTGGGTGGGAGAATCAGCAGGACAACCAAGTTAGGAGGAGAGGTGTGCCCACCTTTGCCAACCCCACCCCTCATGTGGGGGAGGTGAGTTGAAGCACACATCTCAGTCCCCTCCATCTTGAAGATGAGCAGACCCAGCCAATTAGGAAGAGGCTCATGCCCCCCTCCCACTGGAGGGTGGCATAATAGGGGGTGTACCCACCCCAAGGAAGGGATCCATTGGTTCCAACCTGCACACTTCTTTAAATCCCCTAAATTTAGTATAGTGGGATGACCCTGAACCTTGCTGCCTCAGATTCAAGAAAGAAAGTAGAAGGACAGAAGAGCCGTGCTGACCCAGGAAAAAGAGGACACCCAAATGCTTTGGCCCCAGCCTTACCGGCCCGTCCCAACTCTGACCTGCCTACAGCGGAACCCTGGCATGTCCAGCAGCCCCCCAGAGCCCAGAGGACCTGCCCTGCAACCGTCTTATAGACTCTGTCTCCCGTGAGCACCAGATTTTCTCAACAAAGACTCACCCACAGAATCCGGATCCAGGCGGCTCCGCAATTTTGCACCACTCTGCACCCAACGCCCACGGCCCAAATTCGAGTGGCCTAACACCATGAGGAGTTCTCCCCAGCGATACTTACCTGGGATCTGGTGATCCCCGACCTCCCTCAAGCTTCAAGCCGACGCCTGCAGTCTCAGCCTGAACGGTCCCCCCGACCACAACCAGAGCTGGTAAGAAGAACCAGACACCAAAAGACACCCCTGCACCGACAGTGTCCAGGCATCCCCCAAGAACCCAACTTACCTCTCCAGTCAGTGATCACCTTCAGGAAGCCTCCCTGCCGAGTCTGCAGCATCTTTGCCAAACCAGAGATCTCCATTGAAATCCCCAGGGTCCCCGCCATCGCCTTGGCACTCTGCACCTCGCTGCTCCTTATGCCGCTGGTGATGCAGCTCCTGTGCTGAATGTTGGCCCCTGCAGTGCTGATCCTAACCCCAGGAGCTTTTCTCCCCCAGCCAAGTGGCCTGCTCGTAAGCAGCCCCTGACCAAAGCCCCCCTTAGCCACATTGGCTAACATTGGGCCCCTGCACTCTGCACCTGGCCGCCCAAGTGCCGCTGGTGGTGCAATTTGAGTGCCCCACTGGACCTTGCGGAAGCTTTGTCCTAACCCCCAAAACTCCTACTTGTAAGTCATTTACTTACATGAGAACCAATAAAAAAAAAATTCCCATACGAACCAATGGTGCGAGTTTTTTTCCTAAAAATGTCTGTTGACCTACTGTTTTTGTATGAAAAGAAAGTAACTGTGTCTTATCTTAAGAATTGTCATACCTGTAAATGTCAACATCCAGTGTGTGATATCTCGGCATTTTACTTCAAGTCCTAAAAGTAACTGAAAAGTAATCCAAGAGTAATCAAAAGTAATCTAACTGTATTTTAAACTGTTTCAAAAGTAATACAAACCTGTAAACGATTCCAATACAATCCCCAATTGTATTTCTGGGTACAGCTTTGCATTTGAAAGTGTTCTTACTTACCTGTGCCAAGTCCTGTTTGGTTCTACAAAATAAAATACAAGTATATCTTTTTATGCTTACCTAATTGGTCTGGATTCAGTCTATGAGTGTGTGCCATCAGCCTTGAGTGAATGAATACAATAAATGCTTAACACACCCTCCTGATAAGCCTAACTGCTCCCCCACACTACCCCAAAGAGAGCTGTCAGTACTTGTCTAATTTAGCCTCTGCTATACTTCTGGAGACTCCCTGGACTCTCTGCTCAGTATACCTTACTTTGGTATAGTATATACAGACCCATCTTCATACAATACCCATCTGTAAAAATTGCAAAAGTGCAACATTTACAAACTCCTCCCGCGACAACAGTGATTAGTGTGTTCAACTGCACTTTAATATTTCACATTTACTTTGACCTTTATACTTTTAATTGCACATCATTTCACATATGGGTGTGATTTTTAAAGACAGACTGTTCGTCTGGTAACAATTAATAATAAAAACGTTCAAAATGTATAAAACAACAAGGGATGTTAGACGATAACAATGGTAGTATATGCCCACCATGGGTTACAATGTATAATAGCGTGTAGTCTATGTCCTGAAATGTAAGTACACATTGCCCACTAACGCGTTAATTGAATAATCATGTAAGACGCAAGACCTATCATGCGTATGCGCAAGTGACACTGAATGATCTTTTCAGCAGTGATATAGAATGTATACACTGGAATTCCAATTAATTTAATTGTCAAGGACTAAGCAGTAATTTTTCCGTTGTTTAACCAAACACTATTTAACAATACCCTGCTCGAATACATCTAAGTGATCCAAGTTTGGTCCTACATAATAGTGTCACATTGTATTTGTAATGTTTAATTCTAAGCACATACTGCCCACTGAGGCTAGCAGACAATGTGTAATTATCACAGGGGCATAAACCGCAATGCATTTAATCCACTACAAATGATTAACGTTACATTAATGCATTGATTTTGAAATGTTCAGATTATTTGCAATAATGAAGTCAATGTAACATTAACATTAAGACAATGTAGAATGTCCATGTAATCACTATGACGAACTTTATAGTCTGTTTTCTCTTTTTATGACTCATCATGCAGTAAACAATGTAAATATTGGTGAAAAATGGCACCTCGCCATCTGTGAACAAGGCTACGGGGCAGCTGAAACGTGTTTGATTGCACGACATTAAAAGCACTTTAAAGCTTTCCTAGAGGCGTCTACATCCTCATAGTTTACAAAGGTGTTTGGTGATGTATATATACACAAACACATACGTGACTTTGTCATGCATTACAACACATTGATCTTTACAGCACATTGTAACACCACACAAAGCCTTACCATGCAACAATGTATAAAATATGTATATTTAGTTGGGGAAACTCCTGTGTGTATAGCCCCCACTTTTTAAAATAAAACATATATGCATTTTTATCTCTCTCTGCTATCTTTGCTACACTTTAACCTTACCCATCCCTAAACCACACAAAAACATTAAAACCCATACTACCTTGTACCCTTACCCTTCCTTGAACACTAAAAAAAAACTTACTACTCCCTACCCTTACCATCCCTTAACTCTAAAAAGCTGTTACTACCCTGCACTGTTACCTGTGTCTTAAGCGTAGAAACCTTACTATCCTGTACCGTTACCCATCCTTGAACCCTAAGAACCCCTTTACAACCCTGCCTACCCCATACCCTCACCCACGTCTGAACACTAAAAATCCTTTTAAACCCCTTCCCATTTTATGCGCCTAATGTTGATGATAAACATTTATTTTACGGCATTCAGGATCTCTTGGAAGATAGTGTTGGGATTCCCGTAATTTGGGTGGAGGATTACAACTGTCTCCTAGATGGCGATGTGGACTGCAATCTCCCCAGGTGGGGGCACTAAGCCGCTGAAGACATCCTCCCTTGTGGCGGTTATGCGCAACTTGGGGTTTTGCAGTAGCTGTCGGGTCCTGCATCCCGATGGCCGAGAGTATACCTGTCATTCCTTGACCCACAACATTTATAGTTCCTTGGATCACATATTGGTTGCTGGGATCGACATTCAGAGATTGTTGGGGGTAACTCATTATGGCAGTTCCTTTCTGATCATGCGCCAGTGTTGCTCAAATTGCAGTGGGTTGCTGATCTGCGTTGAGTATGCAGCTGGTGTATGCCTTCCGAACTCTTAGCAGACACTGTGGGGCCGATTCCGATCTCGGCATAACCGGATCCGATTCGGAGCCCTATTTCCCGACCGATTCGTACGCGCGTCCGGACGAGCGAGTACGATGCGAAATCGCCAACCGACTCGTTCGGGCGTCCCAACCGCTCCGACCGACTCGTTCCCGGGTCGAACCGCACCGACCGACTCGCTCGGACACGACTCGCACCGCGCAATGGAGACGTTCCCCGGCCGGGTAAGTACGATGCGTGCCGCGAGCAGTCCGACCGACACGCGCCGCCCGGCTCGAAAGAGCAGTCGGAGCCGTGCTCGGGGTCCGTGTCGGACCCCCCTGTACGCGTAGCCGTGCGAGTCGCACACAGGGGGGACCCATGGGTCCCCCCTACCTGTGCGTGTACAGCGCGAGTCGCTTCGCCGCGTACACGCTGTAGGGGGTGCCCTTGTTTGCCTCGCACCCATTGAGGCAATGGGAGCCCGCATACGCGTTGTACGACTGGGTCCCATTGACTTCAATGGGAGTCCGACCGACTCGAGTCCGATAGCATACGGACGCATCGTACTCATTAGGTCGGGCTGCACGGGTCCGATTCGGTCGGAAATCTCTCCGGGTCCGGCTCGGTCGGAGAGATTTCCGGCCCGAATCGGAATCGGCCCCTGTGTGTCAGGATGCGCTGGCGACCTCTCTCACTGACCACTTGGAAGTTAACCGGGGTTCTGCCCTTCCAGAGCCATGGACTGGGAAACTCTTAAAGCAGTCAATCAATCAATCAATACTTTATTCAATTTCATAATAAAATCATTAAAGTAGAGTAAGTTTCTATTTAAAAACACAACAATAAAACATCATAAATCAATTAGTCTCTTTTACACTGCATCAAAATGCTAATCAAGGACAATGTGAAATTTTCTTTCTAGCATAAAAAACAGCCCAGATAAAACTTGACATATCACAACAAATCTCCATGGTAGGCAATTATTGTAAGTATAAGTAAGCAGGGCTACATTGTATAAAATTAAGAAGTCTTAAAATAGGTCAAATGTAACATTTTCTCAAGTTACGATAAAAGTTACAGGAAAAAACTGCATGCATGGTACTCTGTGCCATCAGGCAATCACAGGGACAATTTATTAGTTTTTTGGACCACCCGTTTGTTTCAGGAAAGCTAATCAGGTGATGAAAATATCCAGCCTCAAGCAGGTCAGAATAAATCTATGCCTGGGATTAAAAATAAATGTGAGATAAGGTTGCATTTCATGCATAGTTAAAATAAGTTGATTTTTTAAAACACTAGACTTTGAAATTTCAGTGATCAACCTAAGGTTCTCAAAATGTGCCATACACTTGTTTATAGTTCTTTTCTACTGATAGTTTCCAGACATTCAGGCTTCTCAAAGTAATCAGAGTGTCCCACATCACAAAAAAAGTGTTGAACATATATCAGCCAAGACATACGCGAAGACAAACTCGACTTGAGGCAATACTCTTAAAGCAGTCATACGGGGGCCTGTATAGGAACCACCTGTGGCATATGGTACAGCTGGAGGCTGATTTGAGGGTGCAGGAGTATCGTTTAGCAGATCTCCAGTGTTCTGAGGTGTTCTCAATGGAGGTGCAGGCGGAAGTGCTCTGGGCTCAGCAGGAGGTACAGTCGACCTGGGACTCTTTGAACCAGTGTATGATCAGGGCATACCAGCAACGTTTACATAGGTAAGGAGACAACTCCATTAGGCTTTCGTCATGAGTATTGTGGCGGGTGCAGGAGGTTCTCTTATCCTTCATGTCCGAGCTCCTAGTGGAGATTTGGTGACTAGTTGAGGTGATATCCTGGGTGTATTTGTGGAGCACCTCAAGGGGGTGTATTGTGCTCGATAGGTGGGTCCCCCGGGGCTTATTGAGAATTTCTTGTTCAGCCTGGGATTGCCTGCCCTGGCACCGGATCTTGTACAGGACTTGGAGGGTGAGATTTCCTTGGAGGAACTGGGTGCGGCCATCATGGCCCTCAATAGATCCATAGCTCCAGGTGAGGATGGATTCCCTGTGGAATTTTATCAGACATACTCCGTTACACTTAAAGAAAAGTTATTAGAGGTCCTTCAGGAGGCACAGACAAATGGGATCCTCCAGTACACTATGAGGGAAGGTATTAACTACCTCCTACTGAAGCATGGGGGTGATGCTGCAAATCCTTCTTCGTATGGACCCCTCACGATGCTCAACACTGATGTCAAAATATTATGTAAACTGTTGGCGACACAATTGGGGGGAGTGGTTTGTGATTTGGTGCATGAAGACCAATGCGGCTTTATGCAGGTCCGTAGTACTACCTTCAATCTGCGGAGGCTCACGCACGTCCTGCACGAAACTGTAGATGACAATTGTGAATTGGCTTTGGTCTCTCTTGATTTGGAAAAAGCATTCGATACTGTGGAGTGGCCATTTCTGATGGCGGTTCTGCAGGGAATGGGATTTGGTCTCGTCTTCTGCAGCAGGGTGTGACTTTTATACACTAGTCCTATGGTCCGTGCCAAGATTGGGGCAACCTCTCTGAGGGGTGGGAGGTTGAGAGGGGCACCAGGCAGGGTTGTCCCCTCTCATCACTCCTGTTTGCTCTCGCCATTGAGCCCTTGGCACTTCTCATGTGTAAAGAGTTAGAGCCATGGGGTATTCGAGTGGGGGCTCCATGCATGTCATCTCTCTGTATGTGGATGACGCACTGGTATTTGTTTGCTCCCCCTTCCAGGCTGTGCCGATATTAATGGGGCTTCTGAGTGATTTTGGTTGGGTCTCGGTCCAAAATCCGTAAATCACTCTTGTTTCCAATTGGTGGTCTGATTGGGCTACCTGCTGCCTTAGCTCGGCCTCCGCTGGGAGATGGAGGGCTTCAGATACTTGGGTATATGGGTTGCCCACACTGAGGACGTGTACTGAGGTTTGAATGAGGATAAAGTTGTAGGTGGGCTTGAAGGCTCCATAGCATTCTGGAATAGACTCCTCTTGTCGATGATAGATAGGGCAGCTGTGGTCAAGATGGTCTTTCTCCCTTGCTGCCTTTATCTGGTCCAAAATGTAATGTTTCTGCTCTGACCACACTTCTTTCACAAACAAGATGGCTTACTCATTTCCCTAGTTTGGACTGGGCGGCATTGTACAGTGGCTCTATTGTTCCTCAAGTGTGATATGGAGAATGGGGGCCTTGCTATACCGATGTACAGCAGTACCATTATGGGGCCAATTTACAACATGCTGCAAGGTGGTTGGCAGACCCAGATAACTGGGAAAAGTGATTGTTTCTTGACTTGCTGGGAGATAATACACTGACACGCTTGTTGATGCGGGGGTCGGTCCCGTATTTGGTGATGCAGACTGCGGCGATATGCCAGGCAGTGACCGGGAGGGTGCTGCACAGATCCCCCTTTGACAGGGAGCTCCATCTCTGGTACCTCGCTCCATTTCGGGCAATTGATGAGGATATGTTCATGGATCAATAGAGGACAGGACGTTGTCAGGTGGCGGGGTACCTGTACCCTGGGGAGGTCTATTCCTCACCTCATGCGGGGCCTGGGAACAAGAGTTAGAGGAGCCCATTAGGGATACAAATTGGGCATGTGCATGCAAATTGATGAGGAAAGTGTCCTGCAACCATAGATTTAAGTTGCTTCATTTAAATTTTCTTCATCGCACTTATGTGACTCCTAGGCAGTTGAACAGGACAGGTCTCTTGATGGAGGCACAGGGGATGTGGGGAGTTGGGGGCCACCTTCTTGCACCTAGCCTGGGCCTGTGATGCAATTCAGGGGTTCTAGTGGGGGCGACAGATATAGAGATCCCTCTGACTCCATTGGCTTGCCTCTTGGGGGTGGTGGTGAAGCCCAGGGGGCGGAAGATTCCCTATAAGATTGCCCAGCTTGCACTGCTCCTAGCCAAGAGGTGAATGGCCATCAGATAGATGGGCACTCGAGTACCTTTGGTGTCTACTTGGCTGCGGGATCTCCTTTAATGGGAGGTGGCGGAGGAGACGCATTTGTGCCTTGCCTATACTCATGAGGGTGCCTTGGATACGATCATGTGGTGGGGGTGTCTCCTCAATAAATATTACTTCTGAGGATGTTGCTAGCTCGGAGGATGGCTCTGACGAGGAGGCGTGATGTGTGTGGACCCTATGCCGATGTAACATGATTGTAACAGTCAAGGGTGACATAATTGTATTATTCACTGAATATCTGGCTTGATGACTTGGTTTTGATGTGTTCTTGCACCCTAGCCGATTTGTATATCTGCTATCTAAGTTCAGCCGTGTGTACTGTTATTCCTAAATGTATTGCCATGATATGTGACTGGGATATTCATCCCTATATCAGATTGAAGCCACGCACTGTGTGTTTTTTTGCTTTTTTTCTGTTGTACAAAACAATAAAACAGAGATTTAAAAAACCCTTCCCACACTGAACCTTACCCATGCCATTACCTTTAACTCCCCTTTTTTAAATGATATAATAATTATGCCGTTTAAAAAAAAAAATACTTACCTGCATGGTAAACCTTACCTGTGTGGTAATGGTATGTCTAGTAACGTCTTGGGGGGTGAGGAACACAAGTAAAAGGCTGTAGGGAACCACTGTCAGTCTCGTAAAATTGGGGTCATTGTTTTGAAGTGTGCAACACACCTGTGCTTTAAATCTGCTGCTTTTTGGACTATCTGAAATACCTTCATAAGCCCAGCTGCACATCCTGCTTAGAGGATGTCCCCGGAAATAAATCGCTCAGACAAGAATTAATGATTCCAGGTCATGAGCAAATAGAAATAGATGCAATCCCTATAGAACGCTCAAGCAGCCGCAAATAAACGTCGTACATGTGTATATATAAATATATGTGGGATCTTAATTGCTATTTACATAGCGTAACCCTCGCTGGGGAGCAACAGAGTGGTAGATATGGAGCAGCAGGGGATACAGTTCAAGATTGTGTACAGTAATCGGGGAGAAGGGAGGGTTTCTTCAGCACTGTGTCAGGTAGAAGCAGGGAAGGCTCTTGCTGGAGACGACTAAAAGGCTCCTTGAAGAGTTGTGTCTCTACCCCATTCCTGACCCACAGAAGGAATGGTGAGTTGCTATGCAGAGCGATGTTGTTCCAGATTCTGGATGCACATTTGTTTAACACTTACCTGCAGATTTTTATTTTCTTGGCGCTTCTTCCTTTGAAGGCTGATGTAATATGGCTCCTTTTATTCCCTTGGTCCCAAAAGATGTCCAGTTTCTCTGCCAGGTCCTATGGATCACTTCTCATCAATGGTTTGAAGGTTATGCAACAGGTTTGCAGATAATGCAAACTTGGAATGACACACAGGCCCTAATTTTGAGTATATTGGTGCTATTTAACTCACCTGATAAATAATGATACAAAGGGGTACATTATTTATCAAGTGCAATAGGAGTTTACAGGTGTTTGTTTTTGAATTTTTTTTTAAAAAAGTCAAGTTTGGTGTATGGCCATCAAAACCAATGACAGACGTACACCAAAGTTATAGTACATTGAAAGGAACCATCATGATGGTGCTTCCTTTTAATGTACAGAGATGACCACAGGGTGGGCATTTATCTATAAATTTGCCAGGCAGAATACTCTTGTGATGACAGGGGTAATGTCCACTGCCATCCTCACAGACACTACTTCGTTTGCCAAACTCTAAATCAATCCCTTAGTCAATATCCAGCTTCCTAGAGCAATGCTACTGTAATGTGGCATTTAACACTTATTTGTAGTGGGTGTCAGCGGATTGGCAAAAATAATTTATTTTTCAGTTCTAAATTTGAAGTCTCTGATCTGTGATTATGATTTAAGGCGATATGGGTCTATGCCTGTAAATACCTGTAAAGGACAATGTCAAAAAGCAAAAAGTGGCAGGGTCAATAGTTCTGGCTTATAACTGACACGAACAGCCAAAGCAAATGGCTTTGCCAATGCTTGTTTATATGTTTAACTATTACTGTTTATTTACTTTCACATGGAGTAATAAAAAAGTCATAAAAGTCTATTTGTATCTGGTGTAAGATCTTGTTAACATGGCAGCAATGCCATCTCCGAAGAAATGAATAGTATTTGGTTAGTTGCCCACTATCATATTTCTTTATAGAACAGGATGTGTATCTTGCTTAACTTGTGAGCTCCCAATGGAAAGGGTTCCAGTTTGTAATTCCACCTGAAATTGTGTGAAAAATTGTCGTTTTTAGTGTAGGGTGTAGTTGTGTGTGCATTAAAGTACCTTTCCGTTTTAATGAAAAAGCACTGGGTGAACTTTGGTTAAATGAGTGTTAACATTTTTTCACTGTGTTCTTAGTTTCTAGACCACAGCATTTCCCCGGGCTGGTTTTGGAATGCTCTGCCTTGTAACCCTTAGAGACAAGTGCTAACAGGATAATTTGGTCCCAAATCTGAGGGACTGGGGTACAGAGGCCCCAGGACACCAGAAATAAAAGACCCACATTGGCACAATTGGGGCCAGTAACTTGAAACTGTGCTGGGACCTCCTGAACCAGATTCTTCAAATACATTAGCAAGGGGTTTACATTGAGACCATCTTGCAAAACACCATTGGAAGGAGTTTTATATTGTAAGCCCTCTAACAAATCGGGTAGGAAGGGAGTTTACATTGAGAACTCTCTGATAAAAGGTGCTTACATTGTGAACCCGCTGACAAATATAATAGGAATGTATTTTTATTGGGAAAGTCAGGACAAATACCAAAGAAACAAGTTTTGCATTTTGAACTATGTGATAAATACTATAGGAGGGGGTCTACATTGCGAACTCCCTGAAAAATGTAACAAGGACGTATTTAGTACATATGCTTTATTTTACGTCTGGCCGCAGTAACTACTTGGTATCTTCAAAAGAAGACTTAATTTTGACTCAATGTATACTTTGGGTGTGTCTAAAATGTTTCATGGGTCTGTCTAGGCAGAACCCACACTGTCATGTTTAAATTTATTTTAAGTGCATTCATCTTAATTTATTGACTTTTAAATGTGGTTACAAAGGAAGTAGGCCTCGTAGTTTACATTGTGATTGAATTGACAAACATTGTTAGGCTAATCTTGCTGATCGTGAAAAGCCTTATGTTTTGCAACAGGCCTCTAAATTAGCATTACTTTTTTATAGTTATGTTCTTCTGTTTGTGCACAAATTGTCACTTGGTATCAAACATATAACGAGAACAGACTAGATTTACTGAGTCAGTTGACGCTTTAGATATTTCTTTTTATGTGATTTACTCCTGCGATTATACAGGACCCATTTAGGAGTGATTTAACTTTTTTAATCCACCTGAAATCTTGTAATTATTTCTAATTTTAAATGTAGCATTTAATTATCTGCTCATAGCAGTTCTTTTTAAAGAACCATTGGCTAGACAATGACTTATTGTTATTTTGGTGTATGCTGAGTTTTGATTTCCTACACATCACCTCTGTGAGTGAAACCTGGACTATCCGTCATTACCCTGAGGGACAAGTGCTAAAAGGGGTACTTGATCCCCAGTTTGATAAACTGTAATACAGAGGCCCCATGACACCACAGGAGAAAAACTGTAATTGCCACAGTTGGGGTCTAGTAGCTTCCAACTACCCATGGACCTCCTAATCCAGATTTCTCAAATATAATAGGAAGTACATTTAAATTATGAACTTGTGACAAATAAAATAAGAACAGGTATTATATTGTGTACTCAATGCAACAGAAAGTGGTTTTACATGGTAAACTCTGGCAGATACAACTGGAAGGAGTTTCAAATTGTGAACTCCATTGCACCAATTAGAAATGCTTTACATTCAAAACTATCTGACAAATACAGTAGGAAGGGGGTTTACATTGTGAACTCTCTGACAAATGGAAGAAGAGTTTTTCACTGACAACCCTGTAAAGGCAGTAGTATGGACATAATCTTCAGTGATTTTTCTCATCTTAGCCACTATCTTAGCCACCATGAATATGATGAATATGAATATGAATATGATGAATATGATGAATAACACTGTGACAACAGTGTTTGGTGATTTTGTGGTAGCCTGCAATTAGTGTGTGTTGTGAAAGCTGGCTCTTAAGTGTTTGTTGCAGTAATGATAGAATAAGGCTTCATTGATAGAATAACAACTTTTGACTTCTCATGGCATACCATTTCACACTTGTTTCTTTTTGGACCGAATGCTATTGCTTGCCTGAGAAAAAAAAAACCAATGGGATCCTCGACCGAAAAGAGAAGCCAGTTCATATTTTAAAATGTACTGGGCAAATGCTTGTTCTTTCAAGTTTGGCACCTCCTAGAGTGCAGCAACCATTTCAAGGAGTTAGGTGTACGGTGATCGAGAGAGTGCAATCTAGTTGGCCTATTGCAGGTACAAGCACATGTCCATTGGTAAATATTGTTTTTTAACAAAAAGCATTTATTATAGGTTACGGAACAGCATGCTGCCTGGTTAAAGTGCTTCAATGCATCGTCAGAGGTACTAAGTGCTATATGAATGCAATTACATTGCAATATATATCCCTCCTAGTCCACACTAACACTAATACTATAACACTCAGTTATCAGGCAGTAGATTGTAGTTAATACAGGATGCATAATAATTCTATTATACTGCTTGACACTTTCTAATTTTTATAACACAACACCGCTACAGGTCATTTCCATCGCCTAGTACTGTACCAGTCCACACCAAGCAATATAGTACACATCAGCAACTGAAAAGGCATGGAATAATTGATGTCTACCACATGCCACTGTCAAATGGAGGACTTTAATTTAGTCCAGCACTGCAGTTTCCAGCAAACTAAATCCCATGACTGCTTCTTGACATCTCACAATGACAATCAGTTATTGGATGATATTTACAAAGTCCATCCCAGCATGTCTCTTCACTGCTTCTACCTCCGACCGATGCCAGCTCAAAATCATAAACTTTAAACAAAATATCTCAGAATAGTTAACCCAGAGTAGTAACCAGCTAAGTGAACTATGATCTTGAGAATTATCATAAAGGTACTTGCAAAGTTGTTTAAAGCTACCAGCATACTGCAATCCATAACGGTGCGCCTCTCTCTCTCACACCTCTTCATCCATCACACTGCTAAGTGCTGCTTCCCATAATACAATAACCACACTTCGGTGGTCATCAGATACAACATGGAAACACTTCCAACATATGATGAAAACAAAACCAGCACACTCCCAGCCACACACCCTACATGGTTTAGTGTGTTACCCATGTAGCAGACAAGCACTTCAGAGTCCCACAGAAATGAAGTAAGCGCTACATAAATTTTATAATGTAATGCAATACAAATATAATAAGAACAGGTTTAACATTTTGAACTATATGAAAACTACAATTATGCAAATTTCCCATTGTTAACTTGTTTGCGAACACCATATGGAGAAGCATTAGATTGCTTAATACTAACAGACCTTCTGACAACCATCTGTAGTTCAGATTGTGCTAGGTCTCGTTTTCATTGCGTACATCTGTAAAAGGAGGCTGGTCACCGGTGGAATATGATCCTATGCAGAAAGACTGTTATTGAACAGGTACTCCATTATTTTGTGAAAATTGAACTTTAACTATGTACATTCCTTTGAGGAGCTCCAAAATGAGTCAAAAGCTACACTCAATATAATTGTTGTACTAAAATGACCGTAATGCACTGAGATAAAAGATTGGATATTATGGAATTGGGAAAGATTAATTGAATGACACACAGCAACATATTCCATAATCCAAAACAAAGCTAGAAACAAAGAAAGGACATTTTAGGCAATGAACCACACCTGTAAGTGATTTGCTGGCCTGAAGGTACGTGTGCCCCATTCTGTTGTTTGTGGATTTGTAATTTTATGTTTAATGTTTAGTTGTGAGTGAATTAAAATGCTTTTTTAATTGACTTATTTGGTAGAATAGCATATTTTGTGCAGTCTCTACCGTTTATTTAACCCCTTATACCGTCTCTAGTTCATTCTTTTGGCTTTACTTTTTTAGGTACACTGTTGAAATCCAATTCCCTGATTAACAAAGTGGTAGTAACTCTGAGTCTCCCCTTAAACTTCAGGAATGTCTTGCTTCAGTTACATTTTAGATGACCAATTACTTTTCGAGGTTGAATGCAGAGGTTTTGATTTGAGGGAAGCAACCTTAAACTTCTGTTGGGTACTCACAGACTATATGCCCACCACGTGCCCCTGATAGTATGTCCAAAAATGTTGGTGTTACTATCAACTCTGATCTTATCTTCTGTCTGCATATCGAAAAGGTCACTGGCACATGTTACTAAATTTTGAAGAGGTTAAGAAAAATTCTTCCTTGCCTCCAAGTTGAAGGGGGAAGCGTGGTAAGACAAGGTGGTAAGACATCCTTTTTGGACTATAGGAATGCAGTCTTGCTGGGCTTACCAGGATGTCTTATCTGTAGCCTGTAGAATGAGAAAAATGTAACTGCATGTCTGTTACTTAATTTAGCTCAGTACACTGCTGTTTAATCTTCTCATAGGCTTTGATCCTCTTCGCAAGCATTTTCTATTGTGTCAATTACTAGAGTAAGACAAATGCTATTTCTTGGCACCCCCTCCTATAACAAAAGCACAAGACTCTGCCCGTGTGAGTGCAGAGTGAACGGTGTGCCAGCGTGAGTGCAGAGTGCACTCCCTTGAGACTTAATGGCATTGCCCATATTAGTTTTCTTTCTGTTTTCATTGCCTACGTCTGACATCATTATTTTTGTCCTAAGGCATCTGTCTCTCTTCTTCTGTTTGTCTTTTTTATTTGCTTTCCAGTCTTTTCTTTCCTATTTGTCTTATCTATTTGTGGCTCTTTATTTTTTTTTATTTTTGATTGCCCTCTTTTTAGATGAGTGCCTCTGTTTTTTTTATCAATCCTTCTGTCCTCTGCTGTGTGTCATGAGAGGAAGACATAGTTTTGTAGCAGTAACAGTTAGAGAATCCCGCCATGGCTGCTGCCTTTGACGGGTGATGACAACACATTGTCGTTTTTCCCTTCAAAAGAGAAATGCAGAAATGCAAACATTGCTGGTCCGCTTCATAACAGCGACATCTCGAGTTTACTAAGCACTGACCCAAAACCAGGTTTGGTTGGGACAGGGCGGAAATGTTTTTGAATTCTGATAATTTCATAATTGTAAACAGGCCTCAAGAAGATTTGTCTTTCAACTCTAACTTAAAAGTACAATTCAAAGCCCCTTTGACAGGCCGTTTAAATAAAACGTGAACTTGCAAATGTCATTGGCAGCCAGTTTGAAAAATCTGTGTGGCTGCCGTGCCGCCCGTATTTACAATAACACATGAACGGATCCGTCTGAAACGACCAGTGTCCCTTCACAGTTTCTTCCCTTTATTCTACACTTGGTCAAAGTGGTGAAAGAAAAATGATTCTCTCTCAGAACGGGGCGGCCTGACCCACAAATCATCACCCCCCTCCTGCACCTTTCCTTCCTTCTAACCCGCCTCCATTACTCATCCCCTGGAAGAAAATGCAACGAGCAATGATAATTAGACAAGTACAAATGGGCAGACAGGGATATGGATGGCCTGGTCCATGAAATAAAGGGTCGTTGCCATGCCGACGGGCGGGCAGAGAGCTGATCTCACCGCGTTCAGAGGTGCTCTGGTGCTGGCACCTCATCCGTTATCCCCAACTTGGGCCGGGATCACCGAAGCTCTAGGCGCTGCCTTACCGCCCGCGCGGCCTCCATTCAAGCCAAGGCCTACCACTAGAGAGACCGGAAGCGGCAAATTAGGCTGCACCTCTGCGTGCCAATGGGGTGGTCTCTAAGGGAGGAACCCCGATCTGGCCGTGCTTTGTATGGACCAGGAAAGGAGGGCCATCAATAAAACAAAAAAACTAGGCCTAAGGGACACCCCTTGGACCTATTCATTCCAATGTAGCTAATGAATAACAGGTGATGTTGGGTCCTCCCAGGCCATTATTGATCAGTGTCTGGGGCAGTGAGTCACAGAATGAAACTGAGGGCCTGACCCCTTTCAACCTCAGTCAATAACTGAGCGCGAGCCCACTCACCGAATGGACTTCAATGCAGTGATGAGGTGGTCTGGGTTAAGGGGTAAGTGGGGAGGGCAGCGCATTGCTGCTTACTGGGGCAGGCAGTCCAGTATTTGTTGATATTGAAGAAAGAAATGGTAGGCTCTTTCTTAGGGATTAATACCTCGCCCTTTCACCCAGTAAAATAATAAAACCATTCAGTAATAAAAGAGTTTTATTTATGCGTTGAAGATAGGACATAATGAAGGGGTGAGGTTAGACTACAAAAATGTATTTAAGTCAGAATAACTGATGTTCAGTGGCGTGTTCTGTACAGATTCAGCTCATGGATTGCTCCGCATGTGAACGTTCGAGACACACAAAACAACCAATCAAAGTTGTGCATTTCTGCTTTCATGTCTCCTACATTTTAATTCGTATTCTTTAATTTTACACTGTTATCCATTCAAGACAACTGGAGTCTGACGACTTTCTAGAAATGTCACGACCTCTAAGTCTCCAGTGATTTCCCATGAAATTGAAATAAAACCATCAAACATTCACATGAAAAGGATGCAAAAAATGAGTATAGAAGTGGCCTAAAATAACCTATATATATTCCAGTATGCATACATTATGTTAAAAAGGCAGGGACATTCCTCTGTAATAGAATGTAAATGTCTTTCATCTCAAATTTGCAATTTTCAAAGACCAATAATAACAAAAAATGTTTTTGTACAGTGCGTAATACAGCACCTTTCTAAGTACTACTCAAACTGTTACCCGATTTAATGATATTCAGCCTATCAAGTTTGGAAAACTGAAATGCTTAGTGGTCATATTGCGGGATTTAAACTCAGGATCAGAAGGTCAGCCAGACACTTCCAGCAGCCAGAGAGTCTTGGCTAATATGCAAGATATTTACAATAGTTGTGTAAACTATAAAAATACATGGGCTGTGTTAACTTCATAAATGAAAGCAACAATAAATCACTGCATCTCTAGCTCGTTTATAAAAAAAAAAGTCGCTTGTTTACAACTACATCTAATACGCTCGACACAACATACTTTTTTTCCCTATAACTAAAGGTCCGATGTCATGTTGGTGGGTTGGGGGGAGGAGCAGCAGCATAGCAGCAGACCTACCACATGCTAATATCTTGTGCTGCCAAAATGATGACTGCAGCTACTCAGTTGGGGGGGGGGGGGCGAGATCACAATACTGCTTGGGGCTGCCACATTGCAGGTCCCCATAGCCATTCAGGCTTGGTGAATCATTGAGATACTCCAACATCAAGGAGCATTGAGGCTTTCAGGATATTCCCTCCATGGTGCCTGTCTCACCCCGATATAGGGGATAGCCTAGGAATCTACCAAAACAGGGATAGTTTCCATAAACAGTAGATTCGTGTGCCAGGAAGTGTGTTGGAAACTAGGACCTGTTAACAGTGTCCCCCTCCCCCCCACACTTTTTGCCCCATTTGAGACTTCTCGATGCTGTTTTTTTTACTCTGAGAGTGCCCTGGGCTCTGCTGGGCAGACTATGTTGAAAACACCCTCTGTTACAGTGAAAACATACGCATACATTAGGGCACACTATGTGTTAGGGTACCCCTATGATTGGCATGACCTACCCTATAAGTCCCTAGTACATAATAGGGCAGGGGGATTACAACTACCTATAAGTTCCTAGTACATAATAGGGCATGGCAGTTTAGAGGCCAGCAACCCTTTCTGCACGTGCATGTGTGCACTGCTGAGAGCTTGAGGTCTTTTTAAAAGCAGCCCTGTGTTGCAACACTGCTTTTAATTGTAAATTGTGCCTCAACTCGACTTTGGTGGTAAAGGCACTTAAAAAGTGATAAACTACAATATTTTGGAATATTAGGGACCCCCAGAGTCTCCTCTAGGTGTCCCAGGGGTGGGGGGGTCAGGTACTTATAAGGAGGGCCCTTATAAAAGAGGTTATATATGCCCTGGGGATAGGGAAATTGCACATTTCACTTCCCTCATTGTAGCAAAGTACTTCCCAATATCAGCTTTTGTGCTAGGAGCAATGTGGAGTGAGGATCTATATTATTTTTGCATGTTTAGGACCCCTAAAGTCTCCCCTAGGTGCCCGGGGATGGGGGGTCATGTAGATATAAGCAGGGTCCTTATAAAATATGTTTTATATGCCCAGGGCCGGACTGGGAACAGAAACCGGCCCTGGCAAACTGCTCAGCTGGCCCCCCCTGGGGTGAGGGGGAGTGCAGCCGAGCAGTTTGCGAGGGCCGGTTTAGGCCGATTTTTTTACCAGGGGCCGATATTGCCGACCCCGGTAACAAAAACGGCCCCCCAGGGGCCCAAAACCGGCCCCACCCTAGCGGCCTACCGGGGAAACGCCCGGTGCCCGCTATGGCCAGTCCGGCCCTGTATATGCCCTGGTGTTGGAAAAATTGTACATTTCATTTTCCCCATTGTAGACCCCAGCCACATAAGTTAACATGGCAATAGTTTATTAATGAATAACCATCACTCGTAATGCACAAAAAAATATCATTCAAAGACTTAGGAGAATGGTATTGATAAATCCAACATTCTGCTATTGTTGAATGCATCCTAAAATATACAGATAAGAAGTTAGAAGACTTTTTTGTCTGCAAGGCAAAATTCAGCCTTCCTGTGGACTCCCCTGATTGGGCAGAGTTAAGAGAATTAGCCAGGCTTCTTTGATGAAGTGATAAGTGGCTCACCCAGTGAGAGGCTATCTCTTGGAAGAGAGCTCTGCTACACAGAAATGCCAGAGCAAGGGGAGGGGATCGTAAACCATGGAGTTTCAAAGGGGGAGGGCAGGCAGAGAATACCAGCTCCATCTACCCTCCAGCCTTCTGACCCAGCCAGATAGCAGGCTTAAGGCAGGAGTTTGCAGATGGTAGGGGAAGTAAAGTAGAGCTATGGATATGAGCCATTCTATAGGTTGGTTTAACTCGTTCTTGCTCCTCTGCTGCAAGTTCAGCCATACTGAATTTTGGAAAACTAGTCCTTTCTGGGAGAAGATTATACCACACTTTGGAGGGAATGGTTATGGTCTGGGGTGTTGCCCTGCACCTCATTGGACAGGAGTGCTCTCCTGCTTGACCCCAGAGACCACTGAACAAATATGAGAGAGGTGCAGAGCATCTCAGATCTGCTGCTTGAAACTAAGAGAAGAAGAAGGCTTGCCATGCTGGAAACTTGATTTGCACAATCAGGCCCTGCATTCTGACTGACTGTGCCTGCTGCATTATCTGGGACTACAGCCCTTTGAATGTATCTTGCTTCAAGAGGAATAAAGAGTGGACTCTCTGCAAGCTACAGGTTAACAGACCTCAGCTGGACCATCACCACCAAGAAGCCCCAGTCTGGAGTGCATCCAGTGGATTTGTAAGGGTTTTGTCCAAGTGGATTGTGGGAACTGAAGTCCCAAACTTTCAAGGACCATCTTGGAGACTCCAGACCCTTGGATTATGTTTTGGACACGTTGGGACCACCAGAGGAACTTCGGGAAGAAGTTCCAGAGGTTTGGAGAAGTATGGAGTAACTTTGGAAAAAAGCTCCAGAGGGGGACCGACTTAATTGTGAGAGCCATCCCGGCGACCTTCAACTGCGAGCCGGCCTGCCCTGCTAGTTCATCCCGCTGAAAAGCTCAGGAGGTCCGACTTCCAGAGTTTGACTGAGAGCTCCCTGGAAAGCAAGCCGGTGAACCCTGACTGAACCCGGACTGGTGAAGAGCATCGAGGGACCCCAGCAGAAAAAGTTGCAAAAAAGTTTCTCAATCCGAAGGTAAAATCTCAACCAAGGCCTACCGCAAGGGGTATCCGAGCAGGGCTCCATTGTGTTCGGCGTGAAACTTTGACTTTGTCCCGGTCAAGTGCGACCTGATGTCCCAATGTGGCGCTATAGGTTGCTAAGTGCTATATAGTGCTAAATCTTTAAAAATTCATATCTCTGGTTCCCTAAATTGGATTTTTGTCGTTTTGGTGTCATTTTAAAGATAAAACTATTTCCTATTTTTGATAACTTGGTGTGGGATTTTTATTGTGTGTTGTGTCTTAAATATTTACTAAATTGTTGTTTTTAAATGCTTTACATACGTGTCACTTAAGTTAAGCCTGTCTACTCGCAGCCAAGCTACCAAGGGTTGAGCATGGGAATAATTTATTGAGACCTATTTCAAGCCCTAGACTTTGTTAGTGGCCTTATTGCCAGTGGTAAATGCACATTTACCACTGCTAATAACTCACTTTTCAGCAAAGTAAATATATATTATTCTCTATTCCTCTTGTGTCAATGTATCTTTATCCCGTTTTTAAATGTGGGTAATCTTAAATTTGCCAAAGCTTCTGTGCCTATCCCAGTATTCCCTTAGACCCAGCTTAGGTGATTCCGGGGTTGCCCAAAATATCAGGCAGGGGCATATCCCAGTAATTCCCTTTGCCCCAACGATATGTCAGATTTTTTTAGTCCAGGGGGGGCACGGTGTCAGTGGGGGCCACCTCCCAGAAATGGGGAATCTACTGTCTTAGGCCTGTGGGACATATAGTATACATATTATGTTGGTGCCCACAGCAGCCACGTGGGTACATTGCACCACCCTTCACCTCCTCCTGTCCTCCTGTCTTCACTAGGATGAGATGGAGTTTACACAACTCAGGATAATTCTTGCCTGAAATTGATGAAATCACCCTACATCAGGCTTTTCCAACGAGTAGTTCGTGAGCTACTGATAGCTCCCCAGTTACATGTAAGTATCTCTCCTGTGTTCAGCCCAGCCAACTAAAGTAGAAGCTTTTGCTTAGTTGAACTATTATATTTATACCAAAATTGGAAAGTTTGTATTTAAGACGAATATGTGTGCATTATCAGAACTCATAAACTGATGCTTTAGGAAAAATGGTTGAATTTCCAAAATATTTTTTATAACCGATATATTTGAGTGATAAATGACGCGGCATTGTTGAGACTTATTACTATAATTATAATTGCCTTGCTGCTACGAGCATTGAAATATGGCTGTTATGCATTAACTATAGGAAGACATTCCAAAGTGACAAAGCCTTTTTTATGTTTCTGCTGGCAACCCTGCCTGATGCACTGAGGTGATTGCGCTGCTAATCTGGCATAGCGTGGCCACTAATGAAATCTTCTCTGTTGTGCTCACTGTTACAACACTAATAGTATTAGTAGCGAAGGATGATTTTCATTAAACATAAGTAGCTCTTATTACAGAAAAGTTTGGAGACCTCTGTCCTATAGACAGCAGACACACCCACATTGATAGCTGTTTATCATTCTCCTCCAGCCTGCTCCAAGCATGAGCACATCTACACATTTGCAGAGGCACCACCTTAGCAGCCTGGCATAAATGCATAACAGCAAAACATTAGGCCTGGGTGGAATTTCAGTTATGCCGGACAAATCTGAGTAATATCAGTAATTCTTCTTTACTCTGATGTGGAATTACTAATAATTTTGTAATTTCTCCTCCTCACTTAATTAGGATTAATTTTGGGGAAACATTCGACCGCTATTTCTTAGCACAAAATGCATTCTTGCGTTCATTTTAGTCGCATAGAGTGGAGTGGTGTAGAGTAGACTAGTGTAGAGTGACCTACAGTACAGTGTAATGGCTTAGAGTAGAGTGGAGTGGTATAAAGTAGAGTGGAGTGGTGTAGAATAGAGTAGTGTAAAGTGGGGAGGCATAGAGTGGTGTAGAGTGGTGTGAAGTGGCATAGAAGGGAGTGGCGTAGAGTAGAGTGTCATACAGTGGAGTGGAGTAGCGTGGTGTAGTGTAGAGTGGAGTGGCGTGGTACATTGTGGCGTAGAGTGGAATGGTGTAGAGTAGAGTGGCATAAAGTATAGTGCCGTAGAGTGGCATTGTGTGCAGTGGAGTGGCTTAGAGTGGCATAGAGTGACATTATGCGAAGTGGAGCCGAGTACAGTGGAGTGGAGTGAAGTGGAGTGGAGAGGAGAGGAGAGGAGAGGAGAGGAGAGGAAAGGAGAGGAGAGGAGAGGTGTGGAGTGGCATTTAGTGGAGTGGCACAGAGTGAAGTGGATTGATGTAGAGTAGAGTAGAATGGTGCAGAGTAGAGTGGAGCAAAGTAGAGTGGAGTAAAGTAGAGTGGCATACAATAGAGTGGAGTGGTGTAAAGTAGAGTGGCATAAAGTAAAGTGGCACAGAGTAGAGTGGTGTGGAGTGGCATAGAGTGGCTTGGAGTGATTTAGGGTAGAGCAGAGTGGCATAGAGTAGAAAGGAGTTAGGTAGAGTAGAATAGAGTGGTGTGGCTTTGTGTGGCATACAGTGGAGTGGCTTGGAGTGGAGTGGTGTGGCATAGAGTAGAGTAGAGTTGCATGGAGTAGAGTAGAGTGCCATAGAGTTGAGTGGAGTTGTGTAGAGTAGTGTGGAGTTGCATAGAGTAGAGTGGTGTGGAGTAGAGTGGCATAGAGTGGGGTAGAGTGGCATTGAGTAGTGACATAGAGTAGAGTGGAATAAAGTAGAGTGGAGTGGCATAAAGTGGCTTAGAGTAGAGTGGATTGGCATAGAGTAGAGCGGCATGGAGTGGAGTAGAGTGGCATAGAGTGGGATGGGGTGGGGTAGAGTGGCACAGAGTGGTGTCGAGTTGTTATGTTCCATATAGGTACCCTAATATAGGCCTGGGTAACATCATACCCCTTCACCTACATTACCTCCCCTACACTACACTGTAACAAGCCTTTTAGGATTGAACCTTTACCTAGTTCTAGCCCTGGGTGCAGAAGGAGGGTTTCTCCTAAACAATAGAGTCCTATAACTCCATCAATAGACTCACACAGTATGAATGAATATTCATAAGGGTTCTTAGAAACCAGGCTGGGGCTACACCACCTTCCTCCCCATATCTACGTACACGGTTCATCCCATACGTCATCCTCAAATCCAACAATGGCTAATACAAGCAACAAGGGACAAAGGAGCCCTAGATACTTTCTGTATGGATACAGCACCTCTTGCTAGTGTTAGTTAGAGGGAACCAAGACTTCCAGGCCGACACACTGACCAGAGACACTGAGGCTCCTACATGCAGACGCTCCAGCTGACAGTGGTCTGAACATCCCTCGCGGGGTGTCCAACTCGTGACCAAGAACGGCTCCTACATTCTCACGCAAGGTAATGGGGTTTGACTAAATCCTAGAGGGATTCTTGGCTTCACACCTACTCACATGCTAGGTACACTTAGGTACATCTAGACAGGCATCGTAGGAGTACGCGCTTTCTTTTATCCTGAATTTTAGATTCATGTATTTATTCATGTGTATTGCAAGATGGTAGAACTGTACTATCCATTTATATTCACTGTACTGCTAATCATATATCTCTGCTACTGTCTAATGGTTGTTGCTGCTCATATATTATACACCAGAATAACAACTGTTCAATAAACCCTTATTGAAACTCCCAGGCTGTTTATTCTGTGTATCTCTGAGACAAGATAAGTAAGCACGAGTGACTGAGCGAAAAGTAGTACATTGTTTCCACGATCCTGAGGGATCAGGGTTGTCATGTTCTGAGGTTGCCAGAAACTATTCTCTCCCCGATAAGAGGAGACACTAGTGGCACTGTGAGCTAGCTTATGCAAACAGGCTAACATTTCTCGGTGGGGGTGCTCAGAGTCAGTCTGCCACCAAACCCATAGTTTATGTTATCCGAACGCGCAGGTCCTGTATGGGTAATATAGGAACTACATGACATGGCGCCACCAACGTTGGTTGGGTACTTATTTAACAGTAGAATCTGAGTAGTTCAGTCGTGCTATTTCTCAGAGACCCCTACTCACAAAACACCAGAGACGTCTGGAGTGGGTAGGCACAAAACTCCGCCACAGCTGAGTAGGCAAAATATCCTATTTATTGGCTGCTGGTTAATCAAGCTTGAAGGACATTTTGTTCTTAAAATTGTGCAAAACACCGTATCTTAGTTCCCTTGAAAAGTTATTTAGTATACTAAAAACAATGACTAACCAGGTCTTAGACCCACTGCAAATGGCACTGCCCCTCTCAGACGAGGAGGAAGATGCAAATGGAATTAAAATTGCACCTAAATTCAGACTTACTATCACCCTGAAACTACTAGAATATGGTTTATCAGCTAGGGGTGGCTTAGTAGCTTTCGTGATTGAGGCACACAAATCAAACAAAACAGAGGTATTCTAGTCATGGGTTACATTCCCAGAAGCAGATGCAAGAACACAGACATTTCACTACTATACAGAAGGAGATGCACCAGCGGAATATGGTCCTTGCGAGGACATAGAGGTTCCACTCACGTACCAGGAACACCTATACTGGTTTAAAGGCGCCCTACACCATATAAGACACAGATTAAGATTAGGCCCACTCGGAGGAGACGGGGCAATATGGCCAATATTAGCGGCCTACACACCACATCCTGACATTGAAAAAATGCCACAGGCAGACTTACTCATACAACACAAGGATTTAATTAGAATCTACAGAAACTTGACGCAATTCGTCATGACGACTTTCACAGTCCAACCAACAACAGTTGCAACAAATGGAACTCAATATCAGAGTACAGCAACTAAAATCACACCACAAACATTACACGCAGTAATGGGCAAGATGCCCACAAAACGTGAACAAATGCCATTCTGGGTAGCTCAGAAAATAACTCAGCTCGAGGCAGTATTCCCGAATACTACCCCGTTTGAAAAGCACAGAATGCTAACAATCTGCTTGCCCATGGGGATAACACCACAAGTAGAGGATTGCACCTCTTGGGGTACAGTCTTTGCTGCCATATATACCAGGACACATGGTATTCCTTCATTAGCGGTGATACCAGATGTATTAAGACAAATACAAAACGAGTACAGGGCAGAGCCTGCTCTAAACTTGGGGATGAAGTTATTAAATAACTATGACCAGGTATCAGACATAATACTAGCTAATATTAAAGGGGAAGCAGCTTCAGTGGCAATCCGCCAACGCCTAAGGGAGTTCAGTCCGTTGGATCAACAACACGAAGTACCCAAAATAATTGAAACTGCGCATGCAGAATTAGGCAGAGACAGTTTGGGTGGGAAAGCATTAAAACCACAACTGATGGGCAGTCCTGAAAAGAACACTACCAAGCAGACACCTGCTTCTTCTAAAAAGAAGTGGGATAATAAAAAACAACAAACCTTTAAAGGAAACAGATCTCAATCCCGAGGTAGATCTCCTCCACAGGAGCCTTCTGAAAAGAGGCACAACCTCGGGAATAGGAATAATATTAGGAAACCTGACAGGTATCAGGATACTGATACAAGATCCTCTCTTTCCTTTCAGGGCTCGACAAAAAACTCAGAGAGAGAACGACGGTCAGAACACAAAGAGGAGCGTACAAAGTCCAGAGACAAGCAGCACGCTCAAGACTATACTTCCAAAAAAGAAAAAAAGCCAAAATCAAAACCTCAGTTTAAGAAGAAGAAAGTTGCAGGCATAAAGATCAGACATGCCCAGAATTCTGAGGACGCAGCTTCTGAACGGGGAATGGGCTCTGACGATGCTAGACAGTGCGGCAGAAGTAACAATAGCTCGCCAGAACCTGATGGAATTTCTGGTGACAGCGGACTTGAATGATTACATCACGGTGGAAACACCAGATACGAGGGTGAGCGTCCCACATAAGTTACACGAAATAACACTCCAAATGGAGGGGACAAGCCCAGGAAAGTTAAAGGTCTCTTTTGGAAAAACCTATCATCTGGTTATGACATCCTATTAGCTGAACAAGATTGGCCGCCAGCATTCGTTATGGAGTGCCCTAGGGGAGAAACAGTAATTTTTCCAGCATTCTCCGACCTCGTTCCCATACACCTTAAACATGCATATGCACAGGAGTGGGCGGTTGCCCTAGCTCCAGCATTGTACAAAAATCATGCCGGTTGGGATGAGGATTCAACCCACCACGTGATCCCGTTAAAAGTTTCACCAAATGCTCAAAGGCAATACCCAATAAAGCAAGAAGCTAAAAAACAGGTCAGGGAGATCTTAGATCAACTTGAATACCAAGGGGTGATTGAAGCACGCACCTCACCAATGAACAACCCTTTGTTTCCAGTATCAAAACCGGACAACTCATATTGTCTAGTTTTAGATTACAGACATTTAAACACATGCACAAAGACATTCGCTTTCCAAAACGCACACAGTGCCGCATTAATGAATAACATTGTGCGGAAAAAGTACAAAACTACACTAGATATCTCAAATGGATTCTTCTGCCAAAATATAGCGCCTGAAAACAGGTATTTGACCGCATTCTCTGCGTTGGGGTCACAGCGACAATTTTGTCGCCTCCGCCAGGGGTATAAGAACAGCCCGGGGATATTCTCAGCAAGAGTAACTGAGTTACTCCAAAATTTTGATGAAGAAGCATTGTCCTATGTGGATGATATTTATCTGACGGACAATGACTTAAAAAGGCACTTGACCAGGGTGAGCACCATTATAATGGGATTCGCCTCTGAGGGCTATAAATTTAATTTTAAGAAATCAAAAATAGCCCACCTCAATGTCCTATTTTTAGGATATGAGCTTTCAAGTGAAGGGAAAAGCCTGGCAGCTAACTTTTTAGAAAAGTGAGCGCTGCTTCAACCACCGAAATCATTAAACAATCTACAATCAATACTGGGATTCCTAAATTTCGTCAGAACATACATTTTAGATTACGCAGAAAGAGTAAAACCTTTCTACGACTTAATCAAACCTGACTTTTCAGTCAGACATTGGACACAGGAACACACAAACATCCTATGTTCACTACAAGAAGACATGATAGCTTCCAAACTCTTACAGACACGTGTAAACGTACACAACTTAGTGATCCGAATAATAGTGGGTCAATGCGGGTACACTTACTTAACCTTCAATGAAGGCGAAACCGTACCAATCGCTTACAAATCACACCTATACACAAGCGCAGAAAAAATCCTGACAGCAGTTCAGACCGCTGTAGCAAGAGAAAGAGCACTGGCTCAGGTGAAATGCATAATTGTCGTAACCCCAGTACCAGCTTTAGAAGCTGTTACAAAGGCTAGCATTCCAAATGCAAAAGCTTTACATCCGAGGTGGACACAATGGGCTAATTCTCTTACTGCAACGGATGTTGAATACAGATTTGATCCTAGTCTAAAAACACAAGCATTTCTGCAATACGAACAAGAATATCCTCTACCAAATGAAATCTTGCCTCTAGATCAGTATCAATATATTATTTACACTGACGGATCTGCTCAACCGGCCATAGGGAGTAAGCAACAATACAGCGCGGCATGTGCGATCGTTAAAGGTCGCATGCGGGATGGAAAGTTCCATCCGAGTTGCACAAAAACGCAATCTCTAGGAGACTGCACAGCTCAGTTGGCAGAGTTAAAAGCACTGATACTGGCACTTGTAAATACGGATCACGAATTCCCCACACTAATTGTGTGTGATTCCTTTTACTGTGTGCAGTCATACAATGAATATTTATATCATTGGGAACAGAACGGGTTTAAAGACGCAAAAGGTGGCACAATTAAACATAAAATGAGGTGGGAACAGTTAGTTGAGTTGAATAACGAACTACCAAGGGCTCACGTGATCCATACACTGAGTCATCAACGTGATGGCGTTCACGTTGAAGGGAATTCATTGGCTGATGGAGCCACAAAGGGGGCTGTACGCACGGCTTCCGTACCTGCAATCACTCGTTCAAAAACGAGGATAGACGGTGAGATTATGATGGCTGTTATTGCTTCAAGCAAAAACAGCGGTGCAGTACCAAAGAAATTTCCACTCAAGTACTCCTACAAGTTAGATGCAAACAACATTCCATATGCTCAGATTCCTGGAGTGGGGGACAGAGTAATACCAAATATGGATCGTAGGCAAGGTTTAAATACTAGCAGCACACAAGGGTTTGGGCTCTGCACACACAGGCGTTACAGCGACTATTTCATTGCTGAAACAGCGCTATTGGTGGCCAGGTCTAACAAAACAAACTAAAGACTTCAGGCACATGATTCCGATTCTGGCAGCGCAAATCGGTGCGATTCGCGAAATCGAGCCGTTGACCCGGAGAGATTTCTGCGACCGAATCAGACTCTAGCAGTCCGACCGAACGCAAGTACGATTGCGATTTGCATGCTATCGGACTTAGATTCGCAAGTCGGACTCCTTAAATGCAAGTGCAATGGGATGCCGGTCGCTATCAACACGTACGCGAGCTACCATCAATTTGAACTCGATGGTATTTGCGAGGCGAACAAGAGCGCCCCTATAGTGGGTACATGTCAAAGCGGGTCGTGCCGCACACGCACAGGTAGGGGGGCCCATGGGTCCCCCTGTGTGCGACTGCGCGGCTAGTCGTACAGGGGGTCCGACACGGACCCCCAAAGTGCGGCTCCGACTGCTCTCTCGAGCCGGACGGCGCGAGTCGGTCGGACTGCTTGCGGCGCGCAACGTACTTACCCGGCCGGGGAACGTCTCCATTGCACGGTGCGAGTCGTGTCCGTGCGAGTCGGTCGGAGCGGTTGGGTCTTGCGAACGAGTCGGTCGGCGATTTTGCGTACGTTCGCATCGTACTCGCTCGTCCGGACGCGCGTACGAATTGGTCGGAAACAGGGCTCCGAATCGGATCCGGTTAAGCCGAATCCGATTCGGAGCCCTACCGGCCGAGATCGTAATCGGCCCCTATGTCTTGAAATGTGACATCTGCCAGCAGATGAAGGGCTCCACCATAAAACCCCCGGCGCAGACACCACTACTGATATCTGACAAACCTCTCGCATGTGTGTATCTGGACCACTGCGGCCCCTTACAATCTGATGGGGCTTACAAGTATATCATGGTTGTAGTGGATTCCTGCTCTAGATTCCTATGGGTATGGCCTCAGCGCTCGGCTGACGCTCAAACTGTTATCAAAGATTTGCGAGTCTTTATAGGGACATACGCAGTTGGCACGTTACATTCTGACCGTGGCCCGGCGTTTAGCTCTCGGGCTTACAAAGAGGCCATGGAAAGTATGGGCGTAGCACTGCGGTACTCCTCCCTGTACCATCCTGAGGGAAATTCGGTTGTGGAGAGGAAAAACCGGGACTTAAAGCAATCTTTAACAGCTAGGGTATTAGGCAAGGGCGGTAGTTGGGTGAATCACCTATATGGGGTACAACGGGTACTCGATAACCAGCCAAGAAGTCCTCTAGGGGGCGTCACTCCATATGAGGTTCTATTTGGGACGAGAATGTGGGTACCTGATCTTGATTGTGAAGGCACAGTGGCGGATGAGAAACCATTTGATATCCATGATCGTTTGGCTGTTTTACAGGATCTCAATAAATCCAGGACACAACAAAGTAACGTGCTCCAGAAACAGACCGCCACTGGGGAAGTCAAGGCAGTTACGGCAAGACCTGTTTGGATTCCAAAAGTCGGGGATCTGGTCAGAGAGAAAATAGAGGACAAGAAAGATTTTGGACCCTCCTACAGAAAGCCTGTACCTGTCCTAGCAGTTCAAGGAACAAGAACTGAACTTTTGCCGCCTCTTGCCGGGAAAAAGAAGAAAAGATTTGTCTCAATCGACTTAATCAAATCACACTATGTGGCGAATACTGAACAGTAGGCCTCGTGGACTTCACAGTAGCAGACGCCCTCCTCTAGCTACCATCCAAGAAGTTCAAACAGAAAGACTCATCACGTTTGAAGAGCCTCCTGTGCGGAATGAAGGACTAAACAACAAGGCTATGGAACTCATTCCCCTTGAACCAGAAGTTCAACTTCAAAATTCAATTCAAAACAACATACAAGTTGCAATTAGACCAAATTCAGACGTCTACGTCAACATGCCTCGACAAGAGTAAAATGCGATTTCAACAAATCCCGATGCAATTCCTACAATTGATCGAACTGCTTCTGGCTACTTCATGAACTTTGATACGTTTTCCTTGGATCCAAGTGAACCGGAAACGACGCCAGCCCAAAATTCACGCAAGCAGCAAGTTAAAGACTTTCTAAACTTTCTCAAAAAGACTTACCTGGTATCGCCTTGGTTAGAACTCTGGATAATTACTGGGATTCTATTTTTTATTTTCTGGCTAGGCTTAATGATAACTTTTAGCATGCTTATTAATGGACAATACCTTCCACAAAGCTCCGCAGCCCAAAAAGTTAATTTGGTTCTGAAGCCAAATCAGTCCTCACATCGTGAACAAAGAGACTTGTCATCGGTGAACATTACAGCAGTTCCTATACCGGACGGAATAGTTTGGGACAAGGTTGATTTCGAAATATTCGGTCCTACTGAACTTTTAAAAATTTCTCATGTATTTAAAATTTCATTAAGTGATATCATTACCTCCAGTACATTTTCTGATGATTGGGACTCTGAAACTGTTAATAACATGTTGTCTGATTTATAGAAAACTACCGCATTTCCGAACAATGAAATGTGAGAAGGTAATTCAAACTATGACACTTTGTACTGTTATCAACATTATGGTCATCATTTCCTGCACAAATCTGTTTCACCTAGAAATGTTTTTGAGTACCACCAGTGGGAGCATTGCCCTACACCACCAAAAGGTAGTTCGCAAACATTTGCACTGAAATGTTCATATTTTTCAGGGTTTAACACCACTAACCCGACCTCATTATTATTATAAGGTTGCACCGACATTAGCACTGAAAATGATGTTGACTAACACCAAACAGATATACTCTGCTTCCTTTATTGCCCAATTGTCTGAACAAGGGTTTGACCTATGGAAGGACACAATAGACTTAAAATCAGTCTGGGGTTTTAGAGACTGGCAAGTCCAGGGAACAGAAGCGCTATTTAGAGCATGCCTCATTCCACAGCAGATAATATTTTTAAATGACACTGTGCAACAGACATCCTGTCTTGGATTAGCCAAGAACAAGGACCTTAACACACCTCGGTTTCCGACACCATCACAGATGGGTGGCAAAATTTGACTTCACAGGAAGGGGCGACAGTAGATGAAATTCTAAAGTACAATAGATCAGACCGCTGATTGAGAAAGAATGGTTGGTTTGGCCCTTAGACACGAACGATTCTTGGGTATTACCGAAGGGTACAGCATCCATAGGCCAGACCCACGCTATGTACAAAGAGAACACCCAGGGGTAGTGACATCCTACAGTATTGGGAAGTTGTGCCTTGATTGGCTAGAAACCTCAACACTCACAGAAGTGAAACAGCACTTATCCGTACTCTCAAAAGACATGGATCTTAGGGATTTTTTACAAGGTCCCAGGAAACTCCGTCAAAAGCGTTTCATATATGCCGGCATTTATGTTGCCTATAATGAAAATTGGAAAATATCCCAGCAAGAGGCCGCAGAGAGAATACAGGAAATAGACCGTATTAACTTGGAGAAAGCGTTAGCTGTGGTAGACAATGGGTTAACAACTTTGACCTTCAGGATATATTCTTTAGGCAACATTGAGTCTTCTGCGATAGACATACTAGAACAAGATATGGCCATATTACAACACGGGTAATCTCAGTTACGTTCTATTATGTTACTAAGCTGGACGCTGCAATCTTTGCGGGCAGGCTATGTGCCTTGGCGTTTCATCAACAGCACGTCTCTGTTTTCTGAATATAATCTAACAGATAAACAGGTTGAAATGGCACAAAGGGGAGCAAAATATATGATGCTGCGTATTGAAAAGCTGGATAAACTACCATTTACAGTGGCGGAATCACCATCAACAGAATGACTAATCCATGGCCACATAACTCTACCGGTCACTACTTTTCAATTTCAATATTGCCTTGAGCAAAGGCAGGCAGGCAGATATGAAAACATGGGTGAGGAATACATTAAGGAATCCTGGGAATTACCATATAGATTTCGATGCCGGAGTGGGGATCGAGAAGTGTTTCTAAGTGGTACAAACTGCAAGAACGCTTTAAGCAGTTCTCTCATGTGCCAAGACATCTCACTGCAAGGAGCATGTAATGGTTCGGTAGCGAATTTGTCTTGCCACATGAAAGGGACTCCAGCTGCCATGATTACACCGGTATTCGAGCTGCTCTCAAATGGGAGTTACTTGATGCTGAACGATCAAGGCTGCTGTGGGATGCTTCCGGGCATTGCCTATCTGGTCACTGTGAACTCCAGGGTTACTTGCTGTATGCAAGTATTGTTTCCACCAACAAATTCAGTCAGGGAGGTGCCGTTATGGCCTTCGTTGAATGTTTCCTTTATACAGTTTGATACTTTGAGCAGACTGAAAGCCATGCTTTTGCAGCAAACCGTACCCTTAACATCTGCTCGAGAGACCTTTGATCTTCAAATCGCAAGGACCTCGACTGAGATACAGGCACTTATACGTGCAAACTGCCCCATTCATTTTGCAGAAATGGTGGGTCGTATCTTTAATATGTCTGATACGAGTGGTATTGTACACCTATTTAAGACCATAGGGTCAGGATTTCTAAGCACCTTTCAGACAATCCTCGGAGTTATTCCAAATTTTATACACTCCGTATTGGGAAGCGTTTTTGGAGGTCTTCCGCTGATCCTGCTTTCTATCGCAGGAATCCTGATTGTCATTTTTCTGCTCTGCAATGGATGGCCCAATTACCAACGAGATGGCATAAGCGCTCCTGGAGCTGAAATACCGTGAACGCATGGTACAACATCTGGGCACACCTCACCTAAGGGAACTAAGCGCCTCTTGGTTCCTATCGTTTAGACCAGTCTGGATGGACTGCATCTTACCTGTTCTTCGATGCCTGTTTTGCAGTGGCGAATGCGTGTTGGACCTCTATCTGACACTTGCAACGGACACGACTGCGGTCTTGAATACCCGGCTGGAACCCCTGAGGGCCCACGCTCGGCAATGTCCCCAGCGTATTCCCATCTTGATGGCTGCATTCCTCGAGAATCCGCAGGTGCCTTTTACAACTGGGTTGAGCATCAGCTCCACCACTAGCACAACTAGCACAGAGGTATTGACTACAGCACCGGCTGCCTCTACAACAGCTATTGGCAGTACTGAATATCATCTGTGCTCCATTGACGTACTTTGCGAGGTGTTACAAGGACTGTCCCCTGCAGCAGCAAGCAACGACGATGTTGCGTCTCCCAGCCAGGACACTTAATCTAAAATTGGCTCATCGTATGCTGGAAAAGAATTCAGTTTGTTCTTTTTCTCCAAAACTCAACTAAATTTGGAACATTTCCTCTAAAATTGACACTTTCGCTGAAAAGAATGGCCTCCTGACGCTTATAGTGGTTCGACCTATATAAACGAACTCGTCTAGGACTTTCGCTTAAATAACATTTCCAAAACAACTGATTTTCAGTAGAATTTCACCTCTTAGACAATTTTTAAATGTTTTTAAAGTTTTAGAAATATGTTTTTACGTGGCTCACTGATATTTTTATGCGCTGCTACCTAGTTGAAATAGTAGTTTGCTAGCATTTTTATCATTATTGACTGTTCGGAAGAGGAGTGGGTGTTATGTTCCATATAGGTACCCTAATATAGGCCCGGGTAACATCATACCCCTTCACCTACATTACCTCCCCTACACTACACTGTAACAAGCCTTTTAGTATTGAACCTTTACCTAGTTCTAGTCCTGGGTGCAGAAGGAGGGTTTCTCCTAAACAATAGAGTCCTATAACTCCATCAATAGACTCACACAGTATGAATGAATATTCATAAGGGTTCTTAGAAACCAGGCTGGGGCTACACCACCTTCCTCCCCCTATCTACGTACACGGTTCATCCCATATGTCATCCTCAAATCCAACAATGGCTAATACAAGCAACAAGGGACAAAGGAGCCCTAGATACTTTCTGTATAAATACAGCACCTCTTGCTAGTAATAGAGGTAACCGAGACCTCCAGGCCGACACACTGACCAGAGATGCTGAGGCTCCTGCATGCAGACGCTCCAGCTGACAGAGGTCTGAACATCCCTCACGGAGTGTCCAACTCGTGTCCAAGAAGGGCTCCTACATTCTCACGCTTCAGGTAATGGGGTTCGACTAAATCCTAGAGGGATTCTTGGCTTCACACCTACTCACATGCTAGGTACACTTAGGTACATCTAGACAGGCATCGTATTAATATTTAACATGAACTATTTTTACTAATTTATTACAAGCTTAATAAACTTTTTTACTTTTCCCTTTACTTTACCATACAGAGATCTACACCCACAGCAGGTGGGTGCATGTCCCTGCATTAACTATTTTAAATAATTTAATTTAACATTATTTCCTATGCCGTTCTCTTTAAAATCCCTACCTCTATTACTTTCTATGGGAGGGTGTTGAAGTATCAGTCGTTGGCCACGTGTGATGCTGGACTTGCTTCTGCTTCGTTTTGGCAGTAGTAACTTACACTTGTAAATATTGAATAACCTATAAGTAGAATATTTACTCAGAACTGTAAGAGTAAACTTAATATGTAAATTTCTCAAAGTGTAAGTTACCTTTTTGAATAGTCATCTACATCATCAAGGTAAGGTAGCGTTAAGAACAGTAAATCTGTAGTGGATCAGCCACCTGCAGCCAGACAGAGTAAAGTGATAGACATTATCCACGGAGGCGTGCAGAATGTGAGGGTCTTTTGGTTATAGTGTGTCTTACATGAGACTAATATTGCCCGACCTAAAATATGCCGGCTTTCAGGTGAGTAAAAGAACAGTGACTGGCTCTTTGACAGCCTTACCTGCCATTTTTATGCCCCAGCGGGACACTAGACTGACCTCCAGACCCCTGGTGGCCTTACAGAGGCACCAGTGTGGCCTGTTCTTACTCTACCTCAGCAAGGTAGGCCTTGTCCGAGGCACCATGCTGACTTGTGCCTGGCACCTCAACCAATTTCTCTGTAGCATCAGCTTCTAGGTTACCCTAACCCTACTGGCCTTTCATAGGGCCTAGTCTGACCTGTGACTGTCTGCCTCTTAAGAGACAGTAGCTTGACATCGTGTGAATGATTCTTGCCAGCCCTGCTGGCCTTGTAGACCAGCACTGGCAAAGACAATAGGTCTCACCTATCCAAGAGCTATTGGCTTTGCCAATATATTTTAGCCATGTTGTACACTAGCGTGAGCGCTGTTCAGCATGGCTAAAGGTTAGTGGGGTAAAGGACCGTGGACTGGAGTGTAGTGTTATGGAGTGGCATAGAGGGACGCATGGAGTGGCAAGGAGTTGAGTGGTGTCTAGTGACGTAGAGTGTCATGGAGTCGCGTGGAGTGGGTTAATGTATTGTTGAGTTTCATGGAGGGATAAGAATGTCGTAGAGTGGAGTAAAGTTGAGTGGCGTGAAGTAGAGGTTCGTGGAGTGGTGTAGAATAGAGTGGAGATGGCGTAGAGGGTGTTGCGTAGAGTGGAGTCGTAGAGCGGAGTAGATTGCAGTAGAGTGGAGTCGCATATAGTGGAGTAGTGTAGGAGAGTTGTAGAGTTGAGTGGTGTAGAGTGAAGTGGCACAGTGTTTCATAGAGTTGAGTGGCATGGAGTGGAGTAGAGCAGAGTGGAGTAGTGTGGCATAAAATAGAGTGGAGTAAAGCAGCACAGAGTGGCATAGAGGGAGATGCGTAGAGCTTCATAGAGTGGAGTAGTCTCGTAGAGTGTTATAGAGTGAAGTAGAGTTTAATGGAGTAGAATGTTAGAGTGGCCAAGAGTGACGAGGTGTAAAGTACAGTGGTGCACAGTAGATTGGCGTACAGTGGATTGGTTTTGAGCAAAGTAGAGTAGTGTAGAGTGCAGTGGCATAGAGTAGAGTGCAGAAGAGTGGTCTAGAGTTCAGTGGTGCCCAGTAGATTGTGCAGTGGCATAGAGTGCAGTGGTGCAGAGTAGAGTGGTGTTGAGTTCAGTGGTGGAGTGCAGTCTTTCAGAGTAGAGTGTCGTAGAGTGCAGTGGCATAGAGTGCATCAACGTAGAGTACAGTGGTGCAGAGAGCAGTGGTGCAGAGAGCAGTGGTGCAGAGGATAGTGGCGTAAAGTGCAGTGACGTAGAGGGCAATGATGTAGAATGGCTTAGAGTGCAGTGGCATATGGTGCAGTGGCATAGAGTGTTGTAGAGTATGGTGGCGTAGAGTGCAGTGGTGCAGAGTAGTTGGTGTAGAGTGCAGTGGCGTACAGTGCATTGGTTTTGAGTAAAGTGGTGTAGACTGCAGTGGCATAGAGTAGAGTGGCACAGTGTAGAGTGCAGTGGTGTAGTGTAGACTGTTTCAGAGTAGAGTGAAGTGGTTTAGAGTAGAGTGGTGCAGGGTAGAGTGTAGTGGGATAGAGTGTATTGTAGAATGGCATAGAGTGGAGTAGCGTAGAGTGGAGTTGTGTAGAGTAGAGTGAAGTGGCTTAGACTGAATTGGTGTAGAGAGCAGTGGCGCATAGTAGAGTGGGGTAGAGTGCACTGGCATACAGTAGAGTGGTACAGGAGAGAGTATAGAGGTGTAGAGTGAAGTGGCGTAGAGTGCAAATATTTATAAAAGAGCAGCATAGAGTGCAGTAGTGCGCAGTATATTTTAGTGGCGTAGAGTAGATTGGCATAGAGTGTACTGGCGTAGGGTGCACTGGTGTGGTGTAGAGTGGTGCAGAGTAGAGTGCAGTGGCAGAGAGTGCTGTGTTGCAAAGTAGTGTCGTAGAGTGCAATAGTGTACAGTAGATTAGCATAGAATAGAATGGCGTAAAGTGGAGTGGCACAGGGTAGATTGCAGTGGTGTGGAGTGGTGTAAGGTGGAATGGCGCAGAGTGGAATAGAGTGGCATAGAGTACAGTGGCATATAGTAGAGTGCAGTGGTGCAGAGTAGATTAGAGTGGCTTGGAGTGGATTGGAGTAGAGTGCAGTGATGTAGAGTGTAATGGTGTACAGGTCATTGGTGTAGAGTGCAGTAGATTGGCGTAAAGTAGAGGGGTGCAGAGTAGAGTGCAGTGGCATAAAGTGCAGTAATACAGAGTGCAGTGGCGTAGAGATCAGTGGTGGCACAGAATGCATTTGGCTAGAGTGGCATAGAGTGCAGTGGCAGAGAGAGTGCCGTGTTGTAGAGCAGACTGTCATAAAGTGCGGTGGTGTATAGTAGAGTGGCGTAGAGTGCATTGGCGTGGAGTGCAGTGATGTAAAGTGGAGCAGAGTAGAGTGCATTGGCATAGAGGACAGTGTTGCAGAGTGGAGTGGCATAGAGTAGAGCTGCGCAGAGTAGAGTGCAGTGGTGTGTAGTAGAGTAATGTGGGGTAGAGTGCATTGCCATGGAGTAGAGAGGGGTACATTGGTGCAGACTAGATGCAGTGATGCAGTGTGAAGTGGTCCAGAGTAAAGTGCAGTGGGGCAGTGCAGAGTAGAGTGGAGTATGGTAAAGTGGAGTATGCATGGTGTGGTAGCGCACTGCCATTACAGACAACACATATCTTCTATTGAAATGACCATTTCATTTGCACAGACATACAGTTTTACTGATGAAAGTATACAACGTGCAAACCATAATATGTGGAAATGTCATCACCTAGTGTATTGATTTGTTTTGATCGTATTAACATATTTGTTTCCACCACACTTCAGAATTACCAAAAAATGTGCTTCATTTGTGCTGTCCTGATTCTGAAATATCTGTACAGTTCAGTTACAGACATTTAAAGTTTGGTGTGTGTTAGAAAAAAATAACATCCTACAGCCTTCCATCCAGCACACCCTCAGCAGCCAGCATGATTGTCACATAATTCCTCGCACTTTGAAATCAGAGAAAGAAAAGTAAAGACCAAGCTCCCTGGAAGACAGAGCCTGACATTTGACCTCTGTCTTTGATTACACAGCAAATGTGAAAAGATAAGAACAAGATTTAATGGCCTGGCTACAGAAATCCAGTACTGATGGAAGAATACAGTAAACAAGGTTTGGGTAACTGAAGGGACGAACTCAAGCTGGACAGCCTAAAACAAATGAAATCAGCAAATAGAAAGCAAGCAAATGTGAGTTACAAACCACAAAGCCAAAGGTAAGCAAAGGGCGGAATGCATTCAAAGGGAAGCTTTCTGAATGTGCCCAATATTTCGTAAGCGTCTGGTAGGCTTCGACCTAAAAAACTAGCCTCTCTTATGCCCAGTGTCGTTACCCCAGCCCTGTTAGCCTTTATGAGTACTGACTGAGTGGCAAATGAAAGAGTGTCAATGTGACCTGAACCCCACCATGCCACGCGGACACTTCCAACGTTGCGCACGAGCAGAGTACTCAGTAAACTTGTTTATCGTGAAGTTTGCACAAATATTGACTTTGCTGTTAAGCAGCGCTACAGAGCTGAACGCCGGAGCCAGCAGATGAGTCAAGTTGGTGTGGGTGGTTGGAGACTTTTAGTGTTCACTCCAAACCAAATTACTTAGTAGCTCTGTCTGGCTGCTTTAGACTGTGCCTAAAATTGTCAGACAGGATATTCTCAGTTTGTTAGTTTTGCATTCAGGGACTTTTCTGTGAACTGATGACACCCATAAATCATAAGCAAAAGGGAGTTGGTCCCTTACATTTCTTATGGCCCGAGATTCGGGTGGGTTTCTACCACATTCTAGAGTTTTCTCGAACGACCTCACAGCCACAACATCGTCTACTGCTATATCACCAAAGCAGGGATATATATTGCAAGTATAGATTTACTGTTGTAAACTTCACATCTCTGTACCTTGATGTAATATATAATTTTTCCAACGTGCGTAAATTTGGAGTTACGAATAGTAAACTTATCTGTATACACTTACATTGACAAGATAGTGGTAGTCTATATTCTAGATTCAATATTTTTGTAGGATGAATAGAAAAATGTATATCTTGACATACAACCGATGGAGCTGCACGGATGGCGTGGACATGATAAGACCCGCCTGAAGCTGCTGAGGACCACCCAACCAGGCAATAAGCATTGTCTGTGGCTCCTTCCTTTAAAGAATGCAACCCTGGCAAAGTTGGAAACACCGGCGCTGTATACTTATTTTGGGAGGGCAATGGCTGATTGTGTTTGGTGCTGTGTCCCTCAGCTAGGCACCTCCTCTGCCCCTTTGTATACCAGGGGCCACCAGAACCGAGGATCTGATGTATCAAAAGGTTTTACCCATTCTGTGTCTATGGGGAAATGCGTTGAAGCATAAAGGCCTAAGCTTGTGCTACCCACCAGGGATTGTCGGCACACTGCATACAGTTAATGACTAAGTATGCCACAGTGTGACAAAAAGCTTGGCTTCTATATGGAATGTGGCTAGATGATCTTTTCCTTTGACGTATTTGCATTATGGTACTCACAACTTTATTGCTCCATTACAAATACAGGCATGCAAACATCATAATACAAAGAAGGAATTAAAAAAAAGTTCTTGAAGTGGCTAAAGTTCCAGGTATTGCTAAACGTCATTCCTTTCACACACCTCTGTCAAGGGAGCCGGCAGCTTTCTAAAATTAAAGAATCAAAAAGCAGGATCACTTGGTGGCATAGTTCAGTTTTATCTCTCTGGGGCTGGCACTGGTTGACCAAGCAACTAAGATATGTAGAGCATTTGGCCTTGAAGTGCATATTTCTTCTCTTGTATCATAGTTGCATTTATTTAGTGCTTATTACCCCTGATAAGTTGCTGAAGCACATTTGTAGAATAATAGGGTGCTACTCCATTGGAGTTCTAAGGTTGGAAAGTGTGTGTCAATCATGTGGACCATGCAGATAGTGTTATGAGGTTGCGTGTGAGGATCAGACTTGTGCTTTTAATGTATTTTGCCACTGGGACAAGGCATGAAGCTGAAGTAAAACTCATGTGAGGGGTGGGTATCTTAAACTTTGGAGATGGTGTATGCATGGTTTGAAAGTATGCAAGTGCATTGTGGCCTATGTGGGAAGTGTTTTTGTGGTGTGTGTGCAAGGTAGAGAAGGCTCAAGCCATGTTGCTGCTAACTTGAGGATGCTCATATGTAATTATTGAGGAAACGTGAGAAATACGCAGGCATTCAAGCATGCAGATCCCTACCACTTGTCAGTGGTCTGTACCGTACAGTTTAAGTCACTTTGAGTATGAAGTATGAACACTTCTCAATGTTACTAATATAAACGTCAACTTGAGTGTCATAAAACAAGTCTTAACTGTTGCCAGTTATCAGAACCCCTTTCAGAGGGCCAAGGGGCACCCAGGGATTACTGGGCCCAACTGTGGAGAATAACTCCTTTTAATCTTGATGGATTTTACTATGGATCTTACTCTTGATACTTTTACAATGGATCCTGAGCAACTGGGCCAAGAACCCCTTGAGCACTTGACTCTTAGGAATAGCGTGGTCGGAGTAGTCCAAGGGTACCTCGGGGGAAGTTGGATTCAGGGGAGTGAACACAGGCTCACAACTCAGAATGCACGTAGCAGCATCATTAAATCATTGTCCAGTCAAATACTCACTTTTATGAAAAAAGAGAAGAATTTTATTTCTACTGCTAACAACACAAAAGAAGAATTTGACATTCACAACCAACTCCATTGGCCCCCTGAGGCCAGGGCTCTAGTGTTTCTTTGGGCAGTTCCCTGGGTTCTACTTCCTCCTAGCGATAGTGGTTATTCCTCATACACTATAGACAACATCCAGGGCAAGCCCAACTACTAGTTTGAGTCTCAAGAGTCCACTCTGACTCTATTTTAAATACAACAGTGTTCCAGCACCGCAGTGCTATCTAGCAAGCAAGTTCCCCCCGGGGCTGCCTGAATCAAAATAAGTCTTATTCCTGAGCGCGCCCCATCCACGGGTGCTTACAGCGGCAGCAGCTAAATCAGGTGAGTTCACCACACTCGGCCCAGTTGGGCTGCACTCAGCGGGCTCAGAGTTCTTCACATGGGGTCATGCCACAGAAACGACAGGAGTTTTTTTGCGGCTCCTCCTTGCAGGATAAGTGCCTGTTCATCCCATCATGGCTGGGGGTGTGGCGGGGTGATGCGACCATTCTGAAGCAGGAGCCTTGCCTTGATGACAGTGTGCAGGGACTCCCATAGGTGTCTCTGGCAGGGAAGTGTTGATAAGATCACATGTCTTCTTGCTCCCTTTGACCCCTTCTGGCATACCGAGTCATCGTGTCCTCCCTGTACACAGGCTTCATCCCGTTCGGCATTGCAAAGTTCTCAACGGTGGCCCCTTCTGACATACAGGGTTGCTGCTTAACACTACAAAAGCTCTACAGCCCTCACAACACAGCAATCTTCTTGCAGTGGCCCTTCCTGGTACACGGGTTCACCGACTCCTTACTACGCATGGGCTCCGGCCCGATCAGGACATCGATACACATGGCTCAATTCACAGTGGCCCTTCCTCTGGCATATGAGGGTCGCCAACTTTGTCCTGCATGCGGGCAATGACCAGGGGCCGTATTATAGAAGTGCTCTGGGGCACAATGGGCGTTTGCACTCACTTTGGTATTGCAGAAGGGGCCACAGACGCTTGTGTAGCCCCTTCTGTAATACCAACAGTGCTGGCACACATAAAGCGCCAGCGCTTACTTCAGAGGGCGTTCCCTCATTTGCAAGGGGGCATGGTCCCATGCAAATGAGCAAATCCTTTTGCCTCTGTGCCCGCACCGTATTAGACACGGGCACAAAGGCAAGGAACCTCTCATGAGGCGCACTGACCATGCGCTACCGTAAAGGTGACAAACTGTCAGTGTGCCCCCTGACTGCTGCCCTCTGGAGGAGGGAAAGGGGGTCCCATGGACCCCCAGGCATCCCCTTGCAGGGGGGTGCAGTCACTCACTGCACCCACCTGCAAGGGGATCTCTAATCCCTTTTAAAAGTGCAGGCGGGTGCCACCTGCACTGTGAAAACATGGAGCAGCTTCAAAGCAGCTGCTCCGTTTTTCACAGGAATGCACTGTAACCAGGGCAGCACGAGTTCGCCGCTGCCCTGGGGGCAGTGCATTCACCATAATGCAGCACATTTTCATTGTTTGTGCATTAAAAGGTGCGCCCAGCGCAAACAATGAAAATGCGCTGTTTGCATAATACGGGCCCTGATTGATGCAGCAGCTGTCTCTTGAAAAGGGAGCCACTTGACAGGGCTCCCCACTGAATCTCGCCCCCTCCAACACTCTACTGTGCCTCACAGGGCACACTAGTCTTGGCAAGCACGCAGGCGCTGGTGCTCCTGGCTCCAGGGCAGATGGTCTTGGTTTCTCTGAGTGATGTCCCCTTAGCCAGCAGAGAGGCTAGCAGGCCTTTACCCCCAGTCCTGGTGTCAGGCAAAACTCTTGCAGAGCTTCCCCTCTTTACACAGCCTGTCTGGCAGCTTTGCAGGTGACAATTTTTGGGGGTCTCAAGCTCCCCTTCTTATATCCCAATTGCAGATACCAAATGGGATTTAGAGACTGAGTCTTTGAAATTTATGTTAGAAGTGCCCACTCCTCTACCCATGCTCCCTCTTGAAAGCAGTCTGCCACAACAGGAGTGACTCTAAAGCCCCACAACACAGGCCATAGGAGGGACTAGAGGTCATACCTTGATGTCAGCCACAGTGATGCGTATCAAAAGGTTAGCCCAGGGCCCGACCCTGCTCTTTATGATTCTCTTCTCAGCCCCATATCCTTCCTGGGATGTGTCCAGGCCCATTCCTTGACCTCTCACTGAATCAAAGAGCACCCTTAAGTGTATGGGGGACGCCTGGCTCTCCACTCTCTAGTGTGTCTCTCGTGTGTCCCACCCAGCTTACAAGAATGCAGCAATACACAAATCTGTCTGTGGGATTCCTCTACCTCCTCTTCTCATGTTTCACCTTGCAGGCCTGGGTCTCCCAAAATGAAACCCAGGGTCCTCCATGTATTGTGCCATTTACAGGCACACATACACAAAGTGGATGTATACAGCATACACACACTGCACAGCACTGTATCCTTCCTGTATTATACCACTCATAGGTACACATACACCCAACACATACATTTAGCATACACGCACTGAACAGCACTGTATTCTGCATGTACTGTACCACTCAAAGGCACACATACATCTAGCACATACATTTAACATGCACACACTGCATAGCACTACACCCTTCAGGTGTTGGTTCCACTCATAGGCAAACATACATCCTGCACATGCATTTACCATGCATGCACTGCACAGGGCTGCATTATCGCTATATTGTACCCTTCCCATACACACATATACCCAATGCAGATACACCACTCATGCGCTGTGCAGCACTATTCACCACACTGATGTAGGCCATGGGTGAGTTAAGCACACAGTAGCAGAACATTAACTGAGTGAGCCCATAGGCCTCACTCCAGTGACACAGGTGAAAAAGGACCTGCTCACTCCTACTGATCACTACATGGTATGGTGCCACCACCGCGCTAGTGCTGCTTAACTTCTAGTGTAGACAATAGCCTTTCACCACTATGAGGGTAGAGCTTTGGGCGCCCCTTCTGGTCCAACAAGAACACAGTCTGTGAGACAGTCCTATGGCATCATGCACACGCATGATCCATGTTTGCCTATGACAACAAAAATCAGCATTAGGGATCCAGACACCAGCAGAGTTGGGGCACTCAGGGCAGGGATGCACATCCATTACCATGCAAAAGACTTTTCCGTCCCAACACCAGTGCTCATACATGCAGTCAAGGGCAGTGGTGGAGGAAGATAAAGAAAGTGGGAGGAAGAAGTTTAATGATCAAGAATATAAATGCGGGGAAATCATTGGAAAAGCAAAGTACTTCTTTGTTGGCCTATGTCCGAGAGTAGTAAGACAGCTGCATCCTCTTGTGCCTGATGTCTCCAGCTGCCACCCTAGTTTGTCCAAGCTTAAAGCCATCCCTACATATGTGCACTGTTGGGATGGGAATGTCCCCTGCATAGTAAACTGTTGTGCCCCTCTGCCTTGTGCACCTGACTGCATGTGAAACTGATATCCTGACTTTTTTTTGGCCTTAGTGAAACACTAATCTAGCACGTGTTAAGAGGGTTAGGCATGGTAGATGGTTGGGGCACTGTGTGACACTGCAGTTTCTGTTGTTCAAAGTGGTTGTATGTCAGAACAATGCATGCCTTTACCATGCATGCTGTTACTCCACAGTCTTTACAACGAATGTGTCTTTACGAGGCATTCCTTTACCACGCATATTGTTACAACGACATGCCTTGGGTAAAGCGCTGGACTTTGGAGCAGTATAATTTACTATTCCAAATCCAGTTTGAGCAACAGTAGGGAAAGCTTTGGACTTTAAAGTCCAACTACGCTTTCCCTAAGGCATGTTGTTGTAATGACATGCTTGGTAAAGGAATGCATGGTAAAGACGTATTCGTTGTAATGGGTGCGCTGTAAGTGCAGAGCATGGTTCGGCCGTCGTGGTAAAAACTGTTTCCCATACAAGGAAGTTTCTAGACTGGGCCTGTCATTTTATCTGTTTCTAATTATTACGTCAGAAAAGCTGATGACAAGCAGGTGCAGAGATCACACACCTTATTTTACACTTGTTTTGGATATCATGCTTACAGTCAGTGACATTGCTACCTGCTGTGAGAGCTGTCACTTTGCATAAGGTCTGTGTTTGAGGAACAGCCAAAAAAGAGCATGTGGAAGAAAACCACCTCAAACAAGTTCTGAAACATTAGAAACTTGATCAACATCCCTCATCTGGAAAATGTGTTTAAAAGTGGCATCCAGTGGCGGCTCCTCCGCTAAGGCGGAGGAGCGTCGCCCCACTGCCTTGAAGCAGTAAAAGAAAGGAAAAAATCAAATGATAATAACGTAATGTTATTATCATTTTATTTTGTCCTCCTGCTGCGGGAGCTTAGCGTGACGGGGATGGCCGTGGCTGCAGAGCAGGGGATGAGTGGTAGAACCCTCCTAAGTGTGCAATGACTGTTTGGCCTGCCCTTTCGGGCCGCCTAAAACAGTCATGCACACTTTCCCTGTTCTAAATGCAGGCTGCATTACAGCCTGCATGGAGAACATGCCCAGGCCCCCCGTCCCTGGCTGCGAGCCGAATCACTGCACTCAAACCAATCACAATGCATCATTGTGATTGGTCAGGGGAGCAGGAGCAGAGACGCAAGACCCGGCGGCAAGGTAAGTGTTTATTTATTTATTTTTAAATTTACATTGCGAACCTCGCCCCGTTGTGCCCCTGTACCCGTCGCACCACCCGCGAGCCATGCCGGCCGCCACTGGTTGCATCCAAACCACTCCCCCTTTGTTCCACTTTCACGTTCTTTAATCAAAGAAAGGTATTCTCCACAGAGTACCCAAGGGGTGCTGTGTGACTAGGCCTGTTGTCTGCCTGTCAGCCAATCTCCCAGAGTGAGGGGACATCATGTGAAGTCTGCACTTTCTGCTGGAGTACTGAGGGTCTGCCTAAAGTGTTTAGAAGCGTGTCTTCCAGCAGAGAAGAAGTGTGTGCCTGGCCCGCAGGAGGACAGATTGTCCAGGAGGAGGGGCCAAGTGTGTTCCCGGCATGGGGGAGAACCCAGAGAAATCTGAATACCAGAAAGAGCAAAGCCAGAAGTGACCCACGATGGGAGATTGCCCCCTGGTCTTTCTGAGCAGTTCCCATGTGAACTACACCTAGAATTCTGCAAGAAAAAGTATCCCTATGTCAACTGACAATCTACCCTGAGCTTGAGAGCTTGAGAGACTGGAGCTGCCAGGGCTGATGTCAGGGAGAGGAGCAGCGGTGCTGCCAAACCAGAAAAGCCCCAATTGGCCCAGAGTCCGCAATTGCCATAACTGAGCTTTTTTCCTAGGGGCCTTCCATGCTGAAGACGAGTGCTGCTGCACATCCTGCTACACCAACTTCATCCAGCAGTCCTTATTCCAAATCGAGACCGCTGCTGCAGCCCCTGCAGAAGTGAGGCCGCCCATGAGAAGTCGGGTATGAGAGCTGCACCAGCCACAAGGGTACCACTGCAACTCCAACCATCAGGTAAAAGCAGGATGTGCAACTGAACGAGAGACTAGAACATGCAGAGGAGTCTCTCAAGCAAACTCAAGGGGTAAAAAGGCATTAAACTGAATGACATATTTAAACAGTGGGGTATTTAAAGTAATCAATAGTAATCTACATGTGTGCCTAATTGTTGCCTATGCCACAATATGCTGTGGACAGTAGTCACTAGATACCTCCTATAGAGGGAAGAGAGAATGCCAAAGGGGGAAGGGGGCGGTGTAGCTCCTTACTGAAGATCGTAACTGAGATAACAACGCTGTACTTTCATTCCCTTTTGAACTGTGTAGTTTTAGGTTTTGTTATGAAATTAAAGAACTTTTTTTTTTACTAAAAGATAGGCACCGAGCCAGACAATATGCTATTATGTCAGTTGTTTGACTGTTGAGTTCTGAGCTCTTGCGTCCCTCAGATACCATGGACTGCTATTGTAGTAGCTTTTTTCATGTGCTATTGTGAAAATGTCGGTGAAAATTATTTTTGAAATTCGATGGTCCTAATGATGCATAGAGTTGTAATTGATGAATTAATGATGTTACTTTTGAAATGAGAATACTGAGTCACTTTAAAATGTAATTTATACTGTGAAGTAGTTATGCCATATTTTCTGTGAGATACCATGTATTTAAAAATGGATGGAGTTCCTGGTGTTTTGTTCATCTCGCTCCTGCTCAATACCCCTCCCAATCAGTGTCCTACTGCAAACTATCTTGCCTCTCGTTTCAGTGGAGCATCAAGTGAATGACATCAAGGATTCAAAACTGAACTATTCTGTTAGGAAGTGTGTATTGTGAATGAAGCTTCCATCGTGTACCCAAAAGTATCATATTCAAGAACTTCCTTCCACTGGAAGGTCCGCTGAAGGCATGCTAATTCTATGAGCCATTGTTTGAGAAATGTTTCATTTTGTGCTGATCATCTCCGGAGTACAGTTGATGAGAAAGTAGGTGGAAGATTTCTCTTACCTTAAGAAATAGGTTAGTGCTAAAGATTTTTAAATGATGTTACTGTTTCTGATTTGCCAATGCGACCCTAACCATGATTATACTATACTGAATTTGCAGAATCGATAAAACGTGCAATTTGTGTATAAAAACTCTTGGGATTTAGAATCAGGGGTTTTATTTTTACAGTTGTCTCTAGTGCTGTTGTGACAGGTAGATTTTTCATCTTTTTTTATATCCATTTGACATGGATTTTACATGGGGTTGTTGTCTGTACTCTTTATGCATTCGACTTGGGATTTGCTTAAATATTTAGGTAGGGCTAACTTTCTAATTCAGTATTTCTGTAATTGGGCCTTCATGGCATTTCATGCATTTATCTCTGTACCTCATTTTTAAAAACCCTGTAATAAATCTATTTTCGATCTAGAACTCAGTTATTAACGCTTCCTCGTTTATTCTGTTTAACCCTGCTGAAATGTATATTTTTCTATGAGGAGAGTGGTCTCATCTATTGGAGATTCTGAAGCCAAAATAATTTGGTGAATTTTGGGCTGTTTGACATATTGGGGTTCAGGTGATCAATGGGGTTCGGCTCCCACACTCCCTGCAAGTCAAGTGTGGAAATGCACTTGACACCGTTTGCAGAGCCATAGTAGGAGAGTCCCTAGGACATTATTGGTAAACAACATCAACCATCACAATTGAGGCCCAAAAGTCAATACCTGCCTTGTGGTCCTCCACACGGGGTCTGATGCACAAATTTACAATCTATCTGAAGGACGTGAACTGCACACCCGAATGCACGTTATGCAGACTATTCTGTGTTGTCAATTCACTTCCTCGCCTCGTAATAGAGGTGAGATGGATCAGATATCACCAACTGGATTTGGAGTAAACATGGTATAAATGATTCTGATTTTACTTTTTCAGAGAGACATATGGGCAGACAGCTGGCTGAAATCTATAACACATATATTCATATCAAGTGCTAAGCCTGTATCGACCAAGGAACCTTGGTATTGTACTGTAATTGCATTTACATAGTTCTTCACATCCAAGATAAAGCACTGAGACATATTGGTGGATGAACTGAAATACAAATTTAAGAAAGGTTTCATAAGGGCAATCATTCAATATCAAAACATTTGTTTATACATGCTAATCCCTTAAGGCATTTACCACTGCATAAGTCACTTTTAATACTTGGCTCCTGCAGCCAATAGCTAGAAAATATATAGAACAGTGGCTCTTATTGGGTGCAATCAAATCTCAGAGGATCTAGGACTGTTTGTATGACAGGGAAGTGCAACGTTGATAAGAACTATGCTCTTTTAATACACACCTCAACCGTGTAAGTCCTTGGTCTTAAGGCTTTATTCATATTTCTTGTACTTGAGCTGGCTCCTGCAGCTTAATGTGTACATTGTAACAAAGATTACCATACAATACTATACAATGGCAGGCCATACCATATCACATCATACTATTCAATGACAGCCCATACCATAGTATACAATGACAGGATATACCATGCTGTACGATGACAGGCCATAAAATACTATACCATACTATACAATGGTAGGGCATACCATACTATACAATGATAGACCATACCATTCCATAATATACAATGACTAGTCATACCATACTATACAATGACATACCATACCATACAATGAGAGGCCAAACCATAGTCATGCCATAGCATACTAAACAATGACAGACCATACAATGACAGGCTACTATATGCTATTCTATACAGTGACAGACCATATCATACCATACTATACAATGACATACTATACCATAAAATGGCAGGCCATAATTGCATAACATACTATACAATGACAGGCCATACCATACCATACAATGACAGGCCATACCATATCATCACAAGATATGCCATATCATACTATACAATGACTGGCCATACCATAACATTTCATACAATGACAAGTCATATCAAACAATGATATATAACGATAGGCCATACCATGCAATGACATACCATACCATACATGCAATGGCAGACCATACCATAATATACAACAGGACATTTCATACAATGACAAACCATACCATACCATGTCATGCTATGCAAACGTTATCATGCAATTATATTATACTATATTATATTGTGATCTAACATAATCATGTTGTACAACATGACAAAAAATAAATATTGATAAAGCCAATAGATCTTTCATATGCTAGACCTATTGGCTTTGCCAGTGCTTGTTTTGAGGAACACTTGTGTGTTTCCAAGTCATGGTATTTATATAAAACGTTCACTCCGCCTCTAGGCAAACCGCACCTTAGGATCAAGCACTTTTATGGTGTCAAACATAACTGTTGTGTTGTCTATGCATTTGTAGGTCATTTTGAATGAATGGATCAATGAATACTCAAGTCAGGAACCCACAAACCTCATAGAAAATGTTGTGAACATGGATGCACTTCGAGCCAGGCACTATGCTGTTCCAGCAGGGAGCAGAGAAGGCACAGCGTTCAGGGTGAGAGCAGAAGGCACAGGGAGAAGCGAAGGTGTTGAGTGCTTATGGGTGACAGGCAGCAGATGGGGCAGTGTGAGAGCAGAAGGAGCAGAGATGGACAGTGAAATTAACAGCATTGTCCAATCCTAAAAGAAAAGATGAAATCACATAATTTCACAAGTCCACAAGCCCCCTATTCTAAGGTGCCACCTGCAATTCGTCCAAATTTATTTAAAAAATTGGGTCATCTGAACCATCAATCATTTCATTTTGTGAACCTGGCTCCTGAGGCAATCGGGCTGGTCAGTGATGCCTAATCAGATGGATCTACCATACAGGCAGGCCTAAGAGGGCAGACTAGTAAGTGGGAGACAAGGATAGCAAGACGTGATCCTTTTCAGGTTCAAGTGCAGGGGTGAAGGCAGAAAGGCCCAGCTGATGCTGACAGTACACCTGGAACAAATGCCCACAGGTGATCACAAATCCACCATTTAAATACAAAAAGAGTGCACTGCAATTAATTTCAACAGTTACCCCTGCTGCGACCAAGTATTAGATACAGAAGAGACACCATCTAATCCTTGTCTGTGCACCGTATTAGGTTCTTGTAGGTCTTTGTGTGTCGGCCACGTCAATATTATCAATTCGGTTGCTCTGCATGGGCAGAGTATTGTATTGTAATTGCATTTATATAGCGCTTACTACCCCTGATGAGGCGCCGAAGCGCTTTTTTGGCAAGTAGCAGACTACTACGGAACCCATAATGGATTAGTGGTGAATTAGTATAGTGAAATATGAAAGTAATTTGAGTGGTGGATATGTTAGTCAGTTATTAGGATTGAGAAGGATAGTGGAGGGATAGAAGAGGGAAAAAAGATTTGCATTTATATAGCGCTTGCTACACCTGATGGAGTGTTGAAGTGCTTATTCGGGAAGTAGTACGCTACTCCGGAACCCATAAAGGATTAGTGGTGAATTAGTATAGTATTCGGATTACTGGAAAAAACATTTCACAAACATAATCGTTTTAGTTACTTTACATAAAAATCTGCACTATATCATCACAGACAGATGGCTTCCTGCCATGTGGAGTGATGATGTAAGCCAGCCTTAGCATTCCGGTCAGCAGCTCTTTGCATTCTGGGTCGTGTTGGCACCCTTTTTGATTAATCTTTTCATTAGGTCTGACGTTTGCCTTTGGATAACTTCAGTATGAGTGATGGCGTACTGCCATTTCACAAGTAGCAAATTCACACACACAGTAGTTCCCGTCATTACAAATGACTACTAAAGCGATGCATGCTTTTTGAGACCAGAAAAAGATTTTTTCTTTTAGCCAATTTTTTTTAGATTTTGGATGGCCCTTCAGCTTCCCCAACAATAACGTTTTGTAGAAACCATGACAAAACAAGCATTGACCAAAGCCAAAAGACTGTCAACGAACACCCGACCCATTGGCTGTGCTAAAGCTTGTTGTTTTCCATTTTTTACAATCACACCAATAGAATCACAACTGTTTTAAATTTGTCAAAAAGAGACAAAATTTTACATTTGATCCCTCAATTGGCCCATTATATCCATGATCAGCAAATGTAACTATTAATTTCTTAAAAGATTATTGCACTGTGTTTTTACCATGTGTTTCATTGGCATTTCATAACAAGCATTGGCAAAGCCAATAGGTTTTGCCTTTATTTTTTTATATAATTTTTTTTATTGCAGTCCATGCTGCTATCTAACCGGATTATTTAAATTTGTAAAAGGTTATTAAAAACAAAGGTGAAATCTATTGGTTTTGCCAAGGTTTTTTTTTTTTTTACATGGTGCAAGGTAGTTGAGTTGCTGTGTAACCTGACTTAAAGTTTAAAAAAAAAAAAAAAATCTTAAATGTACAACATGTAAAAAATGCTACGTTTTCTTCAATTTGAAAAACGTTCTCTTTAAAAAAAAAAAAGCCTTTGACACTGGGTGTTCTTGCGTATGATGGCAGGAAACCAGAGTAAACACTGCGGGGCATATTCTCAAGGACTTATCGCCGAGTTAGCAGCACTTTATCGCAGCCAAAGTGGTGATAAATACATCGCACCATTCACAAGCTGGTGCTAACAGCCGACATCACCAGTATTCCTGCGACAGCAGCCGCAAAAAACATCGCCACGGATGACACCAGCAACTAACGCTAATGAGATGCAGAGTAGGCGTTCCCGTGCAAAAACCCGCGCAAACACCACTTCGCAACATTCACAACGACCAGCCAGATCGGCGATGAGACCACAAAACATGCGATAAGGCGCGTTAGCAGCAGGGATTTAACACCTGCGCCTACCTGGTGTTAAGTCGGACGACAACCTGCACCACAAAAGGGAGCCCAGCCCACAGCCACACCAGAAGAACAACAGATGCCATGGAGCTACTGACCATGCAGTTCGGAGCCCCAGTTCGGAGCCCCTGCGCACCCAGGCCTCACTGCTCACCTGCTGCCACCGGTGTGTCTCCAACCACGTGCCGGGTCACACTGCAGGCCACCAGGTCCCTCATCTGAAACAGAGTCCACAGCTAATGATGGCAGAGTACATATCATTGCACACGGCAACATCGCATGGCCACCCCTGCGCACCCAGGCCGCTGCACCCCAGCCTCTCAAGCCGCCCAGTGCGGATTGCCCGCCCCTGCACACCCAGGCCTCACTGCTCACCTGCTGCCACCGGTGTGTCTCCAACCACGTGCCGGTCCACACTGCAGGCCACCAGGTCCCTCATCTGAAACAGAGTCCACAGCTAATGATGGCAGAGTACATATCATTGCACACGGCAACATCGCATGGCCGCCCCTGCGCACCCAGGCCGCTGCACCCCAACCCCTCCCGCCGCCCAGCGCGGATTGCCCGCCCCTGCGCACCCAGGCCTCACTGCTCACCTTCCGCCACCGGCGTGTCTCCAAGAGGGCACACCACGTCCCGGTGCAAGCTCCGAGCCCGGGGCCCACGACCTTGGCAGCCTCCACATCACGCATCCCCGCAGCGCGGGCCACCAGGCGCACACTTGACTCTGGGTCTTGATTTTGCAATGGCAGAGATCATATCAGTGCACACGTCATCATTGCAGGCTGCACACCCGCTCAGCTCTCTAGGTGCCACTAACTCTGTGAAACGAGAGGCAACGCCACGTGGCGGTAGGCCCGCGCTGCCCGCTGGCTCAGGCCTACATTGCGGTCCACCAGGCGCACACTTGACTCTGGGTCTTGATATAGCAATGGCAGAGACCATATCAGTGCACACGTCATCATCGCAGGCTGCACACCCGCTCAGCACTTTAGGTGCCCCTACCTCAGTGCACAGTAAGTCACCGTCCCATGGCGGTAGGCCCGTGCCGGCCGCAGTGCAACCGGTGCCACCAACTCCGTGCAACGCAAGTCATGGACCCTATATGATTGAGCCTCATCGTAGGCCAGGCGGACGCAGCCATGTCTCCTCAGGCAGTGGGGAAGAACTGGGACACGTAGCGTCGTTGTCCCCCCCTTTATATGTACGCCGAGTGGGCTGGGTCGGCGTACGCCAGGCCAGCGTAGGGGTGTGAACAAATATCCCTGGCCTCTGGGCGTGGTTCATATCTGGGCTGCACAGGAAACCAACTGATGCGTGTGTCTCTGTTGCAGTGTCTGCGCCACACGGTCCGCAATAGACAATGCAATGCAGCCGGAGGGCGTATGTGCACGAAGGGACTGTACATGGAGCGCAAGGCCGCTCGGGCTCTTGGCTCATACATGGCATCTGGTGTGTGTGTTCATCGCTTGTGGTGCACCATAAGCCCAAGGCCTAGCCTCAATTGCAGCGCGATAGCCACATCACATACCCAGGATACAAGCAGTGGTCTGACTAACATTAGGGATGAAAGCCCCCTTGTCTCAATACAGAAGGCGGAAGGACATCTGCACCCCCGACCTTGGAAACGCATGCGGCAGGCACCCCCTAAGAGAGATACCATGGCAGACGAAGACGACTCCCACACTACACACGGCGCCAATGAAAGATCAACGTATCCACACCCCACACACAGAAGTCCTTGCCCGAGGTACTCCTGCATGGAACGGCCTTGACACTTACATACAGGACAACCCATACGTACAAACTTTGCACGCTCATACGACTCATTGCTCCGAGCTGTGGCATATCATCCACATAACAGCCGCAGGTCAGAAGAGTGCCGGTTCTAAGAGTGCGAACAACGCAATGTCAGAACATCCCGGGCACATGCACAACCCCTGCCACATGGAACTGTACCGTGACCGAATGCTGCATTTGTTGGGGGCACTGCCACTGGCAGTGTTGCGCATCAGTTACCGTCTGAGCTTCCGTCTTGCGTACGTCACCTGCGTCGAGCGCTGGTTCCACTGCCGATCATGCATATTCGATTGGCCCATGGATGTCTGCCTGTCCAACACAATGGTAGCTGAACTGGATTATGACATGTGTGTGCGCCCCCTGTTGGACCACGACCAGGAGTGTAACCGTGATACCCGTTCATGGGATGCCTTGGAATTGGGCGTATGTGCTGGCAGTTGGGCATGTGAGAGCGCACAATTCCTCGTGTGCAGTGACCACATCGAAGCGCTCCCCTATTGGGCTGTGTTGCGGATTAGTGAAACGGTGTGTACGGAGCACATCTGTCTGGACCAGCTAATGGATTGGCTTGTCCCCGTGTTCGTTGAAGTCGACAACGACGTACTCTTGGAACTGATTGCCCATGAAGCTGCGCTCGCTTTCATGGACGAGTAACTACGTTCCTGCAGCCACAAAAGATTTTAACCCATGGCACAGGTCCCAACACCCTTTTGCATCTTGGGGAAATGGACACATATCCCACCATGACAGTGGACATGTCTGCATTCGCCTGGACTCAGAATGCATGTGCGTGCAGGACTGCGGGTTGACACACACCTGTGCAAGGTGAGTGGACAGCGGCGCCTGGCAACGTTCCTCAACCTGACACACCGCTGGAGGGAGAGTACATACATGGCAATGTAGTACTACATGTGACCTTGTTGGACTCCTTCACCTGCTCACTGTCAGCAGAGCAGGCAGTCAGCGCTGTCCGGTGGTACAGGACTATGCAGATCCCATGGGCTGTGAGTGGTGTCCCCTGACACGGTGCAATGAGCATTCGCCAAACACCACATGACTCGTCCAGCAAGGCAAGGTGAGCTGAGACCGTCGGCATCCGTCATGGTTGGTGTTCATTTGTGCCTCCCCATGTCTTGCACCTCTACATGTTCCTTGGCTGCCTGTTAGTGTATGATGCATTGGTTTGCCTGTTTTGGCCTTTGTCTTGCCCGTACTGACACACACATGCTAATAAAGTCTACGCAGCTTCACTAGTGTTCAACTGTGATGAGTGTTGATTTGCATGCCAAATCGTGTGCCCCAATGAGCATTGTACGTACACAGGGAGTGACTGACTGACGGATTTCACTTAGGGATGAGTCCCTATTGCCAGCTCCACCTCTGTGAGCCAGACATTGTGTTTGGGAGAGTTGGTGGTCGACCTGTGCGCTTACGTGTCTTCAGCAATGTGAGTATGGTGTCCAACTTCTTGCCATGTGGACCAATGTGTTCCATCAAACCAGGCTGTGTCCACACAGTTGAGTGTGTGTAGGTATGCGAAGAGATGTTCTGTTGTCACATGTGATGTGGGACACTACTTTAGGTCTCCTACCGACTCTGACATATTTACACACAGCCCTATTTAATACATGGACGTGGGGCTACGTTGGGGGGTTGCGAGATTGTTGTTCATGATCAATGAGGCCACAGCTAGTTCACACCTCCACTGTCATGTAATTGGCCATGTGTGTCACGGTCAAACATGCGCATTGATGTCATTTCCCAGGGTGTACCTTTTTGTGCAATCAATGTCCCTACAGTCATCCATACTGTCATACTTGATTGGACATAGACATGACACATCTGTGTGATTAGGAATGTTTTATTCACATTCTGTGGAGTGTCGGAGCTGGAGCAGTACATGGCCATACACACCCCACATTACATGGTTGCCCAGTGGGGGGCCAAACAGAGTCCTTTAGGGGATGACAAGTTATTCGGTAGAGGAAGTGTTGAGTCCGCAGCCTGTTTGCTGTGTCATTGGTAACCAGAGCAGATATCGCAGTCCATGTCGGGGTCCAGGTGGATGTCGCAGAGTGTTTCGGGTGACAGTGGAAGGTGTAGTACCAGGGCATGATGCAGAGGGCTGCACCAAGTAGGAACAGGCCATATGGCGGGGGATGAATGCTACAACCTCCTTTTTGACACAGAGTCATCTTCGTCCTCTGATACGTCTTCTGTGTCAGGTGTGCCAGGTGTGTGTGGTGGTGTTATGGCTGCATCACTGTGTGCCACGGACTCATCAGGGGGCGGAGGTGGTATGGCTGCATCACTGTGTGCCACTGACACATCAGGGTGCGGAGATGTGTGTGTCGAAGTTCCTGCAGCAGTCATCTGGGACAGGCTCTGTGGCAGCAATGGCAAGATGAGGATCTGCAGGGCATGGTAGATCCCAGCTACATCTCGCTGGTGTTCAGCCGTGGCAGCCATCCTTCCTGCCTACATCCGCTCCATGTTCTCCATTGTCCTCCGCATCTGTGCCAACTCTGTGCTGTCGTCGCTGGAGCCTCTCTGCCTAGACAGTTCTTGTATCCGAGTAATGGATCCAGCGAGGTCAGCCAAGGATTGTTGTAGGGCATGGAGCGGACTGTGGGTGTCCGTTAGGGACTGTAAGTGGTCCCTGATGGGACTGAGACACCCACGTATGGCATCTAGTTTGGCTGCCATGAGGTCAAAACCCACCCGCACCTGTTCAGCCAGCCCCCACTGGCAGTCTGACACACGGCGTTGGAATGCCATGTGTTCTTCGGTGAGGTGCTGGGAGCCAGCCGTGGTGGTGGGTGCTTCCGGCTGTGTGGTCTGTGCAGGGGGTGGTATCACCTCGATGCAGCTGGGCTGCCCTGCTCCTGGAGGTAGGGTGCGGAGGCTGTCCATGAGCCGTTGGAGGGTGTCGGAGCAGATGGCCAGGGGTTCCTCCTCCTCATCACTGAAGAGATGTCTGGTCTGCTCTGCAGGAGGTGTTGATTGTCCCTCTGCAATGTGAAGGGGAGATGCAGGTTAACAGTGTGTTCCATGTATGTGCACGCATTGTACATGTTTACATACTGACTGCATGACAATGTACATTGTGACTGTTTTGGAGGAGCTGGGTATTTGATGGGGGACAGTGGACATTCCAACTACATGACGGATGTGAGGTTGTACTCGTACATTATCATCTGACAGTTTCCTGCTATGCCTGATGTGATTGGCCATTTTCTACGCACGTGCGGCACCAGTTGTGTCCTCTGTTCTGTAGTGTACGTGTGGCACTTTTTACCACATTGTGGTCAATGTTGATGTGCTGTGATTGCTATGTGTGTGTGCTGCATTGTGGGAGAGTCGCCCCTGCAGCTTTGATTTAGCGGCCCCTTATCCCTTTGAGGCGGTGTGCCTTTGACTTGTGTGCTTTTACGGTGCTGAGACGTTGGCGACTTGGGTAATTTGTGCTCCTGTACGGATTTTGTACTCTTGTGCATTGTTTGTCTGCAGATGTGTTGTTGACGTCAGGGGTTGTATGTGCACGTGGATGTGTCAGAGTGTGACCTGCTCCTTTGGGGATGTTATCCACACTGGGCCACCTCAGTGTCGTGGCGTGCTCCATGTCATGTATTTTGACTGCAGCCATGCTAGTGGTCATGCAGTGTCACTTGCATTGTCAGTGTGGCTCACAGAGCCGCTGCTTTGCTGGGTTCAGCACATGTGCATGGGTAGGTTGTGGGATTGGTGAGGGGGGGGCCATTTGTGCACATGGTGGACGGGGGTCTACTTGGTGTTTCTGTGTGTGCTGCAGTGTGCCAAGGCAATCAGGGACAGGTTCCACAGTCATTGTGGGTGTGCAGTGTGCTATTCTTGATTGTGCATGTGTGCCATTGTGTCCGTCTCCCCCCGTCCCACCAGTCCCTGGTGGTTACTCACCCTGTTGCTGTTGGGTCAGGTCTTTTCGGGCAGTGTCCGGACCCCCAACTCCTTGCACCATCTCCGCACTGATGACTGTGGCCATCATTTCCTCCAGCTCATCCAGCTCTTCCTGTGGCGCAGGACTCCCACCTCCAGTGGCCGTTGCTGCCTTCAGGTTGGCAGCGAGTTTCTGCTTGGTTTGGCTTTTGACTTCATGCCAGCGCCTCTTGACCTCCTCCATTGACCTCCTCGACACTCCGACTGCATTCACGTTGTTCACGATGGACTGCCATATTTCCGTTTGTGTTGCCGATGACACAGTGGAGGTGACGTACAGTTGTTGGTAGTGTTCGGTCACCTCCGTGACGATGATCCGGTTTTCCTGCGGAGTGAACCCCGTCTTCCTCTTCTCTTTGCCCTTCTCCGGCCCCGGGGTTCCTGGCTGGTCGTCTGTGTGGCTTGCGGGGTTCGCGTTATCCTCTGCACTGGGTCCGGGTGCGTCCATGGTGCTACACAGTTGCATTTATTTGTCTTTTCTTTTCTCTGCTTTGATAGTGCATTCTCACGCATGGCGCGTGGGAATCGCTGGGCCTGTCGCTGGTTTTCGCTGATTTTTGTATCGCCATTCGGGTCATCGCAACATTTTTCGCGTTGGGGTTTCGCATTTTTTCGGTGTCGCGTTGATTTTAACGCAGGCATTTGTCGCGTTGTCGTGAGGCTAACGCATGGTGCCGCCGGGTTGTGAATGCTGCGTTAACACGGTGTTATTTTCCCGCGATGGACTGCGATGTGAGAAGTTGCGTTAAGCGATTTTGGCGATAGTTAACACGCGTTCTTGAGAATATCCCCCTGCATTAGGTAACGATACTGAAAACACCTCACTGAAATATTCCCGGCATATGGACTGTGTCTGTAATCAACCCTCACGTTCCTGCTGCGTCTCTAAAGAGGGAAAAAAGCAAGCTTTCACCAGGGAAATATTTCCCCATGGAATAGTTTTGTAAACTCGCGCATCACGTGTCTGTTCTTTGAAGCACTGTGTGTCAGAAGCTCCCAGGACAGAAGTTAAAATATAAATTGTAACAGCACGTTCTCTAATCACCGTTATCACAAACTCTCGGGCACAGAGGGCAGGAGGAGAGGGCGTCGGGGGTGGTGAGAAAGGATGGGGCGGGGGTGCTATGAAATGAATATGGACAAGGTCTGTTCATGTAATCAATGCTCACGTTCCTGCTACGTCTCCAAGGAGGAAAACAAGCTGTCCTTAGAAATGGCAAAGGCACCTTTAATCATTAAAAATGATCAAAGTGACCGATTTCTGTGCATGCGGGATCCCGGGACCATGTTAGTACGCCTCGTCAGGGGTAATTGTAAGCGCTATAAATGACATTTTCACGCCGCATTGTTTTTATCAAATGAATGCTACGGCATGAATCGATAAGTGTGAAGGGGGAAGAGACTAACTAAAAGTAAAAGTACCACCAGCGTCGTTGAGTAACAGAGGGCTTCAAAAGGCTGCAGGGGCTGGGTGCAGTGCTCTCTGTCTCGGTGATTAAAGCTCAAGTAGTAGCTTCAGCTCCAAAACATATCTGCATTCGGCAATCGGGCTGCACGACAAAGACAAGCATTTTCAATGCAATAGGCTCGCATTTGCTAAACTCTCGAAAATGCGAGACCTATTGCTTTGCAAATGGTTGTTTTCAAAAGTGCCCCATGCAGCGCTTTCACTTTAATGGCGGCCGTGCGCCTTTCCTTAGACATGGCTCGTATGAAGAAAGGGGCGTGGCCGCCATTACCTTGAAAGCGCCCGATGGGGCGTTTTTACAAACAAAAGTTAAAAAATAGCCTGACAAGCAGTGGCGGCTCGCATAGGGCGGGCTGCGGGGCGGTGGGGCGGGGAGGGGCAGGGTGGGGGGTAGTAAGCTCAGACATACGACGGAACGGAGAAAAGTTACTTTCCTCCGCTCCGTCGTATGTCCGAGTTTACTACCCGCCCACCCTACCCCTCCCCCGCCCGCCCCACATCCCTGCAGCACGCCCTATGCGAGCCGCCACTGCTTACAAGAGAGCGCATCCTGCCTGTTTGCAGGCAGATGAAAAATATTTAACAAAATAGTGCTCGGAGGCTGTAATTAAAACCTACCGAGCAACAACACACATAACAGGGGGTGTCGCCATTGGAGGTTACAAATGAAGACAAGGCGGTACTAAGAAGGGATTACCAAGTCTCTTAACGAATCAGAAGCTAGCATTTACCAAGGACAATGACACAAGCCAACGAAAAATATGGGCAGGGAGTGGGCGGAGCTTCACTTCCATACTCCGAATACAGCATACCTCGCAGAGTAGCGCATGTGCTGCCCAGGCTCAACCTAAAAATTACGGAGTTTGTATTTCATTCATCAACTGTACAAGATGATATCAGATGGACATATGCATTCACAGGTGTCTAAGCTTGCAGGCTCTTTTTGGTGTAAACATTCAGGTCACCTATAAAGTACAGCTCACTATTTTGCTTTTTCTGTTATGGTTCCATAAAATTTGTGGTCGTTACAACAATTTGTTCAGCTCGTTTGATATTATGCCAATGAAGTACGTAGCAAGATTCCTAAAAGTGATAGATTGCGCTTCAACACCCGTCAGGGGTAGCAAGCGCTCTATAAATGAAAACCGTTTTCCCTCTTCTATTCCTCCACTATCCTTCTCAATCCAAATAACTGACTAACATATCCACCACTCAAATTACTTTCATATTTCACTATACTAATTCACCCCTAATCCTTTTTATTGGTTCCGGAGTAGCGTGCTACTTGCCGAAAAAGCGCTTCGCCGCCTCGTCAGGGGTAGTAAGCGCTATACAAATGCAATTACAATAACGTCATGACACTTCAAAACCAAAAATGTATTTTCCCCAAAGGCTTAAACTGGCAAAACCCAGAGCTGTAAGCATGATGTGGGTCCTCCCATCCGCCTTTGGGAACACACGAGAAATGTAGATGTAGTCAAGGGTGTCCATTGCATAGGGGGAGCAACTTTCCAAACTGAGGAGAAAGAAAAGAGGTTCCAATAGTCACAGGGAACACCACCTTGATTTTGAGGCGACAGATCGCCAAGCTGCTGGAGAACTCAATAAGTGTCTCAAGAGGGTCTTGTATCGTTTTTCTCGGCCTCAGACAGCGCTGTGTGCAATTCGTCCAATTCCCCAGCAGTGAGGTGTGTACACAATCTCAGGCCTCAAATTTATGGACCATTGTTAGCAATTGCTTAATATGGGGACCCAAAACGGATTTCTAGGTCATTATTGAGGCCAGTTTTGCCAATATGAATAGGTCAACAAACTTCATCACTGCCCTACCTTGCTTGGGACCGGAGGCTAAGCCTACGACACACGCCTCAGGGGTCGTGTATGTCACACAACCTATCACCCATCTTAGCAGAGCCTGAATTTTGTGCAAGAACTGGATGATTACTGGGCAACTCCCCATCATATGAAAGAAATCAGCAGTCTCAGTGTGGCAGATTGGTAGCCATTCAATCCTAACCTTGCCTCTATCTTTAATCCGGTAGTACCCATAAAGAATTTCGATTAATGCTTTCAAATGGCATTCTCTCCAGGCTCTGCATATTTGCCCCACTTACTCGGACATGCTCTACCCTCAGAGCTGGATTTTTCCACAGTCCTACACCAACTCATGGCTCTTCTCCAGGTATCTAGGTCAGGGCAAATGTTACTGGCCGACAGTCTGATATGTCTCTGCATGCTACCATCAGACCAAAACTATCCAAAAAATGATTTAACATTACAGGAAATCACCCTCCTCCTTGATTCCCATCAATGACATAAGGTGGGTACCAAAGTTCCCATTATTTCAACTATTTCTTCATGAATCTCTGAACAGACGTTGCAAATTGCTGAAATTCCCATTATGTGTGTATGACCGTGCCCAGTTATCTCTGACAACTGACTGATGTGGGACAGGTATTAACCCCATTGAGTGGTCATATAATCTCTGTAATACCTTCAATTGGATAAGCCTAAAAGTATATTCAGTGGCCACACTGTGGATGCATTAGCACCTCATACAAAACCTCATTTTTTATTTGCTCTAGGGGGGATATTCTCAAGAACGTGCGGTAAACATCGCCAAAATAGGTTAACGCAAGTTTTCATATCGCCGTCTATCGCGGGAAAATAACTCTGTGTTAACGTCGTATTTTCAACACGGCGGTAACATGCGATAGTCTCCCGATAACGCGTCAAATGTCCGCGATAACATTACCGGGACGGCGATGAAAATCCAAACCCGAACGCGAAAAACGTTGCGATGGGCCCAACCGCGATAAGAGAATCAGCGAAAAGCAGCGCCAGGCCTGCAAATCACACACGTCAGGCAGGAAAAATCACTACAAAAACAGAAGAAAAAAAAACACAAACAAAGACCAAACTACAGCGAAGCACAATGGAGGCAGCCGGAGCAAGTACAGAGGATGGCCAGAACCACACAAGCCCCCCGGAGGAACAGCCTGGGACCTCGGGGACAGGGAAGGGCAAGGACAAGAAGAAGAGGAAGACGCGGTTCAGTCCGCAGGAAAACAGGATCCTGATCACGGAGGTGATAGAACACCATCAACAACTGTTCGTCACCTCCACTGTGTCATTGGCAACTAAAAATGCAACATGGCAGTCCATCCTGGACAAGGTGAATGCAGTCGGAGTGCTGAGGAGGACAATGGAAGAGCTCAAGAGGCGCTGGAATGATGTGAAGCGCAAAACCAAGCAGAAACTCACCAACAACCAGAAGGCAGCAATGCAAACTGGAGGTGGGAGTCTAGTGCCACAGGAGGAGCTGGATGAGATGGAGGAAATGGTGTCCACAGTCATCAGTGGGGAGACAGTGGCAGGAGTTGGGGGACCGGACACTGCTCAACATGACCTGACACAACAGCAACAGGGTGAGTAACCACCAGGGACTGGGGGACGGGGGAGATGGGCACAATGGCACACATACACAATCAAGCGGAGCACAGTGCACACCCACAATGACTCTGGATCATGTCCCTGATCCCCTTGGCACACTGCAGCACACATAGAAACAGCACGTAGGCCCCCGTCGACTATGTGTCCAGAGGAGGCCCGCCCACACATCACTTATCCCACAACCAACCTATGCACACGTGCTGAACCCAGCAAAGCTGCGGGTCCGTGAGCCACACTGACAATGCAAGTGACACTGCATGACGATTAGCATGGCTGCAGTCCGATCATCATGACATGGTGCACGCCACCACACTGAGGTGGCTGAGTGTGGACCACATCCGTAAAGGAGCAGGTCACACTCTGACACATCCACGTGCACAAACAACCCCTGACGTCAACAACACATCTGCGGACAAACCATGCCCCAGAGTCCCAACTCCCATCAAGACCCAAATTCACCAAAGTCTGCAACATCTCAGTACTGTATGGACACAGAAGTCAAAGGCACACCGCCTGAAAGGGACAAGGGGCAGCAAAATCAGAGCTGCAGGGGCGACTCTCCCAAAATGCAGCACACACACATGACATTCAGAGCACATCAGCATTGACAACAATATGGTACAAACTGCAACACGTTTACAACAGGACAGAGGACACAACAGGTGCCGCTTGTGTGTAGAAACTGGCCAATCACATTTGGCATAGCAGGGAAATGTGAGATGTCAATGTAAAAGTACAAACACATATCCGTGATGTTGACGAAATGTCCACTGTCCCGCATCAAATAGGCAGCTCCTCCTAAACAGTCACAATGTACATTGTCATGCAGTCTGCATGTGAACTTGTACAATGCGACAACATACATGTGAACACAATGAAATACTGCATCTCCCCTTCACATTGCAGGGGGAGTATCAACACCTCCTGCAGAGCAGCCCCAAGAACTCTTCACTGATGACGATGAGGACATCCCCGACATCGACACCGAAGCCCTCCAAACCCTCATTGACCGCTTCGGCACCCCACCTCCAGGAGCAGGGCAGCACAGCTGCATCGAGGAGACCCCACCCGCTGCACAGACCACACAGCAGGAAGCACCTACCACCCCGGCTGTCTCCCAGGACCCCCACGAACAACACATGGCCTTCCAACGCCATGTGTTAGAGGTCCAGGAGAAGATGGCTGATCAGGTGCGGGTGGCAGCCAAACTTGATGCCATACATGGGTATCTGATTCCCATCAGGGACCACTTACAGTCCCTAACGGACACCCACAGTCCGCTCCATGCTCTCCAACGATCCATGGCTGACATCGCTGGAGTCATGATACTGAGACAAGAACAACTGTCCAGTCTGAGTGGCTCCAGCGATGTCAGCCGGGAGTTGGGACAGATGCGGGGGCTCATGGAGAACATGGAGCGGATGACGGCGGAAAGAATGGCTGCCACGGCTGCACACCAGCGAGATGTGGCTGGGACCTTCCATGCCCTGCAGCACATCGTCATGGCATTGCTGCCTCAAGGCCTTGCGCAGATGAATGCTGCTGCTGCTTCTACATTCACATCTCCGCCCCCTGATGTGTCAGTGCCTCACAGTGCGGCAGGCAATCCACCTCCGGCCACCGATGTCTCAGTGGCACACAGTGCTGCCGACATTCCACCACCACCCACGTGTGAGGCACATGTGACATCAGAGGACGAAGATGCGGGTGAATCAACCTTACTGGTAAGGTGGAGGCAGTAGCATTCATTTCCGCCATATGGCCTGTTTCTGCTTGGTTCTGCCCTTTGCATCATCACCTTCCACTGTCCCCCGATACACTCTACGACACTCACCTTGGACCTCGACATGGACTGCCATTTTCTGTTTGGTTACCAATGACACAGCGATCAGACTGCAGACTGAACTCTTCCTCTTCCGATGTACTTGTCATTCCCTTAAGGACTCTGGCTGGCCCTCCACGGGCCAATAATGTGAAGTGGGGTTTGCATGGCCCTGTACTGCTCCAGCTGCAACACTCCACTGGATGTGAATTAAACATTCAGAATCGCACAGATGTTTCATGCCTTTGATCATTCAAGTATGAGAGTATGGATGAATGTAGGGTCAGTGATTCCCCCTTACGTCCATGTTGCTCATGTCGTGGGACTTGAGTCACAGGGTGCAACATTGCCGATTGCGGTCCGGGTGGCGTAGACACTACAACTGAGACACAAGCATCAGTTACTTCCTTGTCCAGCCCAGAACTGAAGCACGCCCAGAGCCCCGGGCTCATTGTTCCCACCCCTACGCTGGCCTGCCATACGCCAGGCCAGTCCACTCCGCTTACGCTCAGAGGGGTGGACGACAAAGCTACATGTCCCAGGGCTTCCCTGTAGTGATCTGCTGATCACTGGTCTAGTTGTCAGCATGCCACAGCCACTCCCTGAGGGCTGGTTAACACCCACACCACACCCATCCAGCACAGACGTCACAGGACATGTGACCCTGCAAATAAAAGGGGCCTAGCACATCACATTCCCCACTGCTGGAGATGACATGATGGAGTCCGCACCACGAGACTCAATCATAAAGGGTCCATGACTTGTGGCGCTCTGGGTTAGTAACACCCGCTGCACTGCGGCTGGCAGGGGCCTACCGCCATGTGACGATGACTTGCGTTGCACAGGGTCAGTGGCACCCGCTGCACTGTGGCTGGCAGGGGCCTACCACCACGTGACGATGACTTGCGTTACACAGGATTAGTGGCACCCGCTGCACTGCGGCTGGCAAGGGCTTACCGGCACGTGACGATGACTTGCGTTGCACAGGGCTAGTGGCACCTGAAGAGCTGAGCGGGTGTGCAGCCTGCGATGATGCGTAGGCCCCAATTGATCCGTTCTGCTAATCGTGGTTCGATTTGAATTGTGAGTCCTGCTGGACCATAGTGCACGCCGAAGGCAGCAGTCAGCACACACATGACTCCGTGGTGCGGTGCCGCAGGGTGTGCTGGGGGCCTGTGGCACGGAATCCAGCGATCGGCTGAGGAGGATGCACCGGCACGTGGTGGGCCCTCTTGGAGACACGCCGGTGGCGGCAGGTGAGCATTGAGGCCTGGGTGCGCAGGGGCGGCCAGTCATCGCTGGGCGGAGGACCGGTCTGGGGACCAGGGCTGGGGTGCAGCAGGCGCACAGGATCGCGCAGGCACCACCGGTCACGGCGGCGGACTCGTGGCTGGGTGGGGGGCCCCGCCCTTGCTGACACGACCCAGCATGCGATGACGTGATGTGCGCGGGTTGGTTTGGGACGTAACCACCTCGTCTCCAGTGTGAATGTGCCCGTTGAAGGTGGTCGGCCACGTGTGTGTAGGCCTATGGACAGGTTGTGGCGGAGACTGAGACACACGCAGTAGTCACTTTGGTGGTGGATTTGTGACGTGTGCATTCCCACAGTTGTGAGTTGGGGGATTGTGGAGTTGAGGTGTGTGGTGTGTTCAGTTGGTACTTGCCGATGGGCAGTGCATTTCCATGGGGGCCATCCTCAAAGCGCTGGTTGGTGGCGGACTTGCGGACATGTGGGAATCATGCACACTGCCTGAGGAGTTTGCGACGACATTGGTGGACAGGCCACAGTGGTCCACTTTTGTATGCACAGTGATGGCATGCGTGTGGTTGCTGTTGCGGTGATTGTGTGCAGTGTCAGCAGGGGGCACAAGTCGTACACGTGTGCTGTGAATTGCCCCCAACACGTGCGTGACGCCAGCTATGGCGTAGTTCCCTTGCGTGGTCTCAAGATGTTCCTGCGCAGTATGGGGGGAATGAGGGGCAGGGGTATCGAGCTGACACACACCGTGATGCTTTCAGGTATGATGAGTCCTGCATGATGTGACTGTAACAGCAGTTCGTGTGGTCGTTACCTTCCTCTTCATTCCTACGACGGTTACGGCCACACAAACTTCTGTTACGGTCTTCTCATGCATGGTTTATCATGCCTGTGAGCATTCCGGTTTGTCCAAGTGCAGTACACTGTACCAGATTAGGCATGTGACTATATGGAAGTTTGACCATTGTCACCATTTCTCCCACAGGTTTCTGAAGACACGTTGCCCTTTTGAAGTTCCCCGTTGGGAATGGAACGCGTTGGCTGAGCTTTTCGTTTTGTTTGTTTGTGTATTTGTAATAAAGTTCTGTTTTTACACTACTGTTGACTACTGGACTTCATGACCTGGCGCACCCACATTTCGGTTACTATGATCTTGGGTCTGGGGCACAGAGGCGTCTAGCACGGCTGGCGTTGGGGTTGGTTGCGCAGGTACACCACGAATTAGAACTATCGTGTGGTGCGGATACAGGGGCCCGCTGTTGCTTTTGTGGACATGCATCCATGACATGTGTGAGGGAGTTTGATGGGGCTGGCTGTGAGACTCCTCCGACTCCGGCAGTTGTTGGTTGGAAGGTACCAGGGGCCAACAGGTGCAGCACAGCCAGCAGCTTTGTCTGCGGGGGGATGTAGGTTGTCCGCTGTGTTGGTGCTGTCAGCCTGTGGGCAATGTGGGTCAGGATGTGGAGGATGGTTGTCCTTTTGAGCCTGTGTTGGCCAATGGCTTCCTCTGGCGTTGAGTCTCTGGGGCTGGTGCGTTTTAGGGTCGTCCGCTGTCCTGCACTGCCTAGGTGGTAATCTGGGGGAGGGTGGTCCGGGGGGGGGGCCTGGGAGTGGTGGCAGTGGGTGTTGTGACCCTCTTGGGTCTCCGAGCTGCACGATCAGTAGCTCCATGACATGTGTTGGTCTTCAGATGTGGCTCTGGGCTGGGCTCCCTTTCATACTGCAGGTAGTCGTCCTGCTTAACAACAGCAAACGGCAGGTGTTAAATCCCTGCAGCTAACGCGCCTTATCGCCTGTTCTTGGTTCGCATCGCAGATCTGACTGGTCGTTGAGAATCTCGCGAAGTGGTGTTTTCGTGTGTTTTTGCACGGGAACGCCTACTCTGCATATCATTAGCATTAGTTGTCGCACTCATCCGTGGCGATGTTTTTTGCGGTTGCTATCGTGGGAAAACTGGCGATGTCGGCAGTTTGCACCAGCTTGTGAATGGGGCGATGAATCTATCGCCACTTTTGCGGCGCTGAAGTGCCGATAAATCGGCGATGACTCCTTGAGAATATGCCCCGAAGTCTTTTGTCCATTTCTATCTAGGGGCTTGTTGCTTATCCGGAAAATTATCAAGGATGTGTTTTCTCAAAACAGAAAAAGCAATACTAAAAAATGCCAGAATGCAGTGGTTAAATACACAGCCCGGACTGGAGGAAGTGGTCGTTTGTGAAATATTAGCGCGCGACAGCCGGGCCTGGCGTCTCCTGCTCACGCCTGTGCCTTGCACTTGTCTGGCCTTTCCCGCTCGCTGACTCCATTGTCTAGGCTGCCCATGAAACCCACTGCCTTGCCTGTTTGTAGTTAGTCAGATGCTGCAACGAGGTTTCCGTTTCCTTTTTAGGGGTTTTACAGACTTTCTTTTTAGTTCTGCGAATTGCACAGCCAGTTCAGCCTTTGAACAGTGGGGTAGAGGCTGCTAGTCCTAAAACAATCATGGGAGCTGATTTACCGCCTGCTCACAGGAGTTCCTCATAACGCCTTGCACATGACGGCTGTTCACACATGGGATGCCATGGGTGTGTTGACCTTTTTATGTTTTGCTGTCCCCGATGTTGACTGCTTCCTCGAGTCTCCTTACTCCTGATGTCGGCTGCTGGCTACCACAGCTTGTGGTTTGACGTCTATTGAGAGCTGCTCTTGGGTGTGTGCTCTTGTGTTCCCTGTGCATCTATCCTGTCAGGCATTTGTAGTTCAGACCTATAGAGTGCAATGCATTTCGCTGAACTATTTCAAACTGTAACCTATAGGATCAAGGTGATCTATTCAAGGACACCTCCATAGTCCGTCTACAACCTCCATTTTCACCAACCCACCAGTACACTTGTAGGGTCGGACTGGGGCTGAGATAGGCGCAGACTTCAAAATAAGTGGCCCATTTAGCTAATCAGATAGCTAAAAAAGTGTGCCACATTCGCACAGTGGGGCAGTTTTGGCCAACATCGTCAGAACCAATAACCTCAACATCGTATCCTACGCCGACAACACTCAACTCTTCCCCTCACTCACAGCAGACCCCCGCTACCACAAGTACCAACTTTCACAACTGCATGACATATATCGCCGACTTCATGAAGACCAACTGTCTGAAGCTCATCACTGACAAGACGGAAGTGCTGATCTTTGGGAACAACGCCTTCCCATGAAACGACACCTGGTGACCTGCTGAACTCGGACCTTCTCCCACACCGACAGACCACACCCGCAACCTTGGCATCATCCTGAACAGCAAACTCACTGTGAAATAACAGATCAACGCAGTCTCCACTGCCTGCTTCCACACTCTCCGAAGGATCTTCAAATGGCTCCCCATCAGCACAAGGAAAAACTGTCATTCAAGCCCTATTCACCAGCTGGCTGGACTACGGCAACGCACTGTACACAGGAACCACCACCCAACTCATGAAGAGACTCGAGGCGATAAAGTACTCAGCAGCCAAACTCATTCTCAACCTGCCCAAACAGACTCACATCACCCCCCACCTCAGGAACCTCCACTGACTCCCCATCCAGAAAAGATGTCAATTCAAGATGAAGACACACACCTACAAAGCACTCCATGACCTGGACCAGCATACATCAACCACCACCTGAACTTCCACCAACCCTCCAGAGACCTTCACTCCGCCTCCCTCACACAGACACCTCGCCTCCTCCGAAGCTTCTGTGGAGGCCCTTCCTTCTACCTCACCACCAAGACCTGCAACAGCAGTCCCCTCCACCTCCGGTCAGCACCCACTCTAGCGTAATTCAGGAAGAGACTCAAGACCTGGCTTTTGGACTGAACCCAGCAACCTAGCGCCTGGATACTCTTGCAGGTGATTAGCCGCACTCTACAAATATGGATTAATTAATTGATTGAATTTGTAAACAAATTCTGCAGAGATGTTTTGCAAATTATGTGAGAGTGCATGCATTTGGCGCTGGGTGGAGACAATGTTCGTAGTGATTTCAGGGAAATCAACAGTAAAAACAGGCCCGCAAACCATAAAACAGGCCTATAAACAGCAAAAAACTGCCCACCCTCTTACCTGTCAGACCAGCCCTTCTGACACTGCCAGATTGCCTTGTAGAGCAGTCCTCTACCAACACAGGGTGCACCAAGAGGCCAGGTTATATATGAACCAACAACAGATAGTGCTCCTTCAACATTAGTTCTAAATCAACAAAATTATGACTTTTTTCGGCAGAAATATCTGAGCCAAACATTGTTATTTTCCTAATACCATTAAAGTGTGTAGCTCGGGTCAAATCAATGTTGAATTATCTTAGTTTATTAGAAAAATAGTAACATTAATACATCTTGTATCTAGCAAAAGAATGACTACCCGTAAGACAGCTTTTTAGGGTCGAGACTGCGGCATGCGTTAGCGCATGCTTCCCACATTTCGAGAAGCTCTTGTTTACAGAAAACGGCTTGGAGCCTGACCATTGCTTACCATTTGTTGGCTTGCATGGCACTTTTCTTTCCACCTTCGTAATTCGTCAAGGCAGGCCTAACATCATTTCCGTTCCTCTCTGTGAAGCAGGGAGCAAGCACTGATTGATTCAACTTAATCAGTGCCCGTCCAGTGCTCCCGACAAGATTGAGGTACTATTTTGTTCTTTTTAACTTTTAGTGCCCTGCAAACAGAGGGGTGTGACTGACAAAAACATGCCCAGCTGGGCAAACAAAATTGCAAAGATTTATTTTCTATAGTTAACTTTTGTTTAGTTTGCCAAATCTTCTTTTCTCCCTTTGCACTCATGTCTTGTTTTGGTTTTGATCGTGGGCGCTGTTCTCAAAAGATGAGGATTATTTTATTGCAAAGCGACATTGTTTCTTTCTTATGTGTAATTTCTGAAATGATGACTTAACACATAATCGTGCAGTACGCCCCAATCCACCCCACTCTAATCCGCCCCACTCCAACCTGTGCCGATCCACCTCTCCCCACAACAATCTGCTCTACTCAATCCTATCCACCCCACTCCAGACCAGCCAATCCACCCCACTCCAATCTAAACCACTCATCCCAATACACTCCAATCCACCACACTCAAATCCTCCCAACCCACACACTCCAATCTGCCCCACTCTAATCCAAACAATCTGCCATGCTCCAAAACAATCTGCCCCACTCCAATCCAAAACAATCTTCCCCACTCCAATCCAAAGCAATCTGCCCACTCCAATCTAAAACAATCTGCCACACTCACAATCTGCCTCACTCTAATCCAAAACAATCTTCCCCACTCAATCCAAAACAATCTGCCGAACTCCAATTCAAAACAATCCGCCCCAATCCAATCCACAACAATCTGCCCCACTCCAATCTACCCCACTCCAATCCAAAGGAGTCTGCCCCACTCTAATCTGCCCCACTCCAATCTGCCCTACTCCAATTTGCCCCACTCCAATCCAAAACAATCTGACCCACTCTAATCCGCCCCACTCCAACCCAATCCACCTCACCCCAATCCACACACTCCATCCCAATTCACCCTACTCTACTCCAATACACCCCACTCAAATCCACCCAGCACCAACTCCAATCCAATCCACCCCAAACCAGTCCAATCCAATTTACCCCACTTCAATCTAATCCACCTCACCTCAATCCAATCCACCACACTCCCTCCCAAATCCACCCCACTCCAATCAAAAACCACCTGCCCCACTCCAATTCAAAGCAATCTGCCCCACTCCAATCTAAAACAATCTGCCCCACTCCAACCCAAAACAATCTGCCCCACTCCAATCTAAAACAATCTGCCCCACTCCAATCCAAAACAATCTGCCTGCTCCAATCTCCCGCACTCCAATCCAAAGCAGTGTGCCCCACTCCAAGCAGCCCCACTTTAATCCAAAACAATCTGACCCACTCCAATCTGACCCACTCCAATCCAAAACAATCTGCTGCACACCAATCTGCCTCACTCCAATCTGCCCCACTCTAATCCAAAACTATCCACACAACTCCTATTTGCCACACTCCACTCCAATCCATCCCACTCCAATCCAGTCCACCTCACTACAATCCAGTCCATCTCACCCCAATCAAGTCGACCTCACCTCAATCCAATCCAATCCACCTCACCCCAATCCAATCCATGCCACTCCATCCACCCCACCCCACTTCAATCCAATCCACCTCACAACAATCCAATCCTTCCCAATCCAGCCAGGACCACTCTACCACACTCTAATCTGTCCTACCCCACCCCACCCACTCCAATTCTTCCTACCCCACCCCACCCCACTGCAAATCTTCCTATCCCACTCCAATCCACCCCAATCCAACCCACCCTAATCCCATCCACCTCAATCCAATCCAGTCTACCCCACTGCAATCCAATCTACTTCACTCCAATCCACCCCACGCCAATCCAATTCACCCCATTCCATTCCATTCCACTCCACTCCATTCCACCCACTCCATTCCACCCCACTCCAGTCCACCCCACTCCAGTCCACCCCACTCCAGTCCAGTCCAATCCACCTCACCCCAATCCACACACTCCATCCCCACACCAATCCACACCACTCCAATCCAAAACAATCTGCCCCACTCCAATTCAAAGATATCTGCCCCACTCCAATCCAAAACAATCTGGTCCACTCCTATCCAAAACAATTTGCCCCTCTTCAAACAAAACAATCTGCCCCACTCCAATCCAAAACAATCTGTTCCACTCCAATCCAAAGCAATCTGCCGGCTCCAATCTGCCGCACTCTAATCCAAAACAGTGTGCCCAATCCAAACAGCCCCACCCTAATCCAAAACAATCTGCCCCACTCCAATCTGCCCCACTCCAATCTGTCCCACTCCAATTCAAAACAATCTGCTGCACACCAATCTGCCCCACTCTAATCCAAAACTATCTACCCCACTCCTATTCACTCCACTCCACTCCACCCTACTCCAATCCAGTCCACCTCGCTCCAATCCAGTCCACCTAACCCCAATCCGGTCCACCTCACCCCAATCCACGCCACGCCACTCCTATTCACCGCACTCCAATCCACCCAACTCCAATCAAGTCCACCTCACTCCAATCCTGTCCACCTCTCCCCAATCCAGCTAACCTCACCCCAATCCAGTCCACCTCACAACAATCCAATCCACTCCACACCAATCCAATCCTTCCCAATCCAGCCAGATCCAATCTACCGCACTCCAATGCACCCTACCCCACCACACCCCACTCCAATCCACCCCACCGTAGTCCAATCCCCCTCAATCCAACCCGCCCTAATCCAAACCACCTCAATCCAATCCAGTCCACCCCACTGCAATCCAATCTACTCCACTCCAATCCACCCCACGCCAATACATTCCACCCCACTCCATTCCACCCACTCTATTCCACCCAACTCAAGTCCACCCCACTCCAATCCAATCCAATCCATCTCACCCCAATCCACATACTCCATCCCCACACCAATCCATGCCACTCCAATCCAATCCACCCCACACCAATCCCCCCAATCCAATCTACCCCACTCCAATCCACCCCACTTCAATCCAATCAAATCCACCTCAATCCAATCCACCCCACTCCCTCCCCAACCCACCCCATTCCAATCCACCCCACTTCAAAGCAATCTGTCCCACTCCCATCCAAAGAAATCTGCCTCACTCCAATCCAAAGAAATCTCCCCCACTCCAATCCAAAACATTCTGTCCCACTCCAATATGCCCCACTCCAATCCAAAACAATGTGCCCCACTCCAGTCCACCCTACTTCAATCCAGTCCAATCCACCCCACTCCAATTCACCCCCTCCACTTCACTCTAATTCGAATGAATGACTTTTTCATGCATACATTCACAACGCATGGCTTTACAACACGGTCGTTACAACGACCGCATTGTTACCACGCGTGCCATTACATCGCAAGTCACTAAGGGAGGGCACTGAAAAGGAAACAGGGGCTCGATTTCATGACTGCATGGCTGCTATCTCCGGATGGATGTCTGCAAACTGCTTAAAACTTAACTCTAATAAAACTGAGGTCATAAAATTTGGGAAGAACCCGCTAGTGTGGACCCCAGATTGGTGGCCGGCTGACCTGGGCTCATGCCCCATACCTACTGAGAAAGCTAGGAATCTGGGAGTGTTAATGGGCAATAAGCTGGCACTAGGTGACCAAATAAGTTCAGTTACCTCGGCCTGTTTTTATGTATTAAAGATCATAAAAAGATTAAGTTCTTCCTCAACGATAATGGCCTCAAAACAATAATCTCGGCACTCATCATGTCTCGGCTGGATTATTGCAACGGACTCTATCTGAATGCTCAAAAACAATATATTAATAAGCTTCAGATAGTTCAGAATGCGGCAGCCAGACTGCTGTCGGGGACTTCAAAGTTTGCTTCTGTAAAGGAAGAGATCAAACAGTTGCACTGGCTCCCTGTCAGACACAGAATACGCTTCAAAGCGCTGTGCACCGTTTTTAAAGCCCTCAATGGCAAAGGCCCGGATTACTTGCAACGTAAAATACAGTGGTACATTCCAAGGAGAGTGTTACGATCGACAGGGGCGAAGAAAGTCACAATTAGCGGTTTTAAAAGCGGGCTGGGGAGGCAGAAGCTTTATTAACAGCGCGTCCAAAGCCTGGAATGAGCTTCCTTTCCAACTGAGGAACGCTACAGATCTCCTCTCTTTCAGGAAGGGGCTCAAGACCTGGCTTTTTAATCAATGAACCTTCTGGCCTCTTCTCTAGCAGGCAGTGCATAGCGCCAGGACACCCTAGGGTAGCAGCGCGCTCTACAAATTTAATTAACATAACATAACATAACAAGCTGTCTGGGGCGCGCAGGATTTAGGAATAGTATTAATTACTAGTCCTACTCCAGTTTGTGCAACAGCAGGGAAGGTGTTGGATTTAAAATCCAACACATTCCCTGATGCTGCACGCCCCCTACAGCAAGTCGTTGATATGACTTGCGATGTAATGGCATGCGTGGTAACAACGCGGTCGTTGTAACGACCGCGTTGTAAAGCCATGCGTTGTGGAAACAGCGTTCTAAACTCTGTTTCCCCTCTAATTCACCCCACTCCAAGCCACCATACTCTAATCCAATCTACCCCACGCCAGTCCAATCCACTCCACCCCAAACCAGTCTAACCCTCCCCCTCCAACCCACTCAATCCACCTCACCCCATTTCAATTTTCCCCACCCCACTCCAATCCAATCCACCCCATCCAGTCCACCCTCTCCAATCCACCCCACTCCACTCAATCCAATCCACTCTATCCCAATCCAATCCACCCCAATTTACTCCAATCCAATTCACCCGCTACCTCAAACCGCCCCAACCCACTCCACCCTATTCCACCCGACTCCACTCTATGCCACTTCACTCTGACACTGAATCACTGAACTCCACTCCATTCCCCTCTACTCAACTCTACGAGAATCTACTCCAACAAATCCAGGCTACAACACTCTACTGCCCCCACTCCACTCTAGGATACTCCAGGCCGCTACCTTTTAGCCATGCTAAACAGCAGCCACTGGTGTTCAACATGACAAAACCACATTGCCAAAGCCAATAGCTCTTCTATAGGTGAGACCTATTGGCTTTGCCAATGCTTGTTATACATTTGACATGTACATTTTTTGGGCAATAACGTAAACAAAAGACAAAAAAAACAACAAACAAGAGGCCCTGAGACTGTATCTCTAGTTCATCAGAGAAATGCAATAGGCCATTTACAAAAAATCTGCTTCTTCAGATGATACAGTCGACTTTTCGGTCACGTTGAGCCAATTATCAGGACCATCATCAGGACAGAGTGCGAGTCAGAAACACCTTCTGTTACTTTTGTTGCAGCATTGGATAGTTGAAGGAATGAAAAGACAAATGTCTTCAAATCCTACTCAGCAGTGTGGAACGTATCATAAGCCAAACATTTGTAGGAAGTGTCTCATCATTATAAACAGGTCTTGCAAGTAATTCAATTTGCCAATTGCACTACCCATTTGATGCCAAGTCTGCCCTGCACCTAAATCATACCATGAAAGAGAAGCATTTGTTTTTTCATCAAATTCCTTTCGGGATACAAAGTCCGGTACGATCAAAGCAGCATTATGCTGGCATTGTCAGGTCTGCACTGCCCGTAGACTTTAACTGCAGTACCTGTGTGATCTAACACATCATGGGTTTAAGTACTGACTTCTGGGCAAGGCTGATTCGCATCTAAGGATTGTCATTGTTCTTTTAACGTTTACTCTTTCCCTCTATGTCTACGTCCCTGGCTGTCATTGAGGAAGCGACTCAGTGAGAGAACAGCTTCAGGGCCCACAAACTTATGGGCCCCTCAGCCCTCTTTCACCATCTGCTTAGCCCTGCCAGCCACGGGGTTCTGAATCTCTGCAGCCCTGCCAAGTACCACACATCAGGGGTGAGACTAATACATTTTAGTGTGGTGGTCCGCACCACCGCACTTAAATGTATTAATCACGCATTATTAGCACCTTGACACCAACTATGCGCTATGAGCCAGAGGAGCTGCATAAACAACAGCACACAGAGAGCTGTGCACACCGCTGCAGAGACTAGTCTACTGACCGCAGTGCTCTCTGTGTTTGAAGAGTTTATTAATTTGACAGATTCAACATAATTATTTAAGAGACGTTTTTCGCATTAATGCTTTGCTTAACAAAGAAGGAAATAACATGGGATAGAGTAGAAGGGGGAGGTAAACAGTGATAATAACATTTTCAAGAGATTAACATCTGTTTTTGATTCTTTCGTCAATAGTGCGCATTTGAACCCAATATGCTAAGTTGAAAGAAAGATGGCGAATGGGACGAAATGCAAGCTGAGTCTGCGCACTGAAGTTCGAAGTGACCTGGTGGCCGGATCATGGGCCTGCTGCCAATAAGCGAGGACAGTTCTCTGAGAACATTATTCAACTGGAAGAAATATATAAAATTGTATCTATTTGCTTTGTGAGATGCATGGGAAAGGGAAATGACACACAAAATTGAATAAATTAAGTGGGAAGGGTTTATTAAACAAAGAATTAGTTAAGAACTTTGGGACGACCCCATGAGGTGATGACAACTCCCCTTCCCCGGCCCAATCATAGTTTAGGATTCACAGACATCTGCAACCTTTGAGGGTTGGACATGCAAAATTAAAGGGTATAATTTGAGTGTCTTAAGAAAAGAAGAGTAGATTCGTGATAGAGAGATTCGAGAGAGAGGATGAAGATTCGAGATTCGAGAGAGATTCCTGAGAGACTCCTGATAGACTGCTGCTAGAGATCCGTTAGATGAGCTGCTGATGGAGAGCTGCTAGAGAGAGAGAGAGAGAAAGTTGCTGGAGAAGAACAGACTAAGGGGCACATGCATCAAGGTAGGCTTTTGCGATTCCTTAATTGCGATTATTAAGGAATCGCAATTAAGGAATCGCAAAAGCCTATGCATGTAGGAATCGCTATAAAAATAGCGATTCCTAAACATTCCTTAATTGCGACTCGCTAATTGCGAGTCGCAATTAAGGAATACCTCCCCATTAATTCCTATGGGCCTAGAGGCCCATAGGAATGAATGGGAAGACATTCTCAATTAGCGATTCGCAATTAGAGAATCGCAAATTGAGAATGCAATTTCAAGGGTGCCAGGGTGTCAAAATGACACCCTGTTGCACCCCTGAAATTGTGATGTGCACCCATGTTGCGCACACACATGCCCCAAGGGCATGTGTGTGTGTAACCTAAAACTTAAAAAAATGCATTTTAGAGCATTTTTCGAAGGTTTTGCAAATTACAGACAAGTTTGATTTGTCTGTAATTTGCGGTCCCAAATAGCGAAATCGCTATTTGAAAGTGCTTCTAGCATTGCATTTAAGGAATCGCAAATTGCAATGACCTCCACCAATCCTTTTGGCCAGGGGTTGGGTTTCCCATTCCACCTATTGGTAACTATCATTTTATTCTGAAATTTGCATATCTTTTATAAAGTATGAATTTTTGTGTCTTTTGTCTCTTCATCTATCGCTCCTAAAATATTGAAGTTGATGAAAGCATCTGTGTTTTGAATGAAATTGATAAATTAATTTTACTCCCATGAAAGTTGATGGAGTTTGCACTGTGAATCTATGTAAATGAGCGTTCAATCTGAGTGAATTATTAGATAAAATAATTGAATCTCACTTGGAGTCTGTGATTATTTTATTAAGAAAGGTTACAAATTGTTTTTTGTTAATGATCGCCATCAACTTCTCGACTAATGGTCCATCGACCAAAGGAAGAGTGTTATCTGTGAAAATGAGTTAGGGTAGACTAATTCAGATCGAAGAAAATAAAACTTGACCATCCAGCGAAACTGTCACAGAAATTGTATTGTTGTTGTTGTGTGCATATGGGCCCAGTGTAAGTGATTAAGTTTTATCCTGGCCTTTCGCTGGATCAGTTTTTCTGGTAGCAGAGGGATGGTTATCATCGATTAGTTTGGTGATTATTGATTATTGATTATTGACTATTGTTATGACGAATTGACTATATGTTTAACACAAAGAGTTAGTGTCGCGTTTTATGTTGTCTAGAAGCACAGGTACAGAGATACCTGGGAATCCCGGGAACGGAATTTAGAAGAGTGTGATAAATGGAAGTCACACTGCAAAAGGTTACTCGTCTGTTGTCGTGATACTGAGAAGCTACGGAGGGCTGGCAGTATTACACTAGGGACTATATTGTATAAAAGTAGAGTGTGAGTGTCAGCAGAGGGCCCGCCTGTGAAACTTTGGCCTTACCCTAAGGAGGAGTATCCCTAGAAGAGTAACAGGTCCTCCCCGAGCTTGAGTGAAGAGTAAACAGTGGTTTTTACTCGCAGTGACAGGAAGGAATTTTTTCTTTTGTAGCGCGTGGAGAAACTATCTTGGATTAGTGGAGCAGACAGAGTAGCGCTGTTTTTACGTTGTTATTAACAAAATTTTATAACAAAAAGAAGAAAACAGACATCGTTGTATTATCTTGTGAAGGGAGGGTCAGTAGCAGGAGCTGTACTGACGTCATAGAGAGCCGCGCTGGTATTGGTTGAAGCAGCGGGCGTGAGAAAACTGCAAATTGTAAAGGGACGATCAGTAGCAGGAGCAATATTGACGACACAAGAACCGCGCTGGCATTGGTCAGACCAGAGGGTGTGTTGCAGGGTCTGATTGGACAGTAGACTGATAGAGTGTTGGTATTGGATGAGAAACGTAGTAAACACCGATTGATTGTTGGTTTGAGTCGCGCAGGCATTGGACGAGTGTCGAATAATAGGTTTAGCAAAATACGGAAGAGTTTTCAATTTTAACAAGTAAATACAATAGAAAATGAAGTTGATTAATAAGATTAATAATTTCTTTAAAAAGGATAAGCGTGTAATAACTAGAGAGGGAATTCTTATGCCACCTCCTAATACGCCGTGCACAACAGTATACCTGGCTACTCCTTGATTTAACTGCTTCCCAGTTGAAGCAAAAGATCACTGGAAACAATCCAACTAGATCTGGTTATTTATTTAACCTTTTAACATCTCATTTTATAAATCTTTTTCTTTTTTTCAGATAGTCTGGTATGAGACATACACTTGTTCATTCAAAAAAGTGAATATACAATACAAATACAAACAACATGTATATACATTTAACATTCCTACATGTGAAACAAAACAGTTTTCTATACACCAATCTAAATTCACGAAGAGGGCAAACCCTTCAAATTACATTCCTTTCATCATAGAAGGAGGATGCCCGATATTAGGAACATTACTGATAACAGCCGGGATTAAAATGACTTTATGGTTCCCCCTGACTGTGAATAGCCACCATATGGCTCTTCCTCAATGTAATTCCAAAATGCCATCATATATGATGATGGAAAGTGGATATCATACGTGTGTATGGCTGGAAAATTGGGTGGAATATACGAAAGATGATGGTGTTTTAGCTTTTCCAGAATATGGTACATTTAATGCAAGGGTTCTTCAAAATTTGAGAAATAGGATGAATTAATTGGAACCAAGTCCTAGGTTAACGCAGTATGAGGCTTTGGAAGAATGGGAAGTTGAGGCGTTTGAGCGCGAGAAATATAGAGGAGGTATGAGAACCAATAGAGGATTTTTGCCTAGATACCCATTTGACACTCGAGGAGAGCAGATGAAAAGATGGAGAAGGGCTGTAGTAACCGAAGGTTTATATCCCGTATTAGTGGCTGAAAATCAAGAGGGGAATAAATGCAAGGAAAAAACGAAACACATGAATACGACAGGAATAGGGAGTAATGAATCTGATGATGAGTTATTAGAAGACATTTTGATAAAGAGACCTCCGCCTTATCAGGAAAGTACTAGAGATTCCACTCCAAGTGCTCCCATAATGGGAATTCCATTAGTTCCACAAGTCTTATATGATCCAACAATTATTCAAGCATCGCACGAAAAGGAAAGGGATGCATTAAACAAAACCAAAGAGGAGATAATCCAGAAGATAAATCAGTTAGGATTAAATGCGGAAGCATTGACAGTACCAGTAACAATTGGTCCTGTGACTCCATTGTATGGAGATAAACAGGGTACACCAAAATCACATATTGTAGCATCTACACAGAGTAAGGCTAGAAAGGAGATAGTTATGATAGATGATCAAGTTAGCGAGTGTGAGTCGAATATTTCATTAATGGATCTTCCAAATATCGAGGTTATGACAGAAACCCCAAAAAGAATCTCACCCATAATTGTGAAACGGAAGATACCAACTGTCACTCCAGTGGCAGGAGGTTCAACTGGATTTTCTACTGAAGATCTAGAGGAATGGGCAAAAGGATTAGAAAAGAAGAAATCGAAGACTTTAGATGTAAGTAAGTTAAGAGTGGATTTGGAAGTAATGATTATTGGTACAATAAGTCTTGATAGACTAGGTTCTTATGAAGATGAAGAGTTGTTATTTTTATGTAAGAGTATAACATGGAGCGCAAAGAGTTTACATGAAAAGATTGCGGAAGTGGCTTCAGAATTTGGAATAGATATAGAAAAATCAAAAGTATTGCAAAAACATTATAGAGCTGAATTTACTGAAAAGGATTTAGAAAGTTTGAATGCGTCAGGAAGGAGACTACAAATAAAGGAATTGATACACCTGTTGAAGAAATGGGGAGATGTAGATCGTTGGAGGAGTAGGTGGACGAAGAAAAGAGAGGAGGCAATTGTTAAAGAGTTATCCGCATTTCCGATGCGAGAGGTGGAACAAGTTGAAAAGATATGTCCAATGAGAGAAGTTCCAGGTGGTGGATACGTACATGTTCCATGGAGTAGACAGGATATTTTGTCTTTTACAAATGATTTTCCAAGGTTGAGAGAGAAACCTATTGAATGGTACAAGCAGGTAGAGAGATTTGTTAAAGTATCAAAGGTTTTGTTAAAAGATTTGGATGGTTTATTTGATATAGGGGTACCAACAGATTTGTGGACGAAATGTAAAATTACAATTGATTGGCCCACTGAGGAATATCCTAGGGATGCGAGAACAGGAGCACCTTCAGAAGAAGTAATGAAAAAGGACAATTAGGTGATTACGTTTCTGAAAGGGAAAATTCCCCCTAAGGAAACAGATTGGGTTAAAATAGACAGAACAACTCAAGAACCGAAAGAGACAGTGCATGCCTATTATGAAAGGTTACTACAGGTATTTAAACAGTACAGTGGATTTGAGAATATTGGTGATAAAGATATGGGACATTTTGTATACAGATTTGTCTATGGATTAAGATCGAAGATTAGTCAGAGGATTCAACAGCATATGCTTTGTTGGCAAAGCAAGCCGATCGATGACATTCTGAAGTATGCAAAATACTGCAGTGATGACATTGATGCAAAGCAAAAAAAAGTTAAAGGAGAAAATTATGTGGGCACAAGTGAAGATAGCAGAACGCCAAGAAGCAAATTCAAATTCCCAAAATGATAATCAGATGAACGTACAGAATCAGAGTGGTCAAAATGTGAATGACAATAGAGGAAAAGGAAGAATTAGTAGAGAGGAAGCGAGAAAGAAATATCCTTGTCATGGGTGTGGAAAGCTTGGACATTGGAAGAATGAGTGTAGAAACCTTCAACAGAATAATGGGGAAAATCAAATTTTAAATCAACAGATGCAGAATGGGGTGGTTCTGAACCAACAGCAACAACAGCAGATAGTTACTCCTCAGTTACAGGTGCCTCAAGCCCCTTTACCCAACAATGTGAACGCTCAAGTGCAGAGATACAGTGTGAACGCCGGATTCCGAGGAGAAAGTGGTAAGAATACACAGACTGTTCAACAATTTTGGTTGGGGAGTGAAACGGATGGATTGGGAATGGCGCAATGACGGTGCCTGAGGGGGGAGGAGGAGTGCGTGCTTGGCGCATCCTTGGCGGTAGATCAGTCAGGTCCATTTATTGATGGGAAAGTCGAGGGAAATGACATCACTTTTCTAGTGGACACTGGTGCTACCCGTTCTACTGTGAGAACAGCAGAAATCCCAAACCTACCCCTCTCGGGAGAAACTATCCAAGTTGTAGGAGTTTCAAATAAGCAGATCAGGACCCCGATCACAAAACCAATAGAAGTAAATATTGGAAGTTTCAGAGATATGCATCGATTTGTGGTATGTGACTCAAGTCCGGTCAACCTATTAGGTAGGGACTTATTGTGTAAAATAAACTGTACTATCTTCTGTACGCCTGATGGTGTAGCCTTTCAAACACCGGATGAGGATGTAGCATTTAAAATGATGCTAGCTAAACAGGGAACAGAAGTGGATGAGATGTTTTCACTTCTTACTGGGAAAAGCTTGCCTGATGAGGTAAAAGATACAGTGCAGACTGATGTGTGGGATTTTACAGGAAAAGAAATTGGTCTGATGGCTGAGGTAGACCCTGTCAAGGTTATAGTGAAGGAAGGTGCAATATACCCAAACACCCCACAATACAAAATGAGTCCAGAAGTGAAAGCAGGGGTAGCACAAGTAATTGATCAAATGATTGAACAAGGAATCTTAAAAGAAATACTAGGCAGTCCTTGTAATTCGCCAATCATGGGACTTAAGAAGCCAAGTGGAAAATATAGAATAGTACAAGATTTGAGGAAAATCAATAAAATAGTGGTACCTTGTTGTCCTGTAGTACCGAACCCAGCAGTGATTCTTTATCAGATACCATGGGATGCTCAGTGGTACACTGTGATTGATCTGTGCCATGCAATCTTCTCGATTCCGTTGCACCCAGATAGTCAATACCTTTTTGCTTTCCAGTTCGAGGACCGTGTTTTGGCATGGTGCCGAGTTCCTCAAGGGTACACAGAAAGTCCATCGATATTCAATCAGATTTTGAAAAAATGGTTAGAAACATTGGTAATGCCAAGAAAGTCAGTTTTGGTTCAGTACATTGATGACCTACTGGTGGCATCAAAGACAAGAGAAGATTCTGTCACTGACACAATAGCTTTACTGAACCATTTGGCAAAAGGAGGACATAAGGTGTCCCCAGACAAATTGCAATTTTGTAAACAAGAAGTTCTATATCTTGGACATAGGATAGAAAAAGGAGTCAGAAAAGTGACACCAGAAAGAATAAAAGTGATTCGACAAATGAATATGCCTAAGACTAAGAAAGAAGTGCGAATGTTTTTGGGAGTGGTTGGATATTGTCACCAATGGATAAGTGGATTTTCATTACTGGCGAAACCTTTAATAAGGTTAACACGAAAAGAGATGAAGGATTTGATTGAATGGGATGATGAAAGTGAAGAGGCATTCATAAAACTGAAAAGTTGTTTGTGTCAGGCCCCAGCCCTAGGAATGCCAGACTATACAAAAGAATTTGCATTATTTTGCTGTGAAAGAGAGGGGTGTGCACTCTCAGTGTTAACTCAGAGACATGGATTGTCTCGACGTCCTGTAGCGTATTTTTCTGCTACCCTTGACCCAGTGGCTGCAGCATTGCCTGGCTGTTTAAAAGCAGTAGCTGCCACTTGTGTGAGTTTGGAGCAAAGTGAATCAATTGTGATGGGACATCCTGTCAAAGTATATGTACCACATTCAGTTGAGATTCTTTTAACAAGGACTCGTACTCAACATTTAACCCCTAGTCGGCTGACTAAGTATGAAAGAGTAATTTTGGGTGCTGAAAATGTCAGTGTGATAAGATGTACCATGGTGAATCCAGCAACCCTGTTGCCTGATTTTTATTATGAAGAAGTGAAAGGAGAGGTGGATCACGATTGTCTGGATGTGACAGAGATGTGTACCAAACCCAGGCTTGACCTCCTTGACGTTCTCCTAGAAGAATCAGATTATGTGCTGTTTGTTGATGGGTCATGTTTGAGAAGAGAAAATGGAGAACTGATGTCCAGTTATGCTGTGTGTACTGTGTCAGGTATTATAGAAGCATCATGTCTAAGAGGAGTCAGGTCCGCCCAAATTGCTGAGTTGTTCGCCTTGACGAGGGCATGCAAAATTGGGAGAAAACTGAGAGTAACCATATTTACGGACAGTCAATATGGTTTCGGGGTGGTACATGATTTTGGCCAATTGTGGCTACAAAGGGGATTTCTGACTTCCTCAGGATCTCCTATACGAAATGGCAAAGATGTAAAAGAACTATTGGAAGCATTACAATTGCCAAAAGAAATTGCAGTGGTCAAATGTGCCGCACATAAATCAGGAAATGATTATGTGACATTGGGTAATCGGTACGCAGACCAAGTGGCACAATTTTGTGCAAGAAATACAGGGGGATATTCTCAAGAACGTGCGATAATCATCGCCAAAAAAGGCTAACACACGTTTTATATCGCGGGAAAATAACTCAGTGTTAACGTCGTATTCACAACACGGCGGTAACATGCGATAGTCTCCCGATAACGCGTCAAATGTCCGCGATACAACTACCGCGACGGCGATAAAAAAGGAAGCCCGAACGTGAAAAAAGTTACGATGGGCCCGACCGCGATAGAAAAATCTGCGACAAGCAGTGCCAGGCCTGCAATTCACACACGTCAGGCGGGAAAAACCACTACAAAAGCAGAAAAAAAAAACACAAACAAAAACAAAACAACTGCGAAGCACAAAGGAGGCAGCCGGAGCAGGAACAGAGGACGAGCAGAACCCCACAAGCCCCCCGGAGGACCAGGCCGGGCCCTCAGGGTCAGGGAAGGGCAAGGACAGGAAGAAGAGGAAGACGCGGTTCAGTCCGCAGGAAAATAGGATCCCGAGAACGGAGGTGACACTCCCACCATCCAATTGCCATTGGTGAAATTGTCAGCACTAAATGTCGCACATACACTTGTCAGAGCGATGTGCCAATGCAGAGGAGTGACATGCACACAGGGAATGTGTCTTGGAATGAATTTATTTGCACATGCTGTGCATGTGGTCATTTTGACCTGTCCCATGATTGCTAAGGACAGTCCCTATGTGACGTGCTTATGTGAAGAAATTGTGAATGATAGTGTCCCTTCGGGCTATTCCAGCTGCTGCTGCACTCGGGTGTGGTCCACCTGCCTCATCCTCATCATCATCGTCCGGTGCATCTGGCACATGGATCCATGGGGCATTGGTGCGTACACATATGTTGTGCAACACACAACATGCAATGATCATCTTGCACACTATTTGCGGGCTGTACAGGAGTCTCCCACCTGTGATGTCCAGGCACCTGAAAGGTGACTTCAACACGCCAAATGAGCGCTCTACAATGCCCCTGGTGCGTATGTGGGCCGCATTGTACTGCCTCTGGGCCTGGGTGTTCGGGGCTCGGAGGGGTGTCATCATCCACGGGCAGAGTGCATATCCTTGATCACCTGTGACAGGGGAGAGAGATGTGTCAATCGGTGGTTCGGCATTCTGTGTTGGCAGGCTTATCAGTATATTGGTGTGTGATGTGTGGGACTTTGGGATACATGTCTGACATGTCTTGCATGTGGCAAATGAGCAGCATCCATGTGTAGTACGTTGCCTCTCAGCTGCTCCTCCCTCCCACCGAGCCCATTTACTTGTGTGCGCTGTGCGGTTGCATCACTTGCACTCTTAGGACATACCATTGTCATTACTGTCTGCGCATGTCTACAAGCCTGGCAACGACACTGTGAAATTGGCCGTTGAAGGTGGTCGGCCACGTGTGTGTAGGCCTATGGTCAGGATGTGGCGGAAACAGAGACACAAGCAGTAATTGCCTTGGTGGCCATCCCGGAAGTGAACCATGCCCTGAGCCCCGGGCTATTGATTCCCACTCCTACGCTGGCCCAGCCCACTCCGCTTACGCTTACAGGGGGGGGACATAGCTACATGTCCAGGGTCTACCCCACTGCCTGAGGTAACATTGTTGCGCCCACTGTCTACAACACTACAAACACCAGCAGTATATGTCCACATGGACATGTCTGTGCTCTGCATACTTAAGTCTGTCCAGCACATCCCCGCCACACTTGGCATTGTGTACATTCTGATTCATGGGTCACTTGCCTCCCTTGCACATACTTGGTTCCCGCCTCTCACCACATCCTGCTATTGTGTGGCAGAGGTGCCATGACGTGGATGGCTTGTCTACATGTCTGGCCCCTGTTACCACAGTTCCATGTGTTGTCGTGTCTGGTAGGTGGGCATGTTGTTTGGCATGTCGTATGTGATGTTGTAACGTGTGCATTCCCACAGTTGCGAGTTGCATGATTGTGGATTAGAGGTGTGTGGTGTGTTCCGTTGGTACTTACCAACGAGCAGTGCATTTCCGTAGGTGCCATCCTCAAAGCGCTGGTTGATGATGGACTGTCGGAAGATGTAGGAATCATGCACACTGCCTGGGTAGTTGGCGACGACGTTGATGAACAGTCCCCGGTGGTCCACTATTGCCTGCACATTGATGGAATGCGTGTGCTTCCTGTTGCGGTAATTGTATGCAGTGTCGGCAGGGGGCACAAGTAGGACATGTGTGCAGTCAATTGCCCCCAACACGTGCGGGAAGCCAGCTATGGCGTAGAAGCCTTGCTTGGTCTCCAGCTGTTCCTGCGCAGTGTGGGGGAAGTGAAGGTACTGGGGTACCAAGCTGATGATGGCATCCAAGACAGGTGTGAGGAACTTTGATAGGGCTGGCTGTTAGACTCCTCTGACTCTGGCAGTTGTTGGTTGGAAGGTACCAGAGGCCAACAGGTGCAGCACAGCCAGCAGCTTTGTCTGCGGAGGGATGTTGGTTGTCCGCTGTGTTGGTACCGTCAGCCTGTGGGCAATGTGGGTCAGGAAGCGGAGGATGGTCGTCCTTTTGAGCCTGTAGTGGGCAATGACTTCCTCTGGCGTTAAGTCTCCGAGGCTGGTGCGTTTTTGGAAGGACCGTTGTCTCATTCTGCGCTGCCTCGGTGGTAGTCCGGGGGGAGGGTCCTGGGGGGGTGGGGGGCCGGGGGGTGGCGGTGGGTGTTGTGGGCCTCTTGGGGCTCCGAGCTGCATGATCAGTAGCTCCATGACATGTGTTGGTCTGCCGATGTGGCTCTGGGCTGGGCTCCCTTTTATACTGCAGTTTGTCGTCCTGCTTAACACCAGTAGAAGGCAGGTGCTAAATCCCTGCTGCTAACGCGCCTTATCGCCTGTTTTTGGATCGCATCGCAGATCTGGCTGGTCGTTGTGAATATCGCGAAGTGGAGTTTTCGTGTGTTTTTGCACGGGAACGCCTACTCTGCATATCATTAGCGTTAGTTGTCTCTCTCATCCGTGGCGATGTTTTTTGCGGCAGCTATCGCTGGTATACTGGCGATGTGGGGAGTTTGCACCAGCTTGTGAATGGGGCGATAATTCTTTCGCCACTTTTGCTGCGCTAAAGTGCCGTTAACTCAGCGATGAGTCCTTGAGAATATGCCCCACAATGTCTTTGAACAGAGGGATGAAAAAAGAAGTTACCAATTGCCAACAAATGTTTTTCTCAGCTTTTGAAACATGGGATGAAGTTAGACAATTACAGGATGAAGCAGATGTGAAAGAGAAGGAACGATGGATTAAAACAGGATGCACACGAAGGGCTGATGATGAAGTATGGGTGTGCCCAGATGGTAGACCAATAATGCCAGATAGCTTGTTGTCACAAATGGCTAGGGTGTATCATGGAGTAGCGCACATTGGGAGGGATGCCATGATCAGACAGTTTAGACAGATGTGGTTCAATCCCAGGTTCAGGGTAGTTGCAGAAAGCCTCTGCCAAAGATGTTTAACTTGCCAATTGCAGAACCCAGGAACAAAGACTGTGGTCAGTTGGGGAAAAATTGGAAAAGCAGAAGGACCATTCACAAGATTGCAACTAGATTTTATCGAGTTGCCACCTTGCAACGGGTTAAAATATGTCCTTGTCATTGTTTGTCTGTTTTCTCGATGAGTGGAAGCATATCCAACGAGAAGGAATGATAGCTTAACAGTTGCTAAACTACTGTTAAGGGAGCTTATTCCGAGATTTGGATTTCCAGTCACTTTAGAATCAGATAGAGGACCTCATTTTAATAATGAGATAATTAAACTGATTTGTGAAGCTTTCAAAATTGAGCAGAAACTACATTGTGCCTACCGACCAGAGGCCTCTGGTGTGGTAGAACAGCTTAATGGCACAATAAAATCCAGGTTAGGAAAAGTGTGTGCATCCACTTCACTGAAATGGCCTGATGCTTTGCCTATTGTATTGATGAGCCTCAGAAGCATTCCTGATCGAAGAACAGGATTGAGTCCTCATGAGATTCTCATGGGAAGAGCAATGAGACAAGCATTTATACCTGGAAACAAATTGATGAATATAACTGTTGATTTAGTATTGGACTATTGCAAAGGACTGGCTGATCTGGTACATTCTGTGTCTCACCAGATTGGAGAAGATCCAAACGCAGCACAGCCAAATCAAGCTCATGATTTGTGTCCTGGAGACTGGGTCGTGATAAAGAAGCATACAAGAAAATCATGCTTGGAACCCAGGTGGAAGGGCCCTCATCAAGTCATACTTGTCACGACAACAGCAGTAAAGTGTGCTAGGATTCCGAATTGGATCCATGCAAGTCATACTCAAAGAGTCCCTAGTCCACTTGATCGATCAAGTCAGCAACTGGTAGAACAAAGGAAAGAACCAGAAGCTGAGAGTTGTGAAGTCAAAGAAATCAGAAAACAAGACTCTGAAGAACGCATTGATGATGAACAACTAAGGGGCTGATTAGGATGGCGGGCGGATGTCAACCGCCGGGCCGGTGGTGGCGACCGCCGGGCCGGCGGTGGACATCCGCCCGCGATCGCAACCCAGAAAACCGCCGATCAGATTAGGATGGCGGTGGTGACCGCGGCGGTGGGAAATTCTGACCGCCGCTTTTCCACCGGTTGCCATCCGCACTCCTGCCTGGTGGATGGAGCAGGACCGGGAAAATGGTGGCGGTGCCGAGCAGGCTCCGCCGGCACGATTATGGTGCCGGCGGTAGCCAGCCTTTCCGCAGCGGTCCAACCGCCATGGAAAGGCTGGCGGAGATTGTCTTCCGGGGGCCCGTTGCGGGCCCACAATGTGTGGGGGGGTGTGGGTGCACTGGGGGGGTACCCATGGTCCCCCCTACATTTCCCTCTACCAGGTGGCAGGCACTGTGCAGTGCCACCCACGCAGTGCAGGGAAATGCAGGACATGCTCCTTTCGACATCGCGGAGGTGCTGCGGGCAGCAGCAACCGCCGCAATGTTAAAGCCCGCGATCGTACCACCGCGTTCGGATTTCGACCGTGGGCCATCGTAATTCGACTGGCGGTTATGTCGCGGTCCATGCAGGCGGTCTTTTCCCGCTACCATAGCGGTCGGGGAGGTTTTCCGACCGCCATCCTAATCAGCCCCTAAGTACGAATCAAGTAGAGTGGGCACCAGTTAATGGGACTGAAGAAATTGCTGTAAGAAAAGAACTTGAAAGACCAGAACAAAGTAAGCAACATACAGAAGAAACGGTTGCAGAAATCACAGATTCAGCCCAGTCAGCTATAGAAGAAGGACTCATTGCAGGAAACCAGGTTCAGTTACAAGAAGAAGAAGAAAGAAAGACTATTGATGAACATTCAACTCTAACTCAATTAGGGAAAGAGGAAAAATTAGATGAAGAAAATTTAGATCAGAGTCAGTCAGAAGAAGAAGGAGAAAAGAGATTAGAAAGTCAAGAAAAGGAACAAACAACAGAAGAAGAAAGAGTAGGAGATTCAGAGCAAAATGAACAAATTGAAAGAGAAAACAAGAGAACACATGAAATAGGTGTGGAGGGTGAAAAAGCAGTACAGACAAAGAGAATTAGAAAGGAAGATTGTTGGCCAAGTGGAGTGAAAAGACTAAGATACATCTTAAGAAGAAAGACAGGGAAGGGACTAGAACAAGTGAATGAAGTGTCAAGTCAGTCTGAACAAGAACATACAAGAAGAAGAACATTAAGGTAATCAAAAAGAGTGAAGGTTCCAAATAGAAAATATAAGGCTCCGGAGTGGACATATATCCTCCTTGAAGATTTTGAAAATCTAAATCTAAATGAAGAACCAAGAAGTGGAACTTTTGAAGGGTCTGATGAAAGAGAATTAAGACCACCTTAAAGACTTTTCCTGTTTACAAAAGGTGAATTCTATTAAAACATTAAGCAAGGAACCTGAAAGAAAGGTAAGAGCGGAAAGCTATTGAAGTGTGGGATCACACAAAGAATATACATACTTATTATAAAGAAAATAATCTTAGAATTAGTTTGAGGAATTTTAAAATGGCAGAAGTAAAAGTGACTGAACATCCGAAATCTAACCTAAAACAACGATATGTTAAGTGTTGTCTATATAGTATTACAATATTAATGTTGATGTGGTTGTCGTTAACATTTGTAATACCTGTTTTAATGATAACTAATAATAGAATTAACACAAATGTAAGTGAGAAAGTAAGTATGGTTACTAATAAAGCTACTATTACCAAATTAAAACAAGTGGATAAAAGCATGTATTATCATGATAAATCAAATAGTGATTCGTCATTAAATGTATATACTAAACTCCTCTATCATTATGTAGAGACGATGGATGTGAGTGATTGTTATGTTTGCATGAAACTTCCTACGTCTGTCTCGGAAGGTGTAACCTATCACCACCTTCCATTAACCTATGGTGTGTCTTGTAGTGTTGTAACTAGTTTGTTTTATGTTACTGGCAAGTTGCAATACTTTTATAGTAACATGGATTTGGTCTTTTCTGAAATTCCTATTAGAAGAAATATGAATCCAGTACTTAGGGGCCTATTACGATGGCGGGCGGACTTTGTCCGCCCGCCACCGCAACGGAGCACGGGACCGACCGCCGATGTTGCGGCGGTCCCGCCATGCAAATTAGGATGCGCCCGCCACACTGGCGGGCGCATCCTGGGCCTTTTACATTGCGGGTGGATCTGCTGGCTGCAGCCCCGCTCGCAATGTAAAAGGATTGTGCACAGCATTGCCATGCACAACATGGCAGGCACCACGTGGTGCCTGCCACGTAGTACATTGTAATGAGGGGGTACCATAGGTACCCCCATGTGCACCCCCCACCCCCCAACACCCTGGGGGCCCGCAACGGGCCCCCAATGTCAATGACCACATGCCTTTCCATGGCGGCATCGCCACCATGGAAAGGTCAATCACCGCATACATCATAATATGAATGGCGGTGTCTTGCAGACACCGCCACCATATTGTGACCCTTTTCCGCCCGGTCGACAGTTCGACCGGCGGAAAAGCGGCGGACGGTCTTTCCGTCCGCCGCGGTGCCCCTGCCATACTAATATGGTGGGGGAGAACCAGGGACATGTGGCGGGCGGATCGCCACCGCCGGGCCGGAGGTGGCGATCCGCCCATTATCATATTGGGCCCCTTGGTGCTAGAAATGCAGAATTTATGGGGGAATTCTTTTTAACGACGAACCCCATAGACATAACTTACTCACATAGAAATAATTTAACATGCATTTTGCGAGATGAAGAGAAAGATTTTTTAATTTAGTGGAAGAAAGAAGGCAGGATTTTCAAAAGAAAGCAGTAAAGCAAAAGTCCCATATACCTCCATGGGTTGCTATAGAGGGGGAATACAAGAAAGGCGAGGCCTATGCTGCAATGTCCCTGGACTTGGCAAAAATGGGGAAATTCTGTCTTCATAGATTGAAAACTGAGTGTAATAACATATTCATTGGTGCTAGTAAATGTGAACATACCTTCTTAATAATGGGGGGATGGGGACTAAAAGGAGGAACTGATCCTGTATTTCTAGGAATTTATTATGTGTGCGGGAAAAATGCCTATTACAGGTTACCTGCAAGATGGTATGGCAGTTGTTATATTGCCATTGTATTTCCGAAGGTATATCACATTGCTAAAGACAATGAAATGAGTGATATAAGCAAAGGACTAACAAGAAATAGAAAAGCAAGTTTTACTGAAATAGTAGGTGATATATTTGGTGCATTGATACCGTCAGTTGGAGTCACGTTAAATTCTCATAAGATACGTTTGTTGTCCACTAAAGTTGACCGATTATCAACTGATACTGCAGGAGGATTCTTAATGATCAATACTGAAATGGTTGCGATCAGATCTATGGTTTTGCAAAATAGACTTGCCCTTGATATTCTTTGCTCCAAAGAGGGTGGAGTCTGTGGCATGTTGAAAGTTCAACACTGCTGTACATATATCCCAGATAAAAGTAAAAGTATTGAAGATATATTAAGAATATTTCGAAGATTCATAATGATTTGACCCAACTGGAGGTTGACGGTGCATGGGAAAGAATAAGTAAAAGTCTTTCTAAAATAGGCAATTGGTTTTCTAAGTTTGCAAGTAGTTTATTAGGAAAGATAGTGATACCGATGATTTCAATAGCATTAGTGACAATAATGATAATAACAACATATAAATGTTACAAGAGAAATCCAAAGATAAAGTCAATGGTTGAAGTAAAGAACAAAAGAATGGGACGAAAGAGAAAATGGGAAGAGATAGAACTGGAAGAAATGAAAGACAATTTATATGACAGAATGAGAGGGATGAATAGAAAGGAAAGAAATAAAGAAAACATTAAACCAAATGTAGAAACTAAAATCTAAATTGGCAATTGGTAATGATGGGTATTTTATGATGGCTCAAAAATGCCATCAGAGGGGGATTGATGGAGCAAGGATTCAAAGAAAAGAAACTTGCTCGAATCAATCTCTCGTTAACATGTACTAATAACTAGAAATAGAAATTCGAAAGAAAATTAATATGCACACGACATTCATACATGGGGAGAAAAGCTTCCTGCTTGCTTAAATAACAAAGAATAATCTGCTACGTAATTGAAATCCCGCTGGAAACCGAAATTTGCTTTGCGCATGTGCGAATCCGTCTTGTGACAACCATGTGACTAACCATGTAAGAGGAAAACTCTCACGCATGCGCAAAGAGTTATTAACTTTAGGTCCTGCAGCACCGCATGCCTAGCATATGCTGGCCTGGATTTTAAGAGACGTTTTTCGCATTAATGCTTTGCTTAACAAAGAAGGAAATAACATGGGATAGAGTAGAAGGGGGAGGTAAACAGTGATAATAACATTTTCAAGAGATTAACATCTGTTTTTGATTCTTTTGTCAATAGTGCGCATTTGAACCCGATATGCTAAGTTGAAAGAAAGATGGCGAATGGGACGAAATGCAAGCTGAGTCTGCGCACTGAAGTTCGAAGTGACCTGGTGTCCGGAACATGGGCCTGCTGCCAATAAGCAAGGACAGTTCTCTGAGAACATTATTCAACTGGAAGAAATATATAAAATTGTATCTATTTGCTTTGTGAGATGCATGGGAAAGGGAAATGACACACAAAATTGAATAAATTAAGTGGGAAGGGTTTATTAAACAAAGAATTAGTTAAGAACTTTGGGACGACCCCATGAGGTGATGACAACTCCCCTGCCCCGGCCCAATCATAGTTTAGGATTCACAGACATCTGCAACCTTTGAGGGTTGGACATGCAAAATTAAAGGGTATAATTTGAGTGTCTTAAGAAAAGAAGAGTAGATTCATGATAGAGAGATTCGAGAGAGAGGATGAAGATTCGAGATTCGAGAGAGATTCCTGAGAGACTCCTGATAGACTGCTGCTAGAGATCCGTTAGATGAGCTGCTGATGGAGAGCTGCTAGAGAGAGAGAGAGAGAGAAAGTTGCTGGAGAAGAACAGACTAAGAAGATTCAATACTGAAAGACAGCCTGATTAGATTGAAGATTTGCGGAAGAATACCGAGGAGGGAGAGAGTGTAAGAGAGGGATTCGCTCCGGTGCGTCGGGTTCTAGAGAAGTGTAGTAAGTATAATTCTATCCTGCATCTATCCTATAGTCTTTGTCTCCTGATTCTTGCTCAGGTGACCTCCACCAAACCTTTTGGCCACGGGTTGGGTTTCCCATTCCACCTATTGGTAACTATCATTTTATTCTGAAATTTGCATATCTTTTATAAAGTATGAATTTTTGTGTCTTTTGTCTCTTCATCTATCGCTCCTAAAATATTGAAGTTGATGAAAGCGTCTGTGTTTTGAATGAAATTGATAAATGAATTTTACTACCATGAAAGTTGATGGAGTTTGCACTGTGAATCTATGTAAATGAGCGTTCAATCTGAGTGAATTATTAGATAAAATAATTGAATCTCACTTGGAGTCTGTGAATATTTTATTAAGAAAGGTTACACATTGTTTTTTGTTAATGATCGCCATCAACTTCTCGACTAATGGTCCATAGACCAAAGGAAGAGTGTTGATCTGTGAAAATGAGTTAGGGTAGACTAATTCAGGTCAAAGAAAATAAAACTTGACCATCCAGCGAAACTGTCAGGAACACAGAAATTGTATTGTTGTTGTTGTGTGTATATGGGCCCAGTGTAAGTGATTAAGTTTTATCCTGGCCTTTCGCTGGATCACAACCACTCCTAAAAACATTCGCACTTCTTTCTTTGTCTTAGGCAGACTCATTTGTCGAATCACTTTTATTCTTTCTGATGTTATTTTCCTGAATCCTCTTTCTATCTTGTGTCCTAAATATTGAACTTCTTGTCGGCAAAACTGTAATTTTTCTGGCAACACTTTGTGTCCTCCTTCTGCTAAATGGTTCAGTAAATCTATTGTGTCAATGACACAAGCTTCACGTGTCTTTGATGCCACCAATAGGTCATCAATATACTGAACCAAGACCGAATTTCCTGGCATAACCAAAGTCGCCAAACATTTTTTCAGAATCTGATTGTAAATCGAGGGACTCTCTGTGTACCCTTGAGGAACTCAGCACCATGCCAAAACACGGTCTCCGAACCGGAATGCAAAAATATATTGACTATCTTGATGCAATGGAATTGAAAAGAATACTTGGCACAAATCAATCACTGTGTACCAACGCGCATCCCAAGGTATCTGATAAAGAGTTACTGCTGGATTCGGTACTACAGGACAACAGGGCCCCACTATTTTATTGATTTTCCTCAAATCTTGCACTATTCTATATTTTCCACAAGGCTTTTTAAGTCCCAGGATCAGCGAATTACAAGGACTGCTCAATATTTCTTTCAGAATACCTTGTTCAATCATCTGATCAATCACTTGGGCAACTCCTGCTTTCACTTCAGGACTCATTCTGTATTGTGGTGTGTTTGGATATATTGCACCTTCTTTCACTAATTTCGATTGGGTCTATCTGTGCCATTAAACCAATTTCTTTTCCTGTAAAATCCCACACATCTGACCTCACTGTGGTTCTCAATTCATCAGGCAAATCATTTTCAGTAAGAAGTGAAAACATTTCATCCACTTCTGTTCCCTGTTTCGCTAGCATCATCTTAAAGGCAACGTCTTCATCAGGTGTTTGGAAAGCAACACCATCAGGCGTACAGTAGATGGTACAATTCATCTTGCACAACAAGTCCCTACCTAATAGATTCACTGGACTCGAATCACATACTACAAATCGATGCATGTCTCTGAAATTACCAATATTTACTTCTATTGGTTCTGTGACTGGGGTTCTTATTTGTTTATTTGAGACTCCTACAACTGGGATAGTTTCTCCCGAGAGGGGTAGGTTTGGAATTTCTGCTGCTCTCACAGTAGAACAGGTAGCACCAGTATCCACTAAAAAGGTGATGTAATTTCCTTCAACCTTTCCATCAACAAATGGACCTGACTGATCTACCGCCAAGGATGCGCACTCTTCCTCCCCCCTCAGGCACCTTCATTGGGACATTTCCCCATCACTCTCATTACTTTGCATCCAATATTGTTGAATTGTCTGTGTATTCTTACCACCTTCTCCACGAAATCCGGTGTTCACACTGTATCTCTGCACCTGAGCGTTCACATTGTTGGGCATAGGGGCTTGTGGCACCTGCAATTGAGGAGTAACTACCTGTTGCTGTTGTTGTTGATTCACAACCACCTCATTCTGCATCTGTGGATTTAAAATTTGATTTACCCCATTATTCTGTTGTATATTTCTACACTCATTCTTCCAATGTCCAATCTTTTCGCATCCATGACAGGGATATTTCTTTTTCGCTTCCTCTCTATTCATTCGTCCTTTTCCCTTGTTCCCATTTGTCACTTGACTATTCTGATTCTGCTCATTCATCTTGTTATCATTTTGAGAACTGGATGTTGCCTCTTGGTGTTCTGCTAACTTCACTTGTGCCCACATCATTTTCTCCTTTAACTTTTTGTGTTTGGCATCAAGGTCATCACTGCAGTATTTTGCATATTTCAAAATGTCATCAATCGGCTTACTTTGCCAGCACAGCATATGCTGTTGAATCATCTGGCTAATTTCTGACCTTAATCCATACACAAACCTGTACACAAAATGTCCCATATCCTTATCACCAATATTTTCAAATCCACCATACTGCTTAAATACTTGTAATAGCCTCTCATAATACGCGTGCACTGATTCCTTTGGCTCTTGGGTTGTTCTATCTATCTTTACCCAATCTGTTTCTTTGGGAGGAATTTTCCCTTTCAGGAAAGTAATTACTTGTTGATACTTTTTCATCACCTCCTCTGAAGGTGCACCTGTCTTTGCATCTCTGGGATATTCTTTGTTTGGCCAATCAATATTAATTTTACATTCTGTCCACAAATCAGTTGGTACCACGATATCAAACAGGCCATCCAAATCCTTTAATAGCACCTTTGAGACTTTCACAAACCTTTCTACCTGTTTGTACCATTCAACCGGTTTCTCTCTTAATCTGGGGAAATCATTTGTAAAAGACAAAATATCCTATCTAGACCAAGGAACATGAACATATCCACCACCAGGAACTTCTCTCATTGGACACACTCTTTCAACCTGTTCTGTTTCTCTCAATGGGAATGCAGATGTATCCTTTGTAACTGCCTCATCCCTTTTCTTTGTCCATCTACCTCTCCATCGGTCTGCATCTCCCCATTTCTTCAAAATACACATTAATTCTTTTATCTGTAATCTCCTTCCTGATGCATTCAAGCTTTCTAAATCTTTTTCAGTAAATTCTGATCTATATGGTTTTTGTAATATTTTTGACTTTTCTACATCAATTCCAAATTCTGAAGCCACTTCTGTTATTTTCTCATGAAGAGTCTTTGTTCTCCAGGATATACTTTTACATAAAAACAACAATTCTTCATCTATGTACGAACCTAATCTTTCTGGGCTTATAGTACCAATAATCATTTCTTCTAAATCTACTTTCAATTTTGCTGCATCTATGTTTGGTGTTTGGGGTTTTTTCTTGTCTAATCCTTTTGCCCACTCCTCTAGATCTTCTGGCGAAAATCCTTTAGAGTTTCCTGCTACTGGGGTAATAATCAGTTCCTTTCTTCTTTTGTTTTCTGGTGAATTTCTTTTCGGAGTTTCAATCATTGTTTCAATATTAGGGAGATCTAGTAATGATACATTCGAATCGGTTTCACTAGTTTGATCTTCTGACCCAGCTATCTTCTTTCTAACATTATTATGTGAGTCTGACACTTTTTGTAATTTCGGGGGATCTTGTTTACTCCCATATAATGGAATAACAGGACCAATAGTTACTGGTACTGTCAAGGCTTCAGCATTTAAACCTAACTGATTTATTTTCTGTATTATCTCTTCTTTGGTCTTATTCAATGCATCCCTTTCTTTTTCCTGTAATGCTCGGGTAACTGTTGGATCATATAAAACTTGTGGAACTAATGGAGTTCCCATCATTGGTGCACTTGGGGTCGTTTCTCTAGCATTTTCTTGATAAGGTGGAGGTCTTTTGACTAAAATGTCCTCCAATAGCTCATCATCAGATTCATCGCATCCTGTTCCTGTTATGCCTAAATGTTTCAATTTTTCTTTACACTTGCTCCCTATTTGATCCTCAGCCATTAATACTGGATACAAGCCTTCCGTTACTACAGCTCTTCTCCATCTCTTCATCTGATCTCCTCGAGTATCAAACGGATATCTGGGGAAAAATCCTCTATTTATTCTTCTACCTCCTCTGCATTTTTCTCGCTCAAATGCCTCAACTTCCCACTCCTCTAAAGCTTCATACTGCGTTAACCTTGGACTAGGCTCTAATGTATTCATTCGATTTCTTAAATTCTGAAGACTCCTCACATTAAACGTACCATGTTCAGGAAATGCCAAAACACTATCATCTTTCGTATATTCTACCCAATTTTCCAACCAAACACAAGTATGATATCCTCGTTTCATCATCATAAAAGAAGCAGGCGTATCAGGAGGTGGCATAAGTATTCCTTCTCTAGTCACTAAACGTTTATCCTTTTTAAAGAAATTCTTGATTTTATTAATAAATTTCATTCTTCCGATCCTTGCGTCTAACTATTTTCAGGAAACAAACCCAAAAACTCTTCCGTTTTTCTCCCGTATCCTATTTGCCAACACTAGTCCTATACCAGCGCGACTCACACCAACAATCCATCAAAGCTCACTACGTATTCTCTTCCGCAACCAATACCAGCTCGGTTCTTGTCTACTAACCAATCAGAGTTTTCAACACACCCTCTTATCTGACCAATGCCAGCGCGGTTCTTTGTGATGTCAGTATTACTCCTACTACTGACCCTCCCTTTACAATTTGCTCTTGTCACACGCCCGCTGTTTCAACCAATACCAGCGCGGCTCTTGTGACGTCAGTATGACTCCTGCTACTGACCCTCCCTTCACAAGGTAATACGACAATGTATTTTTCTTAATTTTTCTTCATAAATCTCTTGTTAGTAACAACGTAAAAACAGCGCTACTCTGTCTGCTCCGCTAAACCAAAGATAGTTTCTTCATTTGCTTCAAAGAGAAAATTCGTCCTTTTACTACGAGTAAAAACCACTGTTTACCCTTCACTTAAGCTCGGGGAGGACCTACTACTCCTCTAGGGATACTCCTCCTTTGGGTAAGGCCAAAGTTTCATAGGTGGGCCCTCTGCTATCATTCACTCTCTACTCTCTTACGATATAGTCCCTAATATAACACCTACAGCCCTGCGTAGCTTTTAGGTATTATGACAACAGAGGAGTAACCTTCTGCAGTGTGATTTCCTTACCACACTCTTCTAAATTCCGTTCCCGGGATTCCCAGGTATCTCTGTACCTGTACTTCCAGACAACATAGAACATGACACTAACTTTTCATGTTAAATACGTATAATCAATAATCACCAAACTAATCAATAATAACCATAACTCTGCTACCAGAAAAACTGATCCAGCGAATGGCCAGGGACGCACACCTCAACAAAAATAAAAATTCAATGGGCCCATATACATATTCAAGTTTTCCTGGCTGTTTCGCTGGGGGGTCAATTTTTGTAATTCACTTCAAACTTGATTAGTTAATTCACTGTAAATTCAGTGTACTCCTGATAAAATGTTATTTAATGTCTAACTAATCTTCACAGATCAACACTCTTCCTTTGGTCGATGGACCATTAGTTGAGTAGTTGATGGTGATATGAACCAATTTACTAACTAACTTACAGATCTAAGTGAAATAACCACAGACTCTGGGTAAGATTTATAAGTTTTATCTAAAGTTTCAGTCATAAATTGTACGCTCATTATACAAAATCACAGTGCTAACACCATCAGATCTTCATGGGAGAGAAAAATTATTTTAACAAATACATTCAAAATCACAGACACATTCATCAACTCAATGCATTAAGAGTGGATAGATGTAGAGACAAAAGGCATAATAAATCATACATTTGCAAAGATATGCAAATTTTAAACAGAATAATAGTTACCCAAAATTGATAACGGAAACCCAACTCTCTGGCCAAAAAGGGCTGGTGGAGGTCCCCTGATGAAGAATCAGGTGACAAAGACTATAGGACAGAATCAGGATAGAGTAATACTTACTAAACTTCTCTTCAGACCCGACGCACAGGGGCGCATCCCTCACTTACACTCTCTCCCTCCTCGATATTCTTCCGGAATCTTCGATCTAGTCAAGTGTCTTTCATAGGTAAATCTTCCCAGTCTGTTCTCTCTTTCCTCAGCAGCAGTAGTTCTTGCTTTTCTCTTGCACTCGTGCTTGCCTCGCCTTGCTTACATGCATAAGTACCCTTAAAATTTTTAAGTCACTCTAGTTATAGTCTTCATTTCTGCATGTCGCACCCTCAAAAGTTACAAATCTTGATGAATTTCGAGCTCTGATTGGACAGGGACAGGGGAGTTGTCATCACCTCACGCTAACATGTTTAATTTCTTAATAAACTCTTGTCTAGTAAACCCATCCCCTTTAGCTCATTTAATATTCTATTACACTTCCTCTCCCATGCATTTAATGTTTCAAATCAAAGCACATTTATATACAATTCCACAGTCGAGAAGAATTTTCACACGGCGGTTGTCCTTGGCTCTTGGCAGCCTGTCAGTGACACGGTCAGCAGGTCACATCACTATTACACTGTGCATGTCTCTCTCGCATCCATTTTCGTCGCCATCTTATTCTTTTGTATGCCACATAAGGCCCAAACGTACACTATTAATAAAGGAATCATAAACAGATGTTAATTTCTCAAATAAGTATTTTTCACTGTTCACCACCCACGTTTACTCTATCCCATGCTATTTTCTTCTTCGTTAAGCAAAAGCATTAGCATCGACAGCTCTCTTTAAGTTTAGGTAAGCATATGCCAGGCACACAGTGCCTCAAGACCTAATGTTAGTAATTTCTGCGCATGCATGAGGGTTTTCCCTCTCAAAAACGGGTTAGTCACATTACTATCTACGTAATTCTAATTCGCACATGCGCAAAAGAGTTTTACATTTTAAAGCAGGTTTTAGTTGCGTTGTGTTCTACTTTCATTAATTAAGCATGCATAAAGCTCTCATCCCCATATGTAAATGTTGTGCGTGTATATTAATCTTATTTTCTTTATGATTTCTAAAAATTAGTACGGTTAACGAGGGATTTCTCCGAGAAAGTTTCGTTTTCTTTAATCCTTGCTCCATCACTAGCACTGCCTGCAGTACTACCTTGACTCCTGAGCCTTAGCATTCCTTGTTCCTGAGCTGCAGCAGTTTCCCTTGTTCCTGAACCTGCACTGCCTGCAGTGCTACCTTGACTCCTGAGCCTTAGCATTCCTTGTTCCTGAGCTTCAGAAGTTTCCCTTGTTCCTGAAATAGCACTGCCTACAGTCCTACCTTGCCTCCTGAGCCTTAGCATTCCTTGTTCCTGAGCTGCAGCAGTTTCCCTTGTTCCTGAACTAGCACTGCCTGCAGGGCTACCTTGACTCCTGAGCCTTAGCATTCCTTGTTCCTGAGCTGCAGAAGTTTCCCTTGTTCCTGAAATAGCACTGCCTACAGTCCTACCTTGACTCCTGAGCTTTTGCGCAACTCAATTCTTGTTACTGCTCCAGCACAACCTTCAGTGCTACTTTGTTTTCTTGATTTCTGAACCAGTACTATTCTAGTATACCCTTATAGCCTCCCCTTCTGTATATATCCTTTTCCAGTCCCCGCCTTTCTTCCCATTTCCTTGGTTCCAGTGCCTAGTTTGCTGTCTTTCTATTCCTGCTGTCTTGCTTCTATTACCTTGTATGTTTGTTACTTGCTTTCTGCCAAGTTTGCCCTGTGATTTCCTTCCTTTCCTGTTAAGCACTCCTCCTTGCTAGCTCCTTGTCTATTGTGCTTGTATTTAGTTCTACCCTCTTGCTGTTACTGCCTTGCGTGTTCCTGTTTGATTGCCAGGATCCGTGGGCACAGCTGACAACCTTGGTGGTGTTTCTTGTTCACTGTGAGTATTGTCTTTGAGTTACATTTATAACATCACCATATGTATCAGCTCCACAGACACTGCCTTTGCATGCGTATCCTATATGTGGGTATTTGCAGTCAGTATCTGTAACAGCAATTGTGGGTGAGGAACTTACTGAGCTTCAGTCTTACCGTGTGGAGCTACTGAGTGCTTTATCCCACACTCCCTTTATTGTTAATGTTGTTTCATATCTATGTCTTGCACATTGATCCTGGGTGTAGTTATTCTGAATGCTAAATCACCTCATGAGTGCCTGTCCTTTCTGAATTTTAGCCATCTTGTTCCTTCGTGCAGGCTTTCCCTTTGGATCCCTTTTCTCCTCTGACTTCCTGTATGATCGTGGGCATTGCTGTACTCCTCTTTCTGCGTACGTTTTCTACCCAGTCGCCAGTCCTTGCCCAAGTCCCTGACTGAGTTCCAGACATAGTCCCGGACAGTCCCTGTCAGTGGGATCCTGAATTGGACCGCAGTGCTGATCTTTCCAAGTTGCGGGGGCGATGTCAGCTGCTTTGAAGAGAGACTTTACGGACTTGGGTCTCACGGATACTTGGCGCTACAGGTTTTCTGACACACAGGATTATTCTTTTTATTCAAATGTTCATAATTCTTATTCCTGCATCGATTATTTTTTTCTCTCACATTCATTACTGCGGAACCTAGAGTCTTCCCACATATCTGATATCTCCCTATCCACCACGCTCACATAGAATTGGTCTTGCACTGTTGGGGTCCCTCATCTCAATCCAGCCCTCGCTGGCGGCTTCCCCCTCATCTGCTGAGAGATCCTGTAGATGTGGCCGAGATCCGGAGAGAGATCTCGGCTTATCTTGAGTCCAACGCCCTTCGAGAGACCTCAACCTTTACTCTTTGGAACGCCTTTAAGGCGATGATTCGAGGTGTCATTACATCTATCACTGTTGCCCGTACAAGAGAAGTCAGACTGATGGAATCTGGCCTGACTAAGGACATTAAAGCTTTGGAACGACTAGACCATTTGGCCCCTTCTAGATGCCACAAATGACAATTAGCTCTGCTTCGGGGCCAGTTTAGGGCACACCGAACGAACAAGGCTGAAAGATCCTTGCTCGCTTTGAAGCAGAGGTATTATGAGGGGGATGATAAAGTGAGTTCCATACTTGCTTGTCGGCTCTGTCAACAGACGGCACCAAAATTAAACTCGCGGATGGAGCGTGGGCAGTCTCTGAGCAAGCCAAACAATGCATATTCCAGTATTTTTACACTGCCCTTTATGAGGGAGATAACCCTCCCCGGGATGACATTGATTCTTTCCTGGACACTTGCTCGTGGACACCCCTTGACTCCCAACACACGTAGCTTTTGGATGCCCCTATCACTTTGGCTGAGCTGCAGCGTGCCCTCAGAGAGCTCCCAGTGAGGAAAACCCCAAGACCAGATGGTCTCCTTGTTTCTTTTTATCATATGTTTCTACCTCAACTCCAAGATCAATTGCTACAGCTTTTTAACTCGTTTACTGAAGTCACCGGCCTTACCCCCACTATGTCTGCTGCTGAAATAGTGCTTATCCCTATGTCTGGCAAGGACCCTCACTATGCACCTCTTACCGTCCCATTGCCTTGTTAAACATGGACGCTAAAATCTACACCAAGAATTTGGTGAATCGCCTCGACCCGTATCTTCCTGGCCTGATTGACCCAGACCAGGTCGGCTTTATCCACCATCTCCAGGGCACAGACAATGTTCGCCAAATAGCTGATTTATTTGAGAAAGCTCACCGCTGGGACATCCCAACTTGCCATCTCTCCTTAGACGCGGAGAAGGCCTTCGACCGCTTTAGCTGGGCCTTTTTATGGCAGCCTTACAAAAGATTGGTCTAGGGACGGTCATGATCTCTTGGATAATGGCTTCCTACACCCCCCCCCCCATGGTACAGATTCAGATTAACGGCTTGCTCTCCCAACCAATCCATCTGACGAGAGCCACCAGACAGGGCTGACAGCTCTCGCCCCTGCTCTTTGCCCTGGTGGTTTAACCATTAGCAATAGCTATACACCGGGCGGAAGACATTGTGGGTGTTACTTTTGGTGTGACCGTAAGATTGCTCTTTTTGCCGAAGATCTCCTGCTCACTCTGGTCAGGCCTGAATCTTCCCTTCCTGCCCTAGTAAATATTCTTCAGTCCTTTGAAAAAATCTCAGGGTTTAAAATCAATATGGCCAAATCCCAAGCATTGAATTTAACAATCTCTCAACAGAACCTGGCTGATTTGCAATCCTTCGCCCCTTTCCAATGGGCCACATGCTCACTTTGATATCTGGGTTTGAACTTAACCCCGTCCTTGACAACTTGGACCCACGCATATTGGTCGGAATATAGAAGGCCAATCCTGGAGGATCCACGTAGGTGGAAACCACTCCAGATATCTTGGCTCGGCCAACTTAACGCCTATAAAATGTGCATATTGCTGAAAATCCTTGACTTGTTCCAGACATTGCCCACCTTTATCCCCCTAGATGCTATCTTTTGCCTTCAATGTGACCTACACACCTTTATCTGGGGTGGGAAATGCCCACGATTTTCTAATAAGATTCTTATGCTTCCTAGAGACCGGCGGGGCCTGGCGTGCCCTAATCTTTTGGTGTACTACTGGGCGGCACATTTACGTTATGTCTCTGAGTGGGTTGTCAGTGAGAGCGAAAAGCACTGGTTCTACATGGACCGAGCGGTGGCATGTTGCTCCCTTTGGGACTTGGCCTGGCTTCTGAGGGATCTTAGGCCCCCGCAGTGCCTATATTGTGAACCCCACCAGGACAGTTCTCGAAATTTGGGACAAGATAGCGACCACAAGGGGTCTTGCCATTTTCCCCTCCCCTAATACTCCCCCGGCCCGTAACCCGGATTTCCCCCCAGCCTTACAACCAAATTCTTTGCCCGCTTGGAGGGAGGGAGAATGCCGTACATTCCAGGACCTTTTTGGGGGGGGGGGCTTGTTTAAAACTTTAGACCAATGCAAAGGGTACTTTTGACTCTCAGACAACTCCCGATTGCAGTATTATCAACTGAAGCACTGGCTGCTTTAACCCTACAACTCACAAGGGGCAACATGGCAACTCACCCCCTTTGAGACATTGGTGAGATACTCCGGCACACAGGGCCTGATTTCGCACACATACCGGGTGCTGCAACAATTCACCCATGTTCACCCACATACCTATCATGTACAGTGGCATGCAGATTCCACAGAGGGCATCTCTCAGAAACAATGGGAGAGACTCTGGAGTGACATTCTTAGGGTATACAGGAGCAGTTCCCAGCGTAAAACTGCCTATAAATTAATGACTAGGTGGTATTATACTCCGACACGCCTACAGAAAATGTTCCCCACTATTTCCCCTTACTGTTGGCGTTGCCAATCGGTGACCGGTGACTTTTTTCATATTTGGTGGTCTTGCCCTCTATTGACCCTATATTGGAAAAAAGGCCTGAGCCACATTAAGGACACCATAGGCTTCCCTCTTCCGAATTCACACAACACCATCATCCTTGGCATTCGCCCCTTAACACTTACTGCTATGGCTCATTCTGAATGGTGCCTCATAGCCCAAATGCTAGGTGTAGCTAAACAGTTACTTGCTCTGCACTGAAAGAAGTCCACCACTCCGCCGATCGCCCTGTGGTTCACACGCCTTTGGCATGTCACGGCTATGGAACTTTTATCACATAGAATAGCACACACTGAGCCCAACTCTGCCCGCATCTGGCAGCCACTTCACCAGAATGGAACATTCATGTTTTACGCCACCCCGGCTTAGAGCCCTCCCACGTTTCGAACAAGCCCCCCCCCCTCTGAATCTGGAGCTGATACCCAACAGGGGAGGGCCGGCCTTCTACTGCTGTTCTGCCGGTCTCCTCCCCTTAGTTTCCTGAAACATAATCTCTATGGTCTGTTCGCCGAACTCTCTTTTCTTTTCCCATCCTTAGAATGTATACTTCCCATACTGTTGCACCCTCGACCTACCCTTTTCCTTTCCCCTTTTTCGCTACCTCTCCCTATTTTTGGCATGCACCTTGATATTTTCTGATGGTTTTAATCTTACACAGTCGGCTGTTCCAAAGGTTAGTGGCCGTCTTTGGCTACAGTTTTCTCGAATCACTGACATAATACCGAAAGTCACATTATCGAACTGCAAATATTTCGACGCAAAAATATCGACATCAAAAATATCGATGTTGTATACTTAATTATAAAAATACACTAATATCGATACCACAATATCGTAATGCAACTATATCGACTACACAAATATCGCACACATAAATATCGCAATACAAATTATCGACGTTTATAAATAAGTATTGGACATGTCCAAAATATCGAGTACAAAAATATAGACATCAATATTATCGTTTTTACAATATATCGACAACTCAAATATACATAAAAACGATTACTTTTAACACCATAAATACAATAAATTACATAAACATACATATCACATTAAATTAAACTAAAAACATATCTATCAAAATAATAACAACATAAATAAATAATAACATAATAAACACACAAATAATAATATTTCTAAACATATACTTGCAACATATTCAAACGTTTTAATACATATTATACATATTTTTTTAATATAATTAGTTCAACATCTCCTTCCTCACCCAAAAAAAAAATTACTCTTAATTAGCGTTTTCCAAATAAGGAAAACAATTACCAAACAAAGAAACAAAATACAAATTAACCAATAGAAATACAGAAGATCGAAATAAACCAATGAATTTCAACAAACAATTAAAAACACACTATATAAACAAAAAAACAAAAAAAAAATCAGTCTTCTTTTACACCTTAAACCAAAATAATTAAGGAAGGGAAACTCTGCCGGATTTTCACCACTATCAAACACAGCTTTAAAATCAAGCCTACTACACTTAGGAAAAAGTAAGTAAATTACCATTTCTAAATAAACTGTTAAATTGAAATGTAACATAGATTTCAATTGCTAACTAAAATTACTAACTTAAAGGCCCATTACGATACCGGGCGTAAAAAAAAACGCCACCCATGAAAGCGGCAAAAATCCGCCCGCCTACACCTTCTGAATACCGACCCAGCAATTATGATGCCTCGAACCGAAAACCGCCAGCGGCGGAAAAAACACACAAAATACCGCCCGCCCATGCCCGAGTCGGAGTCAAACCGCCCGCCACGGACGGAAAGACGCACGACAACACAAAACCGCCCGCCCTCACGGTCGAGACACCGCACGTGAAATTACGATCGCACCGACATGAGCGCGGAAAAACAACAAATACACCGCCCGCCAGCGTAAACAACACTGAAGAAAATGGACACGGCAGAAGCCATGGCGGCCACGTCCCTGCACAGAAACAGCCCCGGACTCAAACAAACACACATAACGGCAAACAAGTCCACACAGCAACCCACGCACAAATACACAGACAAAGTACACATCCTGAAAACACACCACCCCTGGACAAACAAATAAACACAAAGCCCAGAACACCGGCCACAACACACCTGAAAACAACAGACCATCAGGACACACCCAAACAGGTAAGTACAAAAGCAGCCCCTCCACAGACCACAACCCCTTGCAACATTGCAAAGCAGAGAGGAGAGGACACAGTGACACAGCAAGGACAGCAGCACACCACAGATACGCACACATCACACCCACCACCACCACCACCACCAAACACCGGCACCACAAACCCCCTGCACATCACACATCACACACCGCGCCAGCACCACAAACACCATGGCATCACACAGAATGCCCAAGTTCACTTCCACTGAGCTGACGGTCATGGTCGACGAGATCGTCAAGGTGCACACACAAATCTATGGCAACCAGTTCCAGCACTCACCACTAGCCACCAGAAACAGAATGTGGAACAGAATTGTAGACCAGGTCAATGCAGTCGGGACCGTACCCAGAAACAGAGGAGAGATAAACAAACGGTGGAACGACATCAAAAGCCTGGTCAAGAAGAAGGAGAGCAAAAACCGAGAGCTAGCTGCCACGACTGGCGGAGGGAATCCCGCGCATTACAAGACCTTCAAAGCATGGGAGGAGAAGGTGCGAGTCATCATCCATCCGGAGATCCTCACCGGATTACCAGGGGGAGTGGAGGCCGGTAAGTACAAACAAATGTATACCAGCACACCGCTATGTACTCACATGCACTACCACCATGCCATAGCTCCGAGGGACAAACACCCCCATGTCCAGAACACAATACACAACACATTACTCACACACGCAACAGGCACCACCACACACACAGCCCAAACATATCAACTAACAAAACCATGGGGGCATGTGTACACCCAGCCAGCCACGTAACTACCAACAGGTCCCCTAGTACTCCAGAAGCACCACAACGAGCACCCCCACACCCATGTGGCAGCCGTAGCTGCACCAACCGACAAGTAACAGGTAAGTAGCCGCAACACAGAGGCAGTGGGTGGGAGGGGGACAGCTGAAGTACAACACACACCAGGCCCCTAGTCCTACAGCACAGCAAGGCGGAGCACCCCCACACCCA